>JBBPCX010000006.1:1225951-1259468 GCA_037974365.1 Hydrocynus forskahlii
ACTGTACCTCACCTGCCTCTCTACCTCACTGTACCTCACCTGCCTCTCTACCTCACTGTATCTCTCCTGCCTCTCTACCTCACTGTATCTCACCTGCCTCTCTACCTCACTGTACCTCACCAGCCTCTCTACCTCACTGTATCTCTCCTGCCTCTCTACCTCACTGTATCTCACCTGCCTCTCTTCCTCACTGTATCTCACCTGCTGCCTGTTATTTAAGTCCATAAACATAAACAGCAAACAGCACACGTCCCATCTGTTGACCATTTCTGACCACAGGGACCACCAGGCGGACCAGGAAGAACCAGTCTACCTATTATGGTCCTTCAAAAGCCTGCAAAAACCTGTCAGGTCAATGGGTTTAGGGGACCGAGTGGAGAGTAGCCCGTTCTCTTCCCTTTCATCTGCACCTTCTCCACTTCTCCATCTCCAGCAGTGTCTTCACCTCACCCTCTCTGAAGAACTGCATAGAGGTCTGGGCTGAGAGCTGTTGGACCTGTGAACAGTTGTCTGGTCTTTAGGTTAAACTGTTAAACTGTTTCAAGTGGAGAAGGGAGTGCTGGATCTCTGTCTCTGATCTCACCCAGTAGAAAGTGGTGTAAAGTTTCAGCAGGTCATCACAATCACCTCCACAGCAGCAGCACTGAAACCAACAGCAACCACTCTCTTTCTTTCTGTCTTTCTTTCTTTCTTTCTTTCTTTCAATTCTATTCAATTCTATTTTCCACATTTTTAGTTCTTTATTTAAGCTAGAGTTTACATTGGAGGGAATCCTCATGACTGGGGAGAAGAAACAAAATGCAAAATAAAAAACTGAGAAATAGACTCAAACAAAACCAACTAAAACACCACAAACAATAAAAGAAATGATAAAAATGATAAATTTAAGGTTCCAACAGCATTTAGAATAAAAAAAAAAAGTATGTACCCATCTTCCCATCTTTTGGGCAAAATGAAAAATACCATAAAAAGAAAACACCTGGGGTGTTGTTTCAGAGCTTGCTGGGCAAACAGATTATTTATGTTTATTATTTTTATGTTTTTTAATTGTTCTGACGGAATTCTGATGATGTAAAGGGACATGTTATGCTGGATGCTTTCCTGGAGGTCCTAACGATCGTCCATGACCTTAAGAGCAGTGTGAAGGACCTCCCCAAAAGGTACACTTAACAACACTCGACGTGTGATTATCTACATTCTCTCCATGAAGACCAAGCATAAATTATCAAGTGGGAGACACCAGCTGAGTGATTAAAAACAAAAACCACTGTCAGTCTGGAGAAGGACAGTGGAGCATCTTTATCGTCCACTGAAGAAACCTAATGGGTGGAGACAGAGCATCCGGCGATTAAAGCTGTGATTAAAGAGAACCAGCGATGATGCAAAGGGTGCCTATTTATCCAAACACCTTCATCTGTCCATAAATTAAGTGCTGACTGTGTGTACATTGAATTATTAATATGGCATGTCTTTAGTGAAATGTTGATTTTAGTTGTTTTGACAGAATTTTCCTGTAGATAAATGGACTATTTGGCAAGGTGTGTTTATTTTGGCCAAAGCTGACCATTGTCTAGATCATGTGCGTGGACGACAGGGTCACCAGGACTGGGATCGGAACCCCCTGCACTATTCTGCATACCTGCACACCCGTTTGACTTTGTAAATCTAACTAATTAGTTTCAGTGACAAATTTTAAAGAATTTTCAACGCATTTAAGATTTTAAAGCATTTCAATTGTCAAAGCATTTCACATTTGAATGTACTGCAGATTTCAATGCATTTTAAATTTCAGCACATTTCAAATTTTAAAGAACTTCAAATTTCAAAGGATTTCAAATTTTAACAGATTTCAAATTTCAAAGCATTTCAGTTTTCGAAGCATTTAAAGTTTCAAGGCATTACCTCACATATCTAAATTTGTGGGCTGCAAATTCAATTTACTAAACAATATAAGCTTGGCCAAACTTTGAGGGTTGGCATGGCAACATTAAGAGTTTTCAAATCAGATTTTCATTGCATTAACTTTGAAAAAAGGTGATGAAATCAGCTGAATATTTGGAACCAAAAAAGTTCAAGCCATGTGAAGAAAAGTTTTTGTGGGTTTTAAACAGAAATGCGTGGTATAATTAACAATTACAATTAAATTTACAATTATACAGATTCAACACAAGACTATTACATATGCAACACATTGTCCTTCCCAGGTTTTTCATGTGTAGAATTACATCTGTTTATCTTTATAAATGTCTTTTTTCTCAATTTTTTTTTGCTGCACAGACTATGATTAATTCATGCATCTGTTTAGAAATGGTTACACTAGAGTGACTGTGAGCTGAACATATACAACATATTTTAAAATATAGAACAAAATATGTGTACACATTTAAAGTACCATGGAATTTCTGAGGTTTTGAGACGTTCAAAGCTGCTGAACAACAGCTGATCAGTCAGTCTCTAAAAGTGCGTATGTGGTCATGAGCTCTAGATTAATGTTTTCAAGCCTTTCCTTGCCTGTTTAGTGTCTTTTTAGTCTGTCGGAACAAAACCTTCTTGTGGACAGGAGGAATCAAGAATGGTGGGAAAGTGGTGGTGCTAAGATTTTTAAAGAGAGAGAGAGAAAGAGAGAGAGAGAGAGAGAGAGAGAGAGAGAAGGAGATAAAAGAGAATGTAGAGAGAGGGAGACAAAGAAGCAAGAGTGTAGAGAGAGAAAGAAAGCAAGAGTGTAGAGGGAGAGAAAGAGAGAGCATAGAGAGAGAGAGAAAGAGAGAGTAGAGAAAGAGAGACAGTAGATAGAAAGAGAGTGTAGAGAGAGAAACAGAGATAGTAGAAAGAGAGAAAGATTAAAGAGAGAATAGAGAGATTAGAGAATAGAGAGACGGTAGAGGGAGAGAGAGAGAGGCAAAGTGGAAAGTGTGTAAAGGGTATAGAGAAAGAGAGATTACAGAGAGAGAGAGAGAGAGAGTAGAGAGAAAGAAAGTGTAGAGAAATAGAGATAGTAGAGAGGATAGTAGAGAGAGAAAGAGAAAGTGGGTGAGACAGAGAGAGAGAGAGAGACAGATAAGAGAGATAGAGAGACCGTGTATAGTAGAGATAGAAGAGAGGATAGTAAAAAGAGAAAGAGGGTGAGACAGAGAGAGAGAGAGAGAGAGAGAGACAGATAAGAGAGATAGAGAGACCGTGTACAGCTGTCAGTCTTTGTGGCTCTTCCATCGTTCACATTTGTCAAACATGTCTCTTTGTAGTTTCCGTGCGAGGGGGCGTGGCCGGGCATTCTGCTGGCCAGTAAGGTCATCAGAAGTGGGCAAGGAGGCTTTGGAACGGGTGCTGGCACAGGTGTAGTGGCGGCGCCCGCTGAAGGAGTGCAGCGGAGCGCAAACAATCATCTAAATGTCTGTGAGATGAAATGGCTAGTTAACAGTCTTTTGACCGCCCTAACCTCTTTGTCAGGGATCGATCGGCCAGCTGCTGCCGCCGTATTGTCAACCAGCCTGAAGCCCCCCCTTCTGCCTGGGAAGGGGAGGGGGGTCCTCACTGAAAAGCTGTCGATCTTCAAGCCTTTGTGCTTCTAGAAGTGTTTCAGTAAACAAAATCACATGATACAGCGTCGGGTGTGGGACATTACAAACAAAAGATCACTAGAATAAGCAGTGATGGAGCAGCAAACTAAAGAGGTCTAAAAACTGACTGGACATGATCATTGCCGTTACATTTTTGGATGTTCCACCAAATTTAGCCATCTACAGTTCCACCCACTAGCTATCACCCGAACCCAAAAACTCTGGAACAATAAAGAAAATCTTCCTCCCAGAAGCTCCGCCACATCTTCACAAACTCCAGCTGAATGGGTATTTCTGTTACACTAGTTAACAGACGTTAGCGATGCTACTGAGTGGTGGGGGAGAAGGAGGACCACCGCACCCATCCGGACAGAGAGAGGACAGTTATAATGAGTGAAGGTGTAGAGGGAGGACCACTCTTCCCACTCAGACAAAAAAGGGATAGTTATGATACTGTTCATGAAGTAGCATGAGGCATAG
This sequence comes from Hydrocynus forskahlii, assembly GCA_037974365.1. Classification (NCBI taxonomy): domain Eukaryota; kingdom Metazoa; phylum Chordata; class Actinopteri; order Characiformes; family Alestidae; genus Hydrocynus; species Hydrocynus forskahlii. The sequence goes on from JBBPCX010000006.1 coordinate 1,229,989, forward strand.
GGATGAGGGTTCTGGGAAAGACCAGTTATGACCAACTTTACATTATGTGGAGGTTTTTCATTAAGTGAAACATTTAGAGACCCAAAGCTTTTCAATGGCATTGAAGTCCTTGGTTGGCAAGAGTGTTTTCCCAAATGACAGCATGCCAGACACAGAGCTCTGGCTTGATCTTTGCAGTCATGAGGTTTCCAGCAAGACGAGTGTTTCATAATATGTCATTTTTCTGACATCATCTGAGCCAAAAACCTGTTGGAACACTTCACAAGACCTCACTTGGCCTATATGTTGCAGACGATGTCCTGTTCACTGAGATGAGCATCTCATCTGCTGGTTAATTAGAGGGCTTATGCTAATGCTAATGACCACACACTAAAGCCCATGATGTGGCTTCCTCCAGGTGCTTAGATATGGTGATTAGCTGCTGGGGCCTCCTCCCCCATCCAGGGCCCAAGCAGCCCTGATTAAATCAGGATGAATGATTCCTTCTACATGGGTCATGGGGAAGTGGGGCATGTTTTCACATGACAAATTTCACCTCGGCCCATCGGCGCATACATTATGCTGTCAAGATAAAGGCTGAGCCCCTCGTAACTAGAACAGAGAGCCCAGTGGACTGATTTCACTCGGCTTCTTCAGTCAGCAAACACTGTCAACAAACCATACAGGTGTAACCAAACTCCTTTAGGGTCTCCTTACATCACTGTTTTATAATCTGGACATAGTTTAAATGTATGTTACAACGTATGTGTAAAAAATGTAAATTAGGATGGACATATTAGCTGCTAAGCAACAAAACGGTAGCATTAACAGTTCTGTCAACAAAATGACAACAATTAGGTTTAGAATTAGAAACGGAATCAGAGATAGAATCAGAATCGAAATAAAAAACAGAATTAGAATCGGTACCAAAATCAGATTCAGCGATAGAACCAAAATCAATATCAGAAACAAAATTAGAATCAGATTTAGAATAATTAGAATAACAATCAGATTTAGAATCAGAATAAAAATCAAAATCCGAGTTAAGATCAGAACCAGATTCAGATTCAGAATCTAAATAAGAGCCAGAATCAGAATTAGAATCCGAATCAGAAAAATAATCAGGAGAATATGAGAACTGAAAGTGGAATTTAGAGAAAAAGTTGGAAACACAGAATTGGAATTCAAAGTCGAATTCAGAACTGAAACCAGAATAGGAATAAGAATTTGAATTGGCCTTAGTAACATGTTAAACATTGCACAACAAGAACCCAATTCAGAATTAGATCCAGGCTCCTTTAAAGCATTTGCCCATTGTCTTCTACTATAAGTGAGTTTAGAGAGTCCCTTTAAGACAAGTAACTGTAGTTTAAAGGGGTTGAGGGATGCTGTACAATGTAATGTAGTGTGTTAAACTATCAACAGTAAGTAAGTATAATGTGCGTGTGTGTGTGTGTGTGTGAGAGAGAGAGAGAAAGAGAGAGAGAGAGAGAGAGAGAGACAGTCTGGCTGAGGCTCATCCAGGCACAGCACTGCTTCCTGCTCCTTTAACACACCATTTGGACTCTTGTGTCTGAGCTTCGCTGGCCTGGCCACAGTTGGCAGCTCCATACACTCATACACAGACACCCACACTTAGACATCTGCTGCTCTCCCCCTGACCTCCTGCTGAACACACGGAGCCGCAACCGGCCCCATAGGATCATGTGACATTTAACAAAGTCGCGTAATTGTGCTTTATCCTGAACCAGGACCGTCACGAATGCTAATACAGGGCAGAAGACACACGTACTTAAAGTTAAACCTGTTTCGGAACATCATTCTGATGAACAGTTTCCTTTAAAGGGTCCATATCTTATGTTTTTTGGGCTTATTTCTTTCCTTGAGCTCAACTTTTTTTTAGTTTTATTCATGAATAACAGGCCTAATTAATTTCTACACCAGCTTTTTATCCCCAAAATCGGGCTGTTTCGGTAACGGTTCTTTTAAGAATAATGAATGCAAATGAGCTCTGTTCTGATTGGGTGCGCTGGGCAGTCCAGTTCGAAACACCCCTCATAGAGTGGACGGAGCACAGAGTGGGTGCAGGCAGAGTAGGTGGACATATGTAAATATGCTGCTTTTTGTGACATCGCAAAACCAGCCAACTCAAGACGGCTGCTCAGTCCACACTCATGACCTGGAGCAGCACTTTCCGAAAACTTCCACAGTGTTTGTGTACCACATTAAAGTCATTTAAATGAACAAAGCAAAGTCGACTACTGTTCCATGACAGTAGTATCATACAGCCAGGAAGCACACACCAGCTGTAAAACATATCTGGTCAATTTTGAGCCACCTGACATGAACCAAAGTAACACCAGCAAATGACCCTGAAGAGCTGTTGCTTCATTATACACCTTTATAAACCGTTTTTGTCAAGTACTGTCTCTCCACATTCATACATAACTACTATGACACTGTAACCATTGCAACAAGTACAACAAGCCTAATCGTCCTGTCAAACGAGTCAAAGTCAAACAAGTGACACCAGCATAGAGGTGAACATTGTCTCACTGAGGACGAGATATTTAGCTGCTCTGCAGTCAGGCGGCGCAAATGGAGCGAATATAAGAACAATTCACAATACAACGTAACAGTGTTGAACACACACACACTGTTTGATTGCTTGTGTGTGTGTGTGTGTGTGTGTGTCTCGATTGTTCTGACTATGTGACTCATCAGTCTTCTTAAGTGTGTTTAATAATCGAGTAGTTACATAGGGACTGTTACAGCTGGCCAACTCTTGCATCTTATTTCTTCAGTTTTAACTGTAATTACATTGTAATTACAATGTAACTATGTGAGTATAACACTCTAGGTTCATGTGTAAATACATGAGTGCTATACTCCATCTGTGACCGTAAACATTTCCCCAGTAGTTACGTTGTTATTGCTATGCTATTACCATGTGACTACACAGTTATTACTGAGCTATTTCCTATTACTGTGTAACTTCACTCTCACTACACATTCTTGTGCACAATGCAAGGTGTTGCCAATGTGGTTAGAGTCTTGAGCTGTTTCCTGAATTATTTATATATGGCTAAAATTTTTGCCAGTAGTTCTTATAACAGGACAAAACTTTTGGTTTTCCATCTCTGGTACAAACACACACACACACAAAAACAACTAAAGGTACAGGAAATTCTGTAAATATAACAAACTAGATAATTAAATAAATAGAAATGAAATAAAGAGATAATTAAATAAATAGCTGCTTTTGTGTTTGAACACAAGTTTATAGCCCTAAAATTGGATTTTGATCTGATTTGATAGACTAAAGAAGATTTTTGTGAATGTAAATGTGGAGTGAAAGTAATTTTTGTTTTCATCCGGAATGAAGAGATTTAGTCTTTGTTTTCTTTTCTTTTTTTAAGTTACAGGTTTTTTTTTTTCTGTAAATCATTTCATTTAAAGGAGAAATAAAGCGCGCGCTGCCCCAGCCCTGCCCCTCCTGCTCTGTTCCTTCCGCAGAGCGCGCGCGATATTAATGCCGTTTTGTTGGCGCGCGCTGGGCCGGAATAACGCGATGATCACCGCGCGCTTCTTTTGGGGGCTGGTTTCAATCAGGTCCTGTAGTTCCTCCGCGCGAGAGAAGAAAGATCTGGACATCTGTTCAACACACACACCACATACACACTCACCCCCGCACACATACACACCACACACACACACACACACACACACTCACACTCACACACACACTTACACACCACACACACACACTCACACACACACACACACACACAAAACCATACACACATATGTTTACATACACACACGTACACATACACACACTCACACACACACACACACAAGAAGAGCAGGTTTAAAACAGGTTAATGCAGTCTGTCCGACTGTCATTCTAATAGAAACCACAGAAATAAACAATAACGACAAAACATGCAAAAAATTACAACGCCGACAACATAAACAGCAATGGCAGCAATGTGTGTGTGTGTGTGTGTGTTTATGTCTGTGTGTGTGTGTGTCTGTGTGTGTGTGTGTGTGTGTGTGTGTGTGTGTGTACGTGTGTGTGTGTGTTATTCTTTCTGCAGGTCCTTCTTTATTCCTGATTAAACTCCACTCCCACCCAATCTCTCTCTCTTCACTCTCTTTCTTACTCTCTCAATATATTTCTTTCTTTTCACACTCTCTCTTTCTATTACTCTCACACGTACACTTGCTTTTTTATTTTCTCTCTTTCTCTGTCTCCTCACGGCCTCTCTTTCTTTACTCTCTCGCCACACTCGGTCTTTTTTATCTCTCTTTTCAGTCTCTTTCTTCACTCTTTCTTTCTCTCTCTCTCTCTCTCTCTCTCTCTCTATTTCTCTCACAGGTTCACACACATTTTTATATTTCTCTCTATTCTCCTCTCTTTGTCTCTCTTTCTTCACTCGCTTTTTTCTTTCTCTTCACTCTTACTATCTTTCTCTCTTTTTTTATACTCCTTCTCTGTTTCTCTCCACTCCCTTTCTCTCCCTCTTTCTATACTCTTTCAATCTCTTTCTCTCCACTCTCTCTTTCTCTATCTCTTTCCGTACTGTATACTGTCTCTATCTCTTTCTCTCATTTCTCTTTCTCTCTCTTTTTCGCTCTTCACTTTCTCTTTCTCACTCCTATACTCATTCCCTCTCTTTCTATAATCGTCCTCTCTCTTTCTATCCTCCATCTCTCTATATATCTCTCTCTACACTGTCTCTTTCTCTCTATCTTTTATACTCTATCTCTCTCTTTCTCTTTTTCACTTGTTGAATTAGATTTAAACTGGGCTTAAATTGTAATTATTAATTACGGCTATTAATAGTCTGATTGATTAGTTTACAGTGTTAAAGCCCCTCGGTCTGACAGTGCGCGCGCGTTTCTGTCTTTTGAATGTGTGGTTCTGATCTCGCGCTTTGATAACCCAGCCCGCGTGCTGTTAGTTATTGGTGTTAATGGTGAGAGGCTCGCGCCGTTAGTTATAGGCCTAATAGTGAGAGGCTCGCGCCGTTAGTTATTGGCGTAATGGTGAGGGCCTCGCGCCGTTAGTTATTGGTGAAATGGTAAGAGGGCCGCGAGTGGTGTAAATGAGGAAACAGAGGATCGCGAGCGACCCGCCATCAGTCACGCGCGCGGCAGGAGAGCGCGAGTCCTGATGTGATGAAAACCTCCTCGCGCCTTTTAATTAACTTTTTTGGCTGTCCTGTAATGACCGCGCGGGTCAATAAGAGCGTTAATATCAGACAAATAAAACTTCTCGTGATTAAAAAACCTCGCGCTTTATTAAATTTGAAATTCAAATGAAATTTATGCCGCGCGTGCGCGCGACGCATGTAAATCTGTGGGTCCCACACGTATCATTATCACACACACACACACACACACACATACACACAGGAGGGCTCGCGCTGTTTCACTGAAGAGTTAATCAGGGACCACGACTTTTACCTGCAGGAGCGCTAAATCCAGCGCGTGTCAGAAATGTGTTATTATATCAACATCATTATTATTATTATTATTATTATTAGTAGTAGTAGTAGTAGTAGTAGTAGTATCATTAGTAGTAGTAGTATTCGTAATAATATTATTAGTATTGCTTCAGTATAATATATCCAAAAACCATATTAACCGACAATTCCCACAACAAGAACAACAACAACAACAACAACAACAACAATAATAATAACAACAATAATAATAATATCAAATAAATAAATAAATAAATAAGTCCCAATTGTAAAAAAAAAAAAACATTATTAATAAAAATCCAAAAATACACCTAGCCTGCTCTTATTTTAACAGCAGAGTTCCTTGCTAAGTAAATAAATAAATACTGGAAATTGACATCGTTTAAAAAAATAAAAAACTACAATAACAAACAATAGCAGCGACAACAACAACAACAATAATAGTAATAATAATAGTATTAATAATAAGAATAACAACTACAACACACTGCATCATTAGGTAGCCTGGTTTGAGTTTATTACAGTCAATATAAATAAATAAATATTTTAAAGAATTAACTAATTGTCGAACTACTAATAATACTTATAATACAAATAATACAAATAATAATAACAATAATAACAACAACAACAACAACAATAATAATAATAATAATAATAACAATAATAATAATAATAATAATAATAATAATAATAATAATAATAATAATAGCAGTGTGAGCTTAGTTGATCCGGTCCGCTCAGTTTATTCCAGTCAATAAATAAATATAAATACATTAATAAATACAGAAAAAAGTTAATAAATAAAGAAATAAATAAACTTCCCCCCTCCTCTTCCGCTGTGTTGTGGTGGGCGGTCCCATTGAGGTCCTAGAGCTTGGAGCGGCTGTGGGCGCGTGAAGGTTCCGCTCTGCTATTGGTCCGCGAGCCGCAGCGGCACTTCAAAGGAGAAGAGAGGCGCGCGGGGCAGAACCAGAGAGCAGAAACACACACACACATTCATACACACATATACACACACACACCTATACACACCTATATACACACACACACACTGGCGCGCAGAGAGGGAGAGGAGACGGACCGAGGACTCTTCTGAGATGGCATCGTCTCTGCTCGGGGTGAGTGTGTGTGTGTGTGTGTGTGTGTGTGTGTATGTAGGTGTGCGTGCGTGTGTGTGCATGTGTGGGTGTGGGTGTGTGTGTGTGAGTGTGTGAGTGTGTGCGTGCATGTGTGTGTCCGCTCCAAACCTGTGGAGCTCGCGCTCACAGCGGGCGCGTGAGGAGAGAGAAGCGCGCTGAAGGCTCCTCTCCTGTGGCTCGCAAGAGTGTGTGTGTGTGTGTGTGTGTGTGAGAGAGAGGGAGAGAAAGAGAGAGAGATAGAGAGTGTGTGTGTGTGTCAGAAAGAGTGTGTGTGTGAGTATGTGTGCGTGTGTGTGTGTGTGTGTGTGTGTGTGAGAGAGAGAGAGAGAGAGAGAGAGAGAGAGGGAGAGAGTTAGTGTGTGCGTGTGTGTGTCAAAAAGAATGTGTGTGTGAGAGAGATAGTCTGCGTATATGAGAGAGAGAGTGTGTGTGAGTGTTGCTGTTTGTCTTTCTTGTCATTATTTTACCTGTGGCTCGTGTAACACACACCTCACGTGCACTGCGGCTGCGAGACGAAGTGAGTGCGCACACACACACACACACACACTTCCACTCGCGCACACACACATTCAAAACTCCACAAAAGTTTTTACTCACCTCTTGCTCGCGCTTATCTTCCTTCTCTTGTTCTTTTCTTTCGCTTCTTCTTCTTTAAGTTCTTTCTCTTCTTTTTCTCTTCCTCGTTTTTCTTGTTTCTATTCTTCTTCCTCGTCTTTATCTCTTTGTCTCCTTCTTTATCTTTTTATTTTACTTCTTCTCTTTCTTCTCTTCTTATTCGTCCTTTTCTCTTTTTCTTCTCTATGTTCCTCCTTTTGTTTTTTTCTTCATCTCTTTCTCCTTCTCCCTTTCGTCTGCATCGTCTTTATTTCTTCATCTCCTTCTTCTTCATCATTTTCTGGTTTCTTTTTAATTCTTCTCTTTTTTCTCGTACTCTTCCTCCTCTTCATCTGTTTTTATTTCCCCCTCCTCCTCTTCTTCCTCCGCCTCCTCCTCTGTTCCTGTTCTTTTCTGCAGGAGGAGCCGAGGTTGGGTTCCACTCCTTTGGCCATGCTGGCTGCGACGTGTAACAAGATCGGGAGCGCGAGCCCCTCGCCGTCCGCCGTACCGGACAACCCGGCCTCCTTTAAGAGTTTTCAGGGCTTCCACCCGTGGAAGCGCGCGGCGGCGATGAGCGGCGGCTGCAATATCGGTGGCGGAAACGGCGGTAGCGGTACCGGCGCGGGTTCGGCTCTGGTGTCCTTCGGCGCTCGGAACAGCGGAGCCGGCGTGGCCGCGGGAGGCGAGTCCCTGTGCGCCGGAGGAGCCGGGACGGGAAGCGGCACGAGCGCCTTCTCCCTCACGACATCGTCGGGCGCCCCGTCCGGATCCCACTTCTCCAGCGAGTACCCGGTGTTCCCGTCGGGAGGCTCCCAGGACGTCTTCCTGTCGGCCAAGGTGGACGGTCTGCAGGGCATCTACCCGCGCGTGCACCCGTACGAGCCATACGCCTCGGCATGGTGGGACGTGAGCGCGGGCTGGGTGGACGTACAGGGCGCCGGCGGGCAGCCTCAGGCTCCGGCGCTGCACGCGGGGCCGCCGCTGCACGGCTACGGCTCCTCGTCAGACTTTGCAAGCCTGAGCCACGCGGCGTTCGGTGCCGCCGCGTCTCCACACCTGCTGGGCGGGCAGCACCTGATGGACGGATTCAAGCCCGTGCTCTCGTCGCCATACGGGGACTCGTGCGCAATGCTGGCCACCGGAGGCCCACCAACGACAACGACAACGTCTTCGTCCTCCTCGTCGTCCTCGTCGTCGTCGCCGCGCTCCTCGGCGGCGCGTCGCTACGCGGGTCGAGCCACCTGCGACTGCCCCAACTGCCAGGAGGCCGAGCGCCTGGGACCCGCGGGCGCCGCCAGCCTGCGCAGGAAGGGACTGCACAGCTGCCACATCCCGGGCTGCGGGAAGGTCTACGGAAAGACGTCGCACCTCAAGGCGCACCTGCGCTGGCACACGGGCGAGCGGCCGTTCGTCTGCAATTGGCTCTTCTGCGGCAAGCGCTTCACGCGTTCTGACGAGCTGCAGCGGCACCTGCGCACGCACACCGGCGAAAAGCGCTTCGCTTGCCCCGTTTGCGGCAAGCGCTTTATGCGCAGCGACCACCTCAGCAAGCACGTGAAGACGCACAGCGGCGCCGCGGGACCTGGTGGGTCCGGATCCGGAGGGACGTCGGGAGTGGGCAAGCGGGGCAGCAGCGACACGGACAGCGAGCAGAGCGGGGCGGGCAGCCCTCACTGCGGCACTCCCGAACTCCTCCAGCCCGCGGAGGCGTGAGACTGTTCAGCCCCGATTCAGGGGCAAAAACACTGGACTTGACCGGACCGGAGGTCGTTTATATACCCGGCTAATGAAGCCGGATGGGATTCTCTTACCCAAACCTGGGCAAAGACGGGGCCTGAACTCGGGGGGCTTGGTTGGTAACCTTGGTCAAAAATGTATCTTAAACTGGGGCTCTAGTTTAGCCCAGAACAGGGCGAGTCGGGGGGCTGGAGAAATCAAAACAGGGTCCTCGAATGGAATTTGGGCCATTTTCTTTTTCATGGGATGATTTAAAAAACAAGAAAACAAACAGTCAAATAACAATGTAGTGGGGCGAGTTTCTTCCTGGACAAACCCTGAAGGTCTTCTGAGGAACTCTGAGGTGCTCTTGAGGAACTATGAGGAACTTTGAGGAACTTTGAAGAACTCGGAGGAACTTTTAAGGAACTTTGAATAACTGAGGAACTGAGGAACTCTAAGGGACGAGCTTGCCTAAATCGCACATTATCCATGGGTACGTATTAGGTGGAGCCTCACTTATGCTTTGATAAAAAAAACAACAACAAACAAACAAAAAAAGATTAAAAAAAAAAGTCAATCAGTGAAATGATCCAGCAATAGATGGTTTCTGCTGTCTTTTTATTTTTCTCCAAACCAAACCGTGGCACTTTATTCACGAACACTGCTGAAATTCATCCGTGCGTGGCTTGACTGGGCGCTCCAGAATAAACCCTGCCGTGGTGTTGCCTTTCATTTCTTTAAAAATATAAAACTTAGCGTCCTATGAACGTGGCGTACTGGTTTCTCCTGGAGAAGCTGCGCGTGTCTGTATGAGATGTACTCATTTGCTGAATGTATACAGCCCAGAAGAAGTGTATAGACTAGTCTGGAACTTTATCGCGAACACGCGGCTGTAAAAGTTGTGTTGGTTTTGTATAGTATTTTTAGTTGTTAATTCTTCACTCTAGTAAATATCCAGAATTGTACTGAGGTGCATTTTTGTCAAGACGTCTTATTTATCCATGAATTTGGCCTTTGCTGGGGTTCTTGTTATTTTTTTGGTGGTGGGGAGGGGGGGTCGATCTACACCACAATCGCACTTTTAAACTGTACAAAATCGAAATTTCTCAGTGTTTGTTTTGTTTGTTTTGTTTTTTTGTTTGTTGTTTGCTTGATTGATTGAGCATGCGGGTATTCGTTTCCCGGCCTTCATTTTTAAAGACTGGCGCACAAAGCCACCTAATAAAGTCAAAGTTCACTTTGCCTTTAAAGTCACTGGAGCCTCCTGGTTACGGCGTTTTCAATTTTTCGGTTTAACCGCAAGAGAAATTTAAAATCCAGTCTGAAAAAGGAGAAAAACAAACTTTATTTGTTGATGTCTCGGAGATCCCAGAGCTCTATTCTATTACGCATTAGAATCTTTTCTTATCCTGCAAATTTCTGTTTTAATTTTTACGTTTTTTCAGTCGAGTCCCGAACACATTTTTTGAAACTTTTTGATTTGTGAACATTTTAGAAACTAATGAAATCAGTATTGGTTTATTGATTTTAGGGTATGTATTTATATGTAGTACTGCGCACCTGAGAACAGTTTCAATTCCTATATCTTTTTTTCAGCGCTTAAATTAAATACAATTAAATTAGGTAAATTAAATTAAATTAGGTGTCCTACTAAAACTTATAAGATGGCAAAAGATTTTTTTAAAAAGAGAAACACATTCAGTTTTATCAACCATATTTGAATTGGTGTACAAACAAACACACACTCACTGCCCGGAAATCGTGTTTGTGATTTAAAAAAATGTTAATTTATTATCTTGTAAATTTTATCTTCTAAACGTCTACAGTTTACAGGACCCACAGGCAAACCCTGATGTGTAAAGAACCAACCAGAAACCGACACACTCTGCTTCTCCACTTCATCAGCACCACTAATCAAAGTTCACGCGCCCATTAAACTTCTCTAATCTCTGATCTTCTCCAGTTTACCGTTACAAGGCTGAAAACCAGAACAGCCTCCCAGTGACTCGCGCTTCACATTCTTTAATGGGAGCACAGTTTCTCTTCCGCCTAAAATAAATTCTGCTCACCCTCCACATCCACCTCGTCCTCTTCCTTCTAAACCAAGGTTTCGAAGATCTTTCGGAAAATACAAACTCCGCTCGCTTTGGTGGAATCTGGAACTGATTTAAACTGTTTCGAAAATTGCGAAAATAATTCAATATCCATTTTTGTTAAAGTATTCGGCACTGTCAGTTTTCATTAAAAATATTTAGTACGTTACAAGTATAATTTTTCAGTAGTGTCCATTTTAATTAAATTATTCAGCACTGTACATTTCATTTAAACATTCAGTATTGTGCATTTACATTTAAATATTCAGCACTGTCCATTTTTACTTAAATATTCAGTACTGATCGTTTCATTAAACCATCATTTACATCTATTTTCATTAAAATATTCTGCAGTGACCATTTTCATTAAATACTATAAAATAGTCAGTACTGTAATTTTGATTAAAATATTCAGTACTGCCCTTTTCTATTAAAACTTTCATTAAGACATTCAGCACTGTAGTTTTTAAATAAAAATTGACAGTGCTGAATATCTTAATGAAAATTTATTAAACAATTCAGTCAGTTCTCATTAAAATATTCACTACTGTCCATTTTTCATGAAAGTATTCAGAACTATCCATTTCAATTTAAATGTCAGGTACTGCTTTCATTAAAATATTCAGTACTGTCCATTTTCAATAAAATATTTAGTAGCGTCCGTTTTCATTAAGCCATTCCCCACTGTCCATTTTAAAACATTTGCACTGTCCACTTTTATGAACACATTTAGTACTGCCCATTTTAATTAAAATATCCAGCTTTGTCCAGTTTTATTGAAATATTCAGCACGGTTCACATTCATTAAAACATTCAGTATTGTCCCTTTATTTTAGTAGTAAAATAGATATTTGTACAGGTTGATAAACAGGCTGCCGTAAATGCTGAAATCTTAACACTCAAGAACAGCTGATATTATGATGTTATGGGTTATGATGACAAAGAGTAAATAGCTTCCCGCTCCCCGTCAGCCAGAGGTGTTCGTTCAGTATGAATCTGGGCAGCACGCGAAAAGTTGCGTGACACTGAAGCTGTAAGGAGTTGATTTGATTGGCTGTTGGGATGGGGCATGGATTTGAAGGTCTAGAGCAGAAGTAGTTGCCTGGACACTTTTTTCAAACTTTTATTGACCACTCGAGCTCCTCGTGCTGACTTTTATGCTCGCTTGGAAGCAGGAGCAGGCTGTGCGTGTTCTCTGAACGATAAACAATGCGAGAGAAGCGCCCCCTTGCGGTCAAACTTAGAAATCCCTCTCGCGCTCTCTGAAGCTGACGTGCCAAAAGTCCGTGCACCAGATCTCCTCTTCAAATCAACACAAAATACATTTAATGTACAAGGATATAACACCACATATAAAATCACATTTACACATAAAACACCAGCAGAAAGTTTAATTTAATATTTAAATACCATAAAAAATCAGAAAAAAAATCTTGATTTATTGCCTGTGCAGTTTTTTCCGGGATCTGATTCTCATCTTTTTTTCTGGTATTTAAATGCGAAAAGATTTGAAGAGTTTCTGTTGTTTTTTCATGTTTTTATTTAAATAATGTGTAAGTGTGATTTTTTCATATGATTTTACAGTTTTTAATTACTGTATAATTAACCTAATTTACAAAGGATCTATAGTGACAGTAAAATGAATTCAGCCTTCCTCATTGAAAAAATATGGTGTTTTTAACTTGGAAAACGTAAGTGACCCATAGTTCATAAACTGTAACCAATCAGTCCAATAATTTGTCAAGATAAAATATGAAATTCAACCTAGTATAAATTAGTGTTTGTGCTACATTTAATTTGGCAATCTTCTCATAGTGAATAAAAAGTGTGAAAATAAATACTTTTTTCTTTAACTTGCTATTATACATTCAGCTATTAAAGTTGCCATAAAAACAAACTGTTTTAAAGTTAAAAATAGAAGTTTAAATAGTATAGGGCTGTATAACAATATATGTATTCATTTTTGCATAATATATTTCTGCCTTCAAGTTCTCAATAAGTCTGAACTTACTACAAATCTAAAGGGAATCCTAAAAAAAACATTAGCAATAATTTAACATAAAAGTGTGAGTGACATCCTTTGACTTCACATTTTGAGTTCATTGAGCTTTGAATACTAAATGAACAAATGAAAAACAGATAATTTCTCTGTTTACCTACTATTAGGAATTCTGCATACTCAAATTTTTGGGTTGACTAAGATCCCTCACATTTTTAATTTAATTAATTAATTCATTCATTTATTTATATTGAATTATTGAATTAATAAATTCACCAAACATTCACAGTGATGGAACCAGATGTCTGTCTCTAAAAGCTCCCCACAGAAAGTTATTCCAGGAAATAGTTATGGTTGCACATGGGACTTTGTTCTGCCAGGGTTTTGAGAAGTTTTGTCCTAAAACTAAACTCATTCATGGTGGATAGATACATGCAGGGCATTGTGAGGCAATATAGTCCCCAGCGAAAAGTGATTTAGTCCAGATTCACTATTTTACCATCATCAGCATACATATAAACACACAGAGACACGTGGAGCTTCACTGGGGCCAAAGTGAATAAAATTGTGTTTGAGACATCTGGTTTCATTCACCTTCACTTTAAGGAAATGAAATGACTCTACAATTAGCTGTTTCACTCAAGTCCAGTCTGAATTATTGTGTTTAAAAGCTAATTATCATGAAATTTTGAAAATTTCTGATAGTACATTTTTACAGTTTTTTTTCACAGTCAAGCCATCCACTGCCATTCAGTCCCAAACAGACTCAGTAAATTTAAGTGAAAAGAGTAAAAGAACATTTAAATGTTCCCAGAGCTGATTTAGCTTTGCACTAAGAGCTGAACAGGTTGGAACATGTTGAAAGGAAATGAAATACATGAAAGACAAGAAAAGCAAAAACCTCCCACTGTCATGTCCTTACTAGAAAACTTAGTACAACCATCTGACATTCTTCTCACAGAACTCACTTGATAATTCCTGAAGTTAAAAGAGTAAAGGTTAATAATTTTACATTAGATTTCTACACTGCAATTCAGGTAAACTGGGAACCAATGAAAGTGGCTACCCTGCATACCCTTAGAAGCTGTGAGGTCAAACCAACTAGTTTAGTTTCCTGCCAAGGCTGTGTGATATGGTCAAAATATCAGCCTTGTAATTATCCTGCCTAGAATTATGACTGTGATACATTATCGGGCCCACAGGAATTAGAAAGACTTGAAGTCTAGTTATAATGTTAAAGTTTCACAATGTTTGCCACAAACCTTTCTGGGATTTTTTTGACCCAGGGCATCAAAACTTTTGCACATCTTAAATTGAACTAATTGAGCCAAGGTTGACCATCATCAGCGAATGATTATGCCCTTGAATTGGGAGAGATACAGTCACTTTATGTCCCACACAGTAACAGCCAGTTTATAGACGTGTCAACAGATGTCAGACCTGTTCTGTGTCCAGGTGTTTTGTGTCTGTGTTCCAGGGGTGGCCTACCATCATATAATTCTGTCTCTAGTTCCTTATTGGCAATCTATGCCTCCTGATTGGCTGTTCCCAGGAGCTTTTCCAGATCGTCCGGCCCGCAAGCTGCTGTATGGTTTCTCGTTTTGTGTGGGACTTTGATTCTTTGATATTTGTTAGTAATGAGCCCAAACTTATCACCTCTTTTGTCTGTTATGCTCAACCTGGAGGCCAGGTCTGCATACCGAACATTAGTGAGATACTTGTGCGTTCACCAGGGTGTAGTACGCTCCTTGCCGGGCCATCAGTTCGCAGTGCGTGCCCTGCTCCGCCACCTGGCCATTCTGAATGACCGCGATGACGTCAGCGTTCTGGATGGTGGTCAAGCGATGGGCGATGATGATGCAGGTCCGTCCCTGGCGAGCGTCATCCAGAGCCTTCTGCACTATCTACACCGCAGCAAAGACGGGATGTATTGATCAGCACTCTTTTTGATAAAAATAGTAATTATCGTTCATCCCTGTGTCTTAATAAAGGCTTCGGACTCTTATTTTTACCATACAGTTACTTATTTCCACTCTGTTTTATCTTATATATATTTAAATTCTTAAATACCACCTGGGACATCACAGCAACCACCTAGCAACACATTAGCAACCACCTGGGATACCATTAAAAGCAACTAGCAATACCATAATCATCTGCGATACCATATCAACCACCTAACAATACCTTAGCAGCCACCTGGAATACCAGAACAACCACATAGAAACCTCTTAGCAGCTTTCCTGGATAACATAGCAACTACCAAACAACACAATAGCAACCACCTTGGATGCCACAGTGAAAGCCTAGCAACCACATTCCCAAAAAACACATCTAAAAAAGACATCTTTGAGTGTAAGTAGCATTTTAGAAGTTTTATGCAAATTTCTGGGTTATTCCAAGTCTTTACACTTTGCTGAGGTTCCTTAAACTTTAAAAAGGTCCCTCACATCTCATTTACAAATTTGGGTCTCCATAGATCTGTGCACAGAAAAGTTATTTGGTGAACTAGATATCTTGGTAAAGTAGTCTACCCTGCTTTTCTGATCAAAAGTTAAATACTACCTGTCAAATTACGTGAAGAAATAGGCACTTGTTACAGTTCTTATCTATAGTAAAAGACGCATTTCTTGCAAACTCACAAAAAGGGGAACAGCTTTTCTTATATTTTGGAAGTTTTACCTTTGCTTGAAGCACAAGACAAAGAAACATGCTGGCTAAAACAGTCATCCTGCAGTGCCATCTAGTGGTCACAGTGGTCCAGCACAGCAGTTATGAAACCCTCCTAGACATGTTCTTCCCAGCAGAATTCTTTCAAACGCCAGTCTACTACCTCCTATCCATCCAACACAGAATCAGTAAAGTAAGGGAAACAGCTAGAGCTTTAGCTTTGTTAAACTAAGGGAAACTCTACTGTTTTTCAAACTTGCTGCAGAATTAAATGGTTAAAATGATGCAAAGTGGCCTCTTCAAGCTCTTCCAAAGAAAGTTATTCCATGAAATGGTTGTGGTTGCGCCACCTGATGCAGCTTTGAGCAGCTTTTAGTCCTAAAACTGTTTATGGTGGAGGAGTACATGCAGGGCATTGTGAGGCAAAATAGTTCCTAAATAGCTGATTTAGCTCAGATTCACTATTTTATCAGCATTCATATAAGCACTCAGAGACACGTGGAGCTTCACAGGGGTTTAAAAGTGAATAAAATGGCTGGATTTGTATTGAAGACATCCCAGCAAAGGAACTATGTAGAAATTTTGGAAAATCCTTCAAGAGTTCTGCTCTGTTTGTATTTATATAATTGAACTCAGCTGTCTCAAATCCCATCAAGAATCCTAAGAACAGCTTAGACACCTGAGAGCATTATATTTAAAACCTGTTTAGCACTATATACCTATAAAAGCTAATATTCAAGTGTATACCAATAATATTAAAACAGTCAATGTGTTTGCTTAATCATTTCCAGACCTATAATCATGGAAGCCCAGTTTTATCTTATAGTTCTCATCAAATACCTCAAATACCTGATTCTGCTCAATTGAAGCTTCATTTGGTTAATCATGAGCTGCTGATGTAGTTTCACAAATCGTAGCAACAGCTGGAGATACAGAGGGGAAAATGGAACCAAACCTAGGCTTCCTGACCAGCTCACAAAATATTTACTTTTATTTTTTTACGAACAAACCAAATCTTGATCTTATTTAATACTTCTTGTTTGTTTGCATTTATTGTAATGTTAACTTGAGTAGTTGCTGGCAGAATGTTCTTCACTACTCAAATAAATGGCTTTAAACAGTTTGCACAGTGTTTATATGATGCTGATATTACATCTGCAATATGCTACACAAGACCAGGAGCCTCTCACTGACCTTCTCGCTCTCCGTGTCCAGGGCTGATGTCGCTTCATCCAGCAGCAGCACTTTGGGTCTGCGGACCAGAGCTCGAGCGATGGCGATCCTCTGTTTCTGCCCTCCAGACAGCTGAGTGCCTTTATCGCCCACACGCGTGTTGTATTTCTGGAAGAATGTGTTATTATTTTTCAATATGAACTTGAACAAAGACCAAGTCTACGAAATGATTTTGGGGCCAATTTTCACACATTCACAAACAGCGTTGTTTGTACCTCTGGCAGGCTAAGAATAAAGTTATGGATGTTGGCACTTATAGCAGCCTCCACAATCTCTTCCTGGCTGACCATGCGGCTGTTGTCTCCATACTGGATGTTCTCAGCGATGGTGCAGTCAAACAGGATGGGCTCCTGAGAGACCAGGCCCAGCTGAGAGCGCAGCCAGGCGAGGTTCAGCCTCCGAGTGTCCATCCCGTCCGCTAACTGAGAAGGACAAGCAACAAGCAACAGCTAACAGCAATAGTACTTCTTTATGTTCTCATACTTCTAGATGGACCTGTAGACATGAGCAACAGATTTAAGTGACCTCAGAAAAGTAACAGTGTTCATGGCAGCAAAGACAGTAATACAAAACACCCTGATGGGAAAATTGAGCTTTATGAGCAGGTAATGTGGATGTTGAACAGATAATATGCTGCAGAAGACTAGGACAACACCCTGGAGAAGCTGTGAATGAGAACAATCAGTCTGCACATTAAATAGACTTTACCCCCTAGCTCCCTGGTACAGAGTAAGTGAAATGTTAGACTGAGTTTGTGTGTGAATAGAGCAGGTCATTTCCCTTCAAGCAAATGCCCCTTCTTCTCCAGTCTTTCAGTTTTGCACCAGTTGCATAGACACGTCATCATGTCCATTTACTTGAAGGTCATTTTCTAAAAAATTCCCTTCAAGCAAATGAACATGATGACGTGTCTATGCAACTGGTGCAAAACTGAAAGACTGGAGAAGAAGGGGCATTTAGACAAAGACACCAATGAGAACAGCTAACTAGACGTACGAGAAGATTTGGGAACACGGTAATGGCTGGCAACAAAATTACAAGACAAGGAACAGCAAGAGACTGCGTTGTTTACACCAAATCACCTGTAGACATGAGCCACTGATTTAATTGACCTCAGCTGAAGAAGAGGCAACAGCTACAACACTGTCTAGATATCAGATTATTAGCATGTTAAAAGGCCACCTGACTCACCACTTGCCCATTTTCAGGATTGTAGAAACGTTCCAGCAGCTGGACGGTGGTGCTCTTCCCACAGCCGCTGCCTCCCACCAGTGCCAGTGTCTGTCCCTGGGCCACCGACACATTCAGGCCCTGCAGAATCTTCATGTCTTTACGTGTCGGGTAAGAGAAGTGCATGTCACGGAACTCTATGTCTCCTCTAAAACTTGCCTGTAAGTGGGAGAGCATATATTTTTTTAGCAAGAATCTAATAAGAGAAAATGGAATTTAAGGTTTGGTTCCCAAAGGTGATAACACTGTTGTCCCCCAAAGTCCCCCACTCACAGGTTTGTCTCCGGCTTCACTGTAGATGTCAATCTCTGGCGTCTTCGCAAGCAAATCTAAGATCCGCCCAGCTGCAGCTCTGGCTTTGGCAAAGTCCGGGGCGAACGACGAGGACTGGCCAATGTTCATGGCAGCAAAGACAATTATAGAAAACACCCTGATGGGAAAATTGAGCATTATGAGCAGGTAATGTGGATGTTGAACAGATAATATGCTACAGAAGACTAGGACAACACCCGGGAGAAGCTGTGAATGAGAACAATCAGACTGCACATTAAATAGACTTTACCCCCTAGCTCCCTGGTACAGAGTAAGTGAAATGCAAATGGACATGATGACGTGTCTATGCAACTGGTGCAAAACTGGAAGACTGGAGAAGAAGGGTCAGTTAGACAAAGACACCAATGAGAACATCTAACTAGACATATGAGAAGATTTGGGAACACGGTAATGGTTGGCACCAAAATTGCAAGAGAAGGAACAGCAAGAGACTCTATTGTTTACACCAAATCACATTGTCCAGGGTTTATATGAGGAAACTGAATTAAACCACTAACTTTTGCCAGAGTGACATCTGGATCTGCTCCCAGCTACCTTAATCCTATAATTCAGGTTTACATTCCTATTCATTCTCCACAGAGGAACAACGTCTGGGTCCGCCATCCCTACACACACGAAAAACCCTGACCAGACTGGTCTCATTCTGGTACCCCACAGCTGGAATGAGCTGCCTAAGGTGTCCAGGGCAGCAGAATCCCTCTATTCAGAAAGCACCTCCTCTCCAGATACACTACCTTCACCCTGCATAAAGATTTTAGCACTTCTTTAGCACTCCCCTCTGGTTCTCACACTGTCACAAAATGTGAATGTTTCCTTGTATGGTAACTTGCTTCAGATAAAAGCGTCTGCCAAATTAATGTAATGTACTGCAATGTAAAATGTCTTAAGTGTCCCTGGTTACCTGTAGTCATTCAGTTAAAACGTCTTAGAAAGCTTTGGTCAAGGAAGCAAGCAGCACAAGAGGGTAAAAGCAGGAATTATACAGGCTGGGTGTTCTCTAGCTCTACACTTACAGGAAAACATTCTCGTAATCAGTGTAGCAATGTGCAATCAGCCAGGCTCCAAAGCGGAAGATTGCGGCGTTCACCAAGTAAGGGATTGCCTGAGCTATTGCGAATGTGACTCCATAGATAGGTGCTTTACATAAGGCTGATCTGGAAGGTAACAAAAAGTACATTATTAGTTGTGAAATAACAATGTTGCTGAATTTTCCACACAGTCAGATGGTCACAAATATCTTTGCAAGTATGATATCCTTAAAATCCTTAAAAAAAGATTTACTGGTAAGGTTTTCTGAGGCTCTCGCTGAATTTCCAGAAGAAGACATCCTCCTTAGTTAAGGTGACAACAGTCCTGAAATTCTCAACAGTTTCTGTGGATATCTGCAAAACAGGAATATAGAGGTTTGCAGATCTTTTCAGTTTTTCTTTTTCTTACAGACATTCCCTTTGAAGTAACCCACTTGCACACACAGCCCACCCATTCCTGGATGAAACCAGTCCCTGTGTACTTGTTTGAAACTTGTTCAGCAATCTTTAAGTAAGGGCAACATGTTGAGGCTAAACATGGCAGGAGAGTAGATCTCCAGGAGGATGGTTGATGACCACTTGTTAGATCCCGTCAGCAGCAGCTAGAGGCCGCCTGAGTTTTGTTTTTGAGTTTTGTTTTGGTTTTGGAACTTTTATTTTGAAGTGGTGGTGTGTTTTTGGAGAAGTACAGCTGTGTTTAATCTAAGATTAAGAGTTTGTGTTGGAGATTGGTTTGTGGGGTTTCGTATTTTGTATTTAAGTTCGTTGGAGGTGGACCTTAGTTGTCTGTCCACCGTTATCCTGGCTGGTTGTATTTACCCTTCTCCGTGTGGCTGAGAACAGTATGTTTATTTCTGTTTGGCCCTCGTGTCTCTTGCTTTGTTTTAATTTCAAATAAAACATTATCTGCATGGAAGTCTGTGAGTGCGCCTGCTATCTGTGCCTGGAGAAGGAGGGGAGACGTGACGCCACTAATCCAGAGGTATTTAGATATTTTCAGTAGCTGCCATAAAGTCCTGCTTAAACCTTTTCAGCCTCCCTGATAGGCCTGTTAGGTGATGTTATCTCACTAGTTAACTGGTTGGTAATTAGGTTGGTAATTTCACTCGGTATGCCACCGCTCGGCCGCTCTCTGAACCCCCCCTCCCTCTGCAGGTTTCCCCACCCACTTGCGGGCGGAAACTATCCTGAAAGTTCCCCTGGGTTCAAACATCTTGTGGGTTTTCCTTCGTTTGTTTCTAAGACTCAAAAGACACTTGGGCATTTTTGTTCTTTATGGGCATTTGCGTGTGATTGTATTTTTAAAACCCTAGACGCAGATATTATTACAGTTGTTTTGTTATTACAAGTGACAATAATATTGATTCTACGTGACACAGGAACACCAAACAAAGCTCAGCATGACGTCTGACACCTCGAGCATCCACATAAACAGGGGAACTTCCATATGAGTTGTTTTGTTGTATGATGTCGATTTGCCGTTTGTTGCACTCCCGGCACGGATCAGTGTCACTTGATTTTTAGGAGTTAACCCTTAGAACTTATAGAATATTAGTAAAATTTGATTTCATCAAATAAAAATGGTGTAAGACAGCCTAAAACTGAGCAGTTAGGGACTAAGGGTCATTAGCCGGAGAAGGTGATGCAAATAGATGCGGGAACTAGACTTCTCAGTAAGGTATATCTGCAGGACCAAGGCTGATGACCACTTCACCTGGATTGCCTGATCTACCAACCTTGCCTGACGTTTCCAGAGCGCTCTGGTCTTTGGAGGCATGACCTGACATGGCCCTCATTTGGATGAAATTGGCTCCAGAGAGGACAGGCATGCAAGCGAGGATGAGAAAGGTCAGCTGCCAGCAAAAGATAAAGGCCACGACCATGGCAATGATGAGGGCACAGGCAGTGTTGGTGGCCAAGCCCAGTCTAGATCCTGCTGCCTGATGGATATGAGCAGAGATGAGTGAATGATGATAACTGCAGAAATTGCATTAGATCCTAAGCAAAACAAGTATAAGAAATCTCAGAGTATATTTGACAAGATAATTAGGCATTTAAAATAAAAAAATGGATGCAATGGGGAAGAAACAAGCTGTACCCATGCTTAAGTACCAGTTTTAATGACAGAATGTGTTCCACTCACCCCTTTGACCAGTGATGCGTCTGTTGCCAATTTAGTGGTAAGGACTCCAACTGCATTGTTGTGGTCATCAAACCAGCCAATCTCCTTAATGGGGGGAGGACAAGACACTTACATCAGGTCCCCCCTAGGGTTTTACCAGTAGGTCCACGGCAGGAATCCAAAGCTGGTACCATTTTATAATAAGATTATCCTTATAAAAGGTTTACACATGATTTATAAGCCCGTTGTTAAGTAGCTTGTAGACAGTTTAAACATCATTAATAAGCAGTTACCAACAAGTTATAACAGTTGTCATACATTAGAGCAGGCTCATTATTTGAAATGATCTAGTGTTTTAATGGTAGTAGCATGTTAACAAACAGCTGATGAAGTTGACGGTTTAATATTCTCCTCGAGAAAGGGACAAGATAAGCTCACCAACCAACATGATCTGAGATCTTGCCAAATAGTGAGCCTGCATCAGTGTATGACAACTATTATAACTGCGTATTAATGATTTAAAGAGATTGAAGATTCAAAGAGATTTATTGTCAATTCACATTTTATGTGCAAGACATACATGGGAACCAAAATGTCGTTTCTCACTCACTGGTGTGCTTACCCTCTAATTGGAACTAGAAAATAGTAACTAGTATTATGTCTCCCCTTGTCTCCAGAAAGAGGGCAGGCACAAATGCAGACTTCCATGATTTCTCTTTATTTTCCAAATACCAAAAATAAACAGGCATGCGGGCCTAACAGAACTCAGTATAAGAATCACCAGAGACAAGAGCACAATCACCAGAGACAAGAGCACAATCACCAGAGACAAGAGCACAATCACCAGAGACAAGAGCACAATCCAATAAGCATGTTGGTTGACTGACACCTGATACATGAACTAAAGTGATATTTATACAAAAGAGAACTCAAACTCCCACCAATAACTAAACACACTTACTTAACTCAAAAACTCCCAGCTGTTGCTGGGTTAGCTCTACTTAAGACTTTCCTTTCAAAATAAAAGTCCCACACATACAAAATCTAATGGCGGCCGCTACTGTCCCCAGACCTGACATGTAGATAAAAAAAATTTAATTTAATTTACAATAGACATTCTACAAACAGACAAATAACACGACACAAGACAAACAAATAAGACGGTAGTGCAAATGATCACAGCAGATAAGACAGAGTGCAAATAGAGTGCAAATAGTAGCAAACATTTAAGTCAATTAGCAGTGTCTGAGACTATAGTGCAAAAAACAGGGGTAGTCATTAAGTATATTACTGTCCAGGGGCAGAGTGGGAAGGCAATGGACAGAGTTCATCATCCTGACAGCCTGGTGGATGAAGCTGTTTAAGAGTCTTGTGGAGCCTGGAGGGTCCAGTAACGTCTCCCTGAAGGCAAGAGGCTGAAATGGGAGTGTAAGGGGTGGGAAGAGTCACCAGCGATGCTGATGGCTCTGCGGGCAGGGGGGTGCAGATGATCTTGCTGGCTGTATTCACTACGTGTTGCTGAGCCTTTAGGCAGGAGGCAGAGCAGCTTCTGAACCATACAGCAATACAGCCAGTGATGACACTCTCAGTGGTGCCTCTGTAAAAAGAGAGCATGATGGGTGGTGGAACTTTTGCCTTCTTCAGTTTGTGGAGGAATCAGAGGCGTGTTTGTGCCACCCTCTCCACAGCAACGCTGTCGATGGTCAGTGAGGCATTCTGAGGAGGTCTTCATCTGAAGTCTATAACCATTTCTTTGGTCTTCCCCACATTGAGGAAGAGCTTGTTCATCTTACACCACTGGACCAGTTGGCTCACCTCACTTCTGTAGTTGGTTTCCTCGTTGTTGTTTACTAGGCCCACTACAGTTGTGTGGTCCGCGAACTTGACGAAGTAGTTTGTGCTGTAGGTTGGCACACAGTCATGTATCAGTACTGTAAATATCAGTGGACTTAGAACACACCCCTGTGCAGCCCCTGCGCTGAGCCTCCTGGTCCTGGAGGTGTTGCTGCTAACCCGTACTTTTTGTGTCCTCCCTGTCCGAAAGTCCAACACCCAGTTACAGAGGGAGCTTTTGAGCCCCAATTGTTTAAGTTTTAGAGTAAGCTGCTGTGGAATTATTGTATTGAATGCTGAAGTGAAGTTGAGGAACAGCATTCATACATACGAGTTGTTTGGGTCAAGGTGTGTGAGGGCTGGATGTAAAGCAGTGGAGATGGCATCATCTCTGGACCTGTTTGACCTGTATGCAAACTGAAACGGGTCGTGGGAGGGGGGGAGGATGGACTTGATGTTTTCCATGACCAGCCGCTCAAAGCACTTTCTGGATGTCAGTGCAACAGGCCGATAATCATTACAGCTGGATGGGTGGGGCTTTTTCGGAATCGGTATTATTGAGGAGGCTTCGAAACACGTATCCGTGAGGACATCCTTGAGCTCCTCCGCAAAGTCCTTTAGAACACGTCCAGGTATGTTATGCGGTCCAGCTGCCTTGTGTGGGTTTATTCTTGAGAGAGTCTTTCTCACGTTGGCTGTAGACAGACACACGACCTGCTCTCCCTGGGGAGGGTGGTCTTCTGTGCTGGTGTGGTGTTCTGTGTTTCAAAGCGACAGAGGAAGTCATTGAGGCTGTTCAGCAAAGAGATGTCACTATCACAAATCTGGGGAGGCGGTTTGTAGTCCACGAGGGTTTGAATGCCCTGCCAGAGGCTCCGTGCGTCTTCTGTGCTGCTGAAGTATCCAGATATTTTATTGCTATAGTGCTGTTTTGCCATCTTGATTCCACGGGACAGGTTAGCTCTTGCTGTAACTAGGCCTGCAGTGTCACCGGCCCCGAAGGCTGCGTCCCTTGTTCTCAGGAGTCTGTGTACTTCACCTGTCAGCCGTGATTTCTGATTTGCATGAACTTTAACAGTTTTGGTGTGAGTGACATCTTCAGTGAGTTTAGAGATGTATGCCATAACAGCCTCAGTGTTTTCCTCTATGTCTGTGTGGTTGTTTTGAGAGGCAGCATTTTTGAAAGTGTCCCAGTCTGTGGTACTGAAACAGTCCTTTAGTGCACAGGAGGCCCCCTCTGGTCACACCTGTACCTCCTTTTGTGTTGGTCTGATGGCTCTCACTCTGGGTCTGTATGCAGGTCTCAGCATGATTGTGATGTGATCAGAAAGACCCAGGTGGGGGAGGGGTGGAGGCCTTGTAAGCTCCCTTTCATGTTGTGTAAACTAAGTCCAATGTGTTGTCTCCGCTTGTTGGAAAGTCCATGTGTTGGTGAAGTTTGGGCAATAAAACCTTAAAATCTGCATGGTTAAAATCTCCTGCTGTGATGAGAAATCCATCAGCTGTTCGTTGATCTTCTGATAGAGTTCGTTAAGTGCCTCGCTCCTATCGCCAGTGTTAGCAGCGGGGGGGATGTAAACAGCAACCAGCAAAATTGCTGTGAACTCCCGCGGTATATAGAAAGGTCATCATTTAATTATAAAGCACTACGCTAGTGGAGAACAATGTTTGTGAATGACGACAGCGTTCCGACACCCAGCATTGCTGATGTAAACACTAAATCCCCCACCACGAGTCTTACCTCCGTCCACTAAGACTCTGTCAGCGAGGTAGCATGTTAGCCCGGCTAGTTGGATACTTAGTCTGGGATGTTGTTGTTTAGCCATGTCTCCATCAAAAAGAGAACACAGCGGTCCCTCACATCACGCTGCGCAGATCTCAGGAGCTGTATGTGGTCAGTTTTGTTGTCCAGTGAGCGTACATAGCCCATCGCTGGTCTGTGTGGGCTAGCTGCTAGCCTAGCCCGAATGCCTCTGCGCTTGCCCTACTTCTGCTTCCTATCACGCCACTTTTGCTGCCTCCTCTCTGGGCATGCTGTAGCAGGCGAGTCTGGGGGTGAAGTAGACCGGCGTGGTAGTCCAAGGTCCCGAAGTTTATCCGTGACTACCGGGTCCAGGCTGTGAATATTCCTTTGATCCAGAAGGAATTGACGGTTGTATCTTGTGAGTGTAGATGCTGAACTATGTGCACACGGACATAAACTCGAAACACGTGAACATATATTAGAACACAAAGTATTCGGCACAAAACTCGGAGAGCGAGGGGCCGCTGCGTCTGTGCGCTCTGGCATCTTGAAACCACTACAAAAAATGTATAAACCATCTACAACCTAATTAACAACCTGATTATTTATAATCGTTTATAAACCCATTTCAGCAGTATTCTTATTGTAAAGTGGCACCGTAAAGCTCTTCAGCTAGGATAGGTTTGGAGCAGGTGTCTTTTAATATCAGCTACTCGAGAAAGCGTTGTCGTACCTGTCTCAGGATGGCTTTGAAAGCCTGACTTCTCAACCTCATGGTCAAAAGCTCCCCAGACTTCCCAAACATGTAGCCCTGGAAAAGAAGCATTGGTAACTCAGGAGTTCATCTTTCAGTTCATGAACTGAAAACTGAATGTAAAGTTACAGAGCATATATCTGAAGAAAGAAACTACACAGGGGAACCTGCGTGCAGTCTGACGCACCTGGAAGAAATATGTGAGAAACGCCACAGCTCCAACAAGTAGGAATAGAAGAGAGAACAGCATTGCTTTGTGTCGTTTCACTTCAGAGTCTGTCTCTGAAAAGACCTAAAAGCAAACCTGACATTTACTAGAATTACAGAAGTGTGGAAAAATGTACATACTGAAAACAGGCCTGCCATTAGTTAGGCTGGTACTAATTACTTTATGTTTGCTTTAGAGGCAAACCTAAAATTAATGAATTTGGTAATGGTCTAATCACAAGGAGTACTCACACCAATGATTTTGGCAAAGAGGATGGCCACACAGGGGTAGACACCTCCTCCCACAAAGCTGGCCACTGTGCCCACCAGCAGGTACGGCCACTCAGGCTTGTTCAGAGCCAGAATCCTGCCGAAAGGGATGTCTTGAACCTTTTCCTCTTCCTAACAGAGAGATATCCATGAATGATACAAACCTTGGATCTCAGTCATACCACCTGAACAGTTGTAGAATTACCTTCTTAGCCCGCTTTGATTTTTTCTTCTTGGAGTTTTTTGAAGAACTCCTTCGAAGAGAAATGCTGCGCTTTAATGAGCTCCTGGCATTGCTGCCATTTTGTGTTGTCACAGCAGTGAGACCAGTGGAATTGTCTGCTTCTGAATCAGTCGATTCCTCAAAAATCTCTCCTTCAGAAATATTTTCTTCACATTCTTCTTCAGCAGTATCGTCAACTCTCCCTGACATCTGGGTAACATAAAGAAATTGCTCAAACAACCCCAGTTCTGCGGGAGGCCATGTCCAGTGCAGTTTGACGATTTACCTGCTCAAACACACCTGATTCAAATAACTTGTTAATTGCCAGGTTTAGAGAGGGCGTTTGAGGAGGGGAGCTGTGACCGATACCAGGACCCTCCAGAACCAGAGTTGGGCCCTCCAAAACTAAAAGGGACACTATATTGACAAAAGGTTCTACTGTACGACTGATTCAGGATTGGTTAAAGCATTACAGATCCATGCCAAAAGCGCAACAAATGGTATATTGTCATCATATGGCAAAACAGCTCTTTTTATGGAAATACCCGTTTTCTTTTGATGTTTGAGGCGCCAGATGTCATGCTGAGCTTTGTTTGGTGTTTCTTTGTCACATAGAACCAAAGTTACTGAACGTTATAATAATAACCGCCACTATGGTTTTAAAAATGGCATCACATACAAATGCCCATTAAGAACAAAAATGCATACATTTCTTCTATTTTACACAAGATCTTCGAACCAGCGAGCATGTAGGACAGCAAACACTGGTTTTTGACGGTTTAACACTGTTTTTATTTTACTAATACATTCTGAGTTCTAAGGTTAAATTTACAGGTCTCACAACTACTGTAAGACAACTGCCACAGTACCTGTTGCATGACCAGAGAGTAGTATATTCCCCTCTTGTTCATAAGTTCCCTGTGAGTTCCTTGTTCCACTACTTGACCATCCTTGAAACTGGCAATCACATCAGCAGTGCGGATGGTGGACAGCCGGTGAGCGATCACTATGGTGGTCCGACCTGCTCTTGCCTAGAAGAGAACACACTGGGTAAAGTAAAGTAAAGTAAAGTAAAGTAAAGTAAAGTAAAGTAAAGTAAAGTAAAGTAAAGTGGCCCCCTATAGTCACACATGAACACACCACAGCAGCACAGCAAACAGTGTGAACAGTTTGAAATTCTTCCTCTGCATTTAACGCATTTAACCCATTCACCAAGTGAAACAGGGGGCCGCCACCAACAAGGGGTGCCCGAGCAGTGTGGATGATACCTTGCTCAAGGGTACCTTAGTGATGACACTTCATTTGGGTCAGAAATTTTGATCTGGCTTACTGTAGCCCCACAGGCTTCTATCTGTACCGACTGTAGCTCCTCAAAATTTCTGTCTGAACTCAACTGTAGCCCAACAAAATTCTGTCTGAACTTACTGCTGACCGAAAAAGTATTTGAACTTAATGTTGACCTAAAAAATTGTCTGAACTGAGTGTAAACTCAGAAACAAAGTCTGACTGAACCCAAATGTGATCCAACAAAATCGTCTCAGATCCTGATTGTAGACCCACTGAGAAAGAATAAAGCACTGACACACAAGTCCACTGGGAGGAGCTCTAAGACTGGAGTTCAGTGTTTCCAATGGTCCCTTAGGAGTATTTGCAAACGAACTCCTTGAATGTCTTCATAATGACCATACTGATGAACTGTTTGATTACCAAATTGCCCCTGTTCTGCTCATAAATTAACATAAAAATCTGACAGTGCTTTAGGAGCCACTACTCAAGCATTACCTTGTCTAAAGCAGCCTGGACAATGGATTCACTCTGTGTGTCCAGGGCGGATGTGGCCTCATCCAGCAGGAGGATTTTGGGGTTCTTGACCAGAGCTCGAGCGATAGCGATCCTCTGCTTCTGCCCACCGCTCAGCTGAGCTCCTCGTTCTCCCACCATGGTGTTCAGCTTCTGCCTCAGGAAAATAAATCAAGCATTTATATGATCTTCAGATGGAACCCTCTTGGGTCGTTTACAGTTTCCATCCTAACTGGCCAATGGCCAAAGGCTCCATCCATAGCTGTTGTGAGAATGATCTTTACAGAAGGTGTGTTTACAAATTCATTCTGAAAATCTGTGAAAGGTCACACTGTTAGAAGGGATAGTTTTGGACGCAGTTGTCCAAATCGTGGAGGGAGCCTGGATTGGTCGATTGCACAGTGTAACGTCGAACGCATAGAGAGGGGACGCCAATGCAAACACACACAAACTTTATTTAAACAAAAAACGTGTAACAGTTCTACGATTATCCAAAGACAGGGAAAGGGTTACAGATGGTCGGCAAACAGCATCTATCCAGACAGGGGTGTAAAAACAAACGGAAAAATAGAACACAGCTGAAACACGTGGGAATAAATGAACAGGTGTGGTTATTGAGTGGTAGGGCTAGATGGGGGTGCAGTGTGAGAAGACCAGAAACCATGTGTTAGATGTAAGCAAAGATAAGACAAAACAGAGGAGCAGAAAACAGAAAAGAGACTGACAGAGAAAAGTGTGGTAACTGTTACACACAGGAGTTTAAATGGAACGCAAGTCTTACACATTCCCCTGTTCCATATAATTGTGTTGTCCCTTTCCTGACTGCCTTAGCCCTGATGTCACAGACTCTCTCTCCTACACAAATTTTAAAGGCAACTTGACCTTCCACCCTCTCTCCAAAAAAATTACAGAGGTGACTTGACCATAAAAATAGATGGTAACACTTTATAATAACTACACCCTATGAATCATTAGTTAAGCATCGGTAAATAGTTAATTAATCATTTATAAA
>JBBPCX010000006.1:1261344-1274158 GCA_037974365.1 Hydrocynus forskahlii
TTAAAACGGCTCGTAACTGCCCTCCTGCATTAAAACGGCTCGTAACTGCCCTCCTGCATTAAAACGGCTCGTAACTGACCTCCTGCACTAAATGCACCCCTTTTATTGGCTATAAAACAGCATATGAACATTTTACAGTGAGTGACAGCCAGGCTATAGTGCAGATTAATTCTAACACATTGCCCCCCAAAGTAAATGATGAGAGAACACATCTCCCCTCAAAACATTTTTTTCATGAACAGATTCATAATAAATGCTGACCAGATGCTATGGAAATAAAGTATATTATACTTTATATTTGTCCTGTTTATTTTTTGTATATTTAGGTTAGAAAGTTGTAAGCTGGTTCACAAGATTTTATTTGGTTCAGAGATACATAGATTTGTTTATAAAAATGTAATGATATCAAATATCATAAGTATAGAAAGTATAGTATCAATCTATTATCATGTAAATAAAACAAATATTTAAAAGTCTGTTGTCTCCCCTACAGCGATCACACATTAAGTTTATAATATTTGAGTTTTGTAGTTTGCTTAATTTTGTAATATTGCATTTGCTAGGGATACATCGATCCAATTTTTACTGATTCCAGTATACTAACTCTATTACTCAGTACTTGTCCCACTGATCTAGAACAGTGATGTTCTAGATCAGTGGTCACCAACATCCTTCCTGGAGATCTCCTATCCTGCTGGGTTTAGCTCCAGCCTGCGTCCAAGCTGCTGCCTCTCCCCCTTATTTAACAATCCAGCCAATCAGGGACTTCTGAAGAAGTTCAGATTGTGGCTGGAACTAGACTTCGGAGGAAGGTAGAGCTCCAGAACCAGGTTTGGTGACCAGTAGGTTTATGAAATATGGGGTCTGTGAGTTTATGTCTATGACTATGAAACATTAGTCATTATGGTTCTCTCACGTCTAGCATCTACCGTGTTTCAGGACTATAATCAGATAATATAACTATAAGCACATTTATCCCTGACCAAATGTTTTCATCCACTATCAGATGTGAAAGATGGCAGCTGTTAGGACAAAGTCAATCCGCCGCACTGGGAGTCTGCTTCGAAGTCGATCAGAAGGCAACCTCATAGATCTAGACGACAACATAACCATCAACAACAACAGCTTGCATGGTAATGAAGGAACTGATGATCTATGATCAGATTTTCTGCTTGTGCTGCATTCTCAAGCAGTTAAGAGTTCAAATGAAAAGGAAAAATATGAGCATTACCATTTCATTAGGGAATGTTTCTGGGTATATGTGGGTTTTTTTTTTTAATTCACAGAGACATTTTTAATTGGTGGGCATAACCATTGGAACTTTTTGTTTGGTCCCTTACACCT
This sequence comes from Hydrocynus forskahlii, assembly GCA_037974365.1. Lineage (NCBI taxonomy): Eukaryota > Metazoa > Chordata > Actinopteri > Characiformes > Alestidae > Hydrocynus > Hydrocynus forskahlii. The sequence continues at coordinate 1,262,689 of JBBPCX010000006.1, forward strand.
GGTATTTGATAACTATGTCAAGCCAACAAGGACATCCTGTGGTCTCCCTTGAAGGCTTCCTTGGCAAGTCTTTGCTGAGCTCTGGTACCTTGCCCTTGCCATTGTGAAGCCCCATTTAGTCATCATCTCCATGAATAGCCAAAAATGTTTCTCTAAACTTCTATATGTCCTCTGGTGTGGCCGCCTTTTGTCAGAACCCCGACAGCAACGACCAAGCCAGTTTTATAAGGCGTCATGCATGCCAAAGCTTTGACAGTACTTGTTTTGTGGACGAGGTTGTCCCAGATGATCTTCACGTTAACCTTGTAGTGCATGCCCATAAAACTTCAGAAGTTTAGCATCTTATCTGCTCTGCATTCAGAAATACCCAAGATTCCACGTCAACATTTGTATCCTGTAACCATTACATTACTAGGTTTTGTTGTTGCTTGGATTTGCAAAAAAACAGTCAAAATATCTACAGAAGGCAGATTTTTTTTCAAATGTAGTTTAAACAACACAACCCAATGGAACTGATTATAAATGCCCAGTTTTCTGGGCTGTTCACCTATTATCAGTATAGCAGTCATGTCCAGTAGACATTAAGTTCACCCAAATTGAGTGTCCAGATTTCTGTACACTGTCTATTTCAAAAAACAACCTTTTTGTTATTGTTTGTCAGGGAGTTACATATCTCAACAGATGGGCAAAACATCAGAATGGCCTATCTTGCTGCCAGAAGTCCAGCACTCTGCAAAAACAACAAACCCCTTCTGGAACCAACTGTCAAGGTCAAATCCTTTCCTAGATGACATTGTCTGCACCACAGAATCCGGTGTGTCCATACTTAAAGAAGACGGTCTAGCTTTGTTTGGCCACAATAATGAAGATTCCGAAAGCACATCCTCTGAAGAAAACAATTTTGGCCATCTTCTGGAGCCCAAGAGAAACAACTTTAATCGATCTGGACGGTGGAGGAGTGCCTCAGACATTCTTGACAGCCTTGAAAAAAAAGAATCCAAGAAGCAGAAGAGTCTTAATGCTCAAGGACCATTTTTAAAACCTGATTTCGAGTGGCTGAAAAACGATAGGGAGGCTTACAAAATGGCCTGGCTGAGTCATAGGCAGTTGACCAGGTCCTGTTTGGACCTGGATCTGATGAAACAAAGTCCTGGCTGGGCTCAGACCCAAGCCACAGACACACAAATTTTGTGCAAGATTAACCACAATGGAGGTTCAGTGCGGTTACCAGACTGTGATATCAGTGCCCACATTCCCCAAGGGCACATTCCCTCAGGGGAGTTCCAGGAAATTGCCCTGAAAGCTAGCTTAGATCCACCACGAGGAATCAACAGTAACTACACAATGACCGTGAGCCCTCTTGTGGAAATTTCTCTGAGCAACCTCAACACTTTGGAAGGCATTGCACTTGATATTAAAATGGCAGCTGAAGTGAAGTGTGATCCCTTGAGCCAGGTAATGACGACATTTGTAGGTCTGGTTTCGTCTAAGAAAGATGGACCTTATGAAAAGGTTGAGGACTGTTATGCATATAAGGATATGTTACAAATCAAGCTCCAGGAGCTAAAGTCACACATGTATGTCATTGCTGCTGCTGAAGCCACCGTTATCCAGCCCCCAGCAACTTCAGTATGGGACTACTTAGACCGACATATCACCGTCTCGGTCTATGGCCCCAAGCACATTCATCCATCTTTTAAAATTGTGCACGTCATCTCCTGGCATAATAATGTTCCCTCAAGGCTTCCTTTCTCTGACATTCATAAGGGAAACAAGAACTTACCTCCTGTTGTCCTGCAGCTTTGGGGAAAGCATCAATTCAATCCGGGTGGCCTAAAAGATTTGCGCATCACAACAAGCATTGTGGAATCGAGCTTTGAAGTTAAATGTGCGGATCAGAACAAAGAGGTCAGCAAGAAGCAGCTCAAAATGGGAAAAGTGATCCACCTACCACTGGAGCTCTACAGGACAGACAGTGGAGGGATGGGTCCTTTTAAACTGGCCATTCAGGTGAAGGACTCCAGTTCCTTCCCTCTGACAGACTTTCACATCACCTCCCCTGAGGCTGCTCCTCTGAGGATGGACAAGCATGGCCACAGGAATCTGGACCGTCACATGGAAGCGGTCCGATCCCGGCCCATTCCAGAGGAGCTGATCCCAGAGTTCCCAAAGTTTCTAGATGTGGTAGTGAATGTTCAGTTGTACGGCGTGACACTGAAGTCGGTCCTCAGGCAACCGAGGGTGGACTATCTTCTGGAGTACTTCAAAGGGGACACCATCGCCTTGCTTACCAGGGATACTGTTAAATCAGTCGGCCAGTTGAAGGTGAAAGAGTGGCATATTGGCTTTCTCAGGGGAAGTGTTGGCCTAGTGCACTGCAAGAACATTAAGATCATCCCAAGAGACCAAGTCATTGACTTCTCTGGTGTCAAAGTTACAACGCAGTCCCTATTGGACAATATGACACTGCCATTCAAGAAACTCACGTACATGTACTCCGCCATTCAGACCCTAGTCACAGATCACCTGACTTGTTGGAGAACTTTTGCTGAGGCGCTTGGTTACTCAGACATCTCAGACACATTCTCCAGGAGGCATGCCGAGACGGAGGCAGGGAAGGTGGCCTGCGTGCTTGAGAAGCTTAAGGAAGACTGTCATACGGACAAAACCAAAAGGAAATTCCAACACGAACTCATAACAGTAAGTGACCGATTGTTTTCCCTTTGATTTGTATGTGGATTTTTTGAGCACCTTGCTTTTTGGATGTTGGCGTGCATGTTTGTTCTCAATATTTTGTATCTGTCACCTGTGTTTGTCTTGGTAGGGGCTGTTTAAAATGGATGCTCAGGGCCTCATTGCCCATTTAATCCAGAACACAGTCATTCTGTCCACAGCTGTTGAGCTAGGGGTGCGATGGCGGGAACTGGCTGAGAGGATTGGCAAACTTTCCAATGCTCAGATAACAGGTTATGAGGCACCTCACAGGGGTAAGAATGGAGAAGTCAGTGCGCAGGTGGGCACCTGTAAATCTTATCCATTATTTTACTCTGTAGTTGGTACTATAAGGAAGTTTTAATATTTCCTGTTAAAACGTGAATGTCTGGTTTGGAAATTATAATGGAATCCGAAACATTATTTTTCTACATGGTCTACGTATTTTAGATATGTGTGTTGCCACTGATCCCGGCTTCTGTTTTTTAGTATTCACTCCCTCAGATTTGAGTAGTTGTCCTATAAACTTGCACCAGAAGAGCCTCAGTTAGCTGGACTCATGTTATGTGGTAATTAGGACACTAGAGTGGAAGTAAACATATTTGCGTTTGTTGTGGTGGGCTGGTCACCAGGCTAACAGGTCCACACTACATAGAACAGATTTCTTCAAAGTGTTGTTCTTACTCTCTTAATTAGTGTCAAAAGAGCGTCAGCTGGCCTGCTAGCCAACCTAGCTTTAGTACTGAATGGAGCAGAGACGAGCTGGTTGTGGTGCAAGTGCCATTATATGGATCAATTTAGACAAATCACTTATAGTCAGAACTAATGTTATAGCATATTGTTTATTTACTTTGCCACTTTCTGTCCCTAAGCTGTCCAAGAAAGTAGAGAAAAGCTTCCTTTTAAGCCTGTTGCCAGGCATCCCATCATTCATCGTGTTGGGAGTTCCCCGTCTTGGGCAAGCAAACCACACTACCAAAGAGGGTTATTGGGATAGACTCCTAATGCCGCATGTACCAGCTGAGATGTTGGGTTGTCACTTCAGTGTTCTCTCCCAGTTAGCTTCATGCATACTGTTCACACTGGCCTAGAATGCACTCTACCATCCACTCTTCTACCGCGACCCCCTTCCTAATTACACTATTCATTTAGCTTCTCATTCTTAAAGCCAATTTCCAACATTGCCTGCATGGGTCAGTGCACCATAGGCTTGGTTTTATGCCTAAATGTCCATTTGAAGTGCAGGTTTACGATGCTGTTTTAACTTTACTTTCCAGTCAATGTGGAAGCCTGCTTATGACTTCCTGTACTCCTGGAGTATACAATACGGTGACGGCTACAGGGACATGATCCAGGATCTACATCTGGCCTTGGACAAGATGAAGAATCCAGTGACCAGGCACTGGAGGCAGCTGACCGGGGCGCTCATCACAGTGAACTGCATGGAGGTCCTGCGGGCTTCTGCCTTCCCAAAAGAGTAGGGAACATGGAGTGGCTGAAGTGGCTGAACCCCGGCGGGCCTGAAGCTGTCTTTTGGCTTTGGCTCTGAACGACATCTGTTGAGATGGACTTTGTTCCGCCTCAGACTTTTTGCACCTTTTGTTCAACCTCACCATATAGCTACAGCACTATCTAGGTGGACTTGAGACGGCTTTGGCAGTAGATCTGGGTTGCTCCCGAATACAGAAGAAAGTGTGTTGGGACAGGATTTGTACTGGCGGAACATGGGAATCTTGTTGCTCCGTTATGCAGTAGTAATGCTTTTTAGCATTAGGCGATTTGTGAAAAGGCTCCACAGCAACTGTTTGCAGAGACCAGCCATTTTGGTTAGCACAGCTTTGCCCTTGCTGTTTGTGTAGACCCCTGAAGTTATTTGCAGCTGTTTGTTTAATATTGGATGTTTATGTTGTTAGAGTTGGAAAGTATTGTGATTGTGTTGTACTTTTCAGTGCAGTCCATCCAGCAAAAGAGAACAATGTTACTTAATGGGTTCAGTGTTTCCCCATCCATTGATTTATTTCCACACACACAATTCCACCGCCCCCTCAACACCCGTCCTCTGGTCCACAACTATTACAGAACAGTTACGTTATCATGTTAGCTTCTTGTACCATAGCACCTATCTCATGCCACACATGCCTTTTCGTCCACAAGCTACTCCCTCCACCCACTCAACATTTTTTCAATCTTTTAAACCCTCTCCTCCTATATAAAATACACCTACCACCACAAATACAATCTGTTTGTTTGGGAGACACTGAATTTTCATAGTTTTTTATGTACAATAATGTTATTTACCATGTTTGTTTATACTGAAAAAGTTTTTGTTCACTGTCCTGTAAGATAAGTTTTAAGTCCATTCCTGCCTTATGTGGACAGTAATCCGTTAAAAAGGTTTTTATTCCAGATTAAATATATGAGGGGGAGTGTGGATCTAGGGTCGGTTCCTTTCTGGAGAAGTAAGGAGGATGAGAAAAGGCCCGAACTGATCCTAGTTAAGCACCATTATTCTGTAAAGTAGTCCAGGACTGGAATGTGCTCTGTTTCCGAAACATCAGCTTACTGTTTTCGGTGTCTGACCTCTTCTCTAGACATTGTACTCCAGAAGATGAGCTAATAGGACCATTAATCAGATGAATTTAGCAGTTGTTTTATCTGTGCACTCAAAAGGTCTACTGTTAAGTGTCATAAAATATTCTTTATATGTAATGTAACTATATTTTAGACAGAATAATAAACTAATATTAACAGTTTAGAAAATGAGTGTCTAATTGAATATGGAGTATCTGGGGCTGTTCCTTCATACGATGTTCTGACCGACGTTTTCTGGCCGATGCCAATTTTAGGGGCCTAAAAATTCAGATAACTGATGTAAGTTGGGCCAAGCAATTTTATATTTGTATATTTTAGCAGTGGTCAGACATTCAAAAGCAGAAGCTCTTAAGAACGTTAATAACACCGTAACATTAATACGGCAATCATTTTTCTTGCTATTACACTATTATTGTACCCTTTATATCCTTAAGATCTGATGAGCAACGGTTATTGCTTAAAACTGATTTTTTAAATCCGTCAATATGAAACAATAGATTTTCAAAACTAAATTTTATTTGTAGATTTGGTTTCATTGTTAATATTTTTTGGATAGTGAAAACTTGAATGGGCCTAGGTCGACTGGGTCCATTCATACAGCCTACCAATTGTAGCCCTGTAGCTACCCACAGTCTGTGCACTTCTGATTCCCTATAACCTCTCATTTTTCTGATTTTTCATTATTTTTCTTCTTTAAAGGTTTTTTTTTTGCGTGTTGGGACATTCTCATCCTTAAGGTTACCCAGTGGCTTAAATCCCAAAGGTTGCCCATCCGGTTTTCTGCACTTTAATACTAATTTACTGTTGAATTTGACACTCAATAAGACATTCAACCTGCCCCATGCAAAAGAGATTGTTGTCAAGTTTGTGTTAGTTTGAGATGTAGACGCTCTCCTTGGTGCTCAGTGAAGAGGAGGGTCTTCAGTCAACAGACCTGATGTTCAAGAGAAGTGCGTTCCACCAGTTTGGTGCCAAAGCTGAGAGAAGTTGATGCTCATCTTTGACCTTTGAGTTAAGATGGGTCAAGTCAGGCTGTGCTTGGTGTCCTAAGAGGCTGATCTGAGACCCGTGGTCTGATAACTCCAGTGCTGCACGCTCCTGTCACTTCCTCTCAGCGGTGTTCTTAAGTGACGTCGTTGGGACGGTGGTGGGCTCAGCGCTGACCTCAGTAGTGCCATGCTTCATTTGCAGTGAAGCCGGGCTGGGAAGAGCTTATTACCCTTCAATTATGTCACTTTCTTTTAAAGCGGCATCCAATCCGCAACCGTGCGCTTTAAATGCTGAAACTCTTAAAAACTTTAATACTTCAGAAGAAGCAGCATGACATAACGGTGTATGATTTTTTTAGCTATTAAACTATTATTGCACTGTTTACATCCTTTAGGTTTAATGAGAAACATTTGGACGGAGAAGTCATGCTTGTTTTACATCTATGCCAGTGCTTATTGGTTCAAGCTTTTGATTGGTTAATATAAAAAACAATTTCAAAAATTCTATTTTGCAAGTTTGTTTGATTTATATTTTTGGTTTAATTGTTAATCTTTTTTTTTGGAGCAGTGGGTGTGGGGGAAGTGACAAACATAGATAGGCCTAGGTCCAATTATACCCCCTCCACTTCTTGTAGCTCTGTGTGTGGAGCTACCTACAAAATTTGTGCATTTAACCGTCTCATTTCTATTAGTTTTCATAATTTATTTTTCTCTAAGTATTTTATTAGTGTTTGGATGTTCTCATGCTTAAGGTTACATTCAGGCTGGGTTCCCCAGTGGCTCAGTGGTCAAAAATTTCCCCACCAGGAGGTCGTGAGGCCATATCCCAATGAGTCTGCACCTTTGTCCAGAAACCGATGGGTCATCAATATCAGCCTCAAACTCCCCATAAAACCTCTGAGTGTGAAGTATTCACGCACCCTCTGTAGACACACTTTGATACATTTTTGACACCTTGGAGGGGAAAATAGGACATAAATCTTGGCCCGTGCAAAAGATATTACGTATTATATGTATTGTAGTGGTTTTCTAACATGTTAAACTTGAAGAAATTTTGAAGAAAGGTAAGAATGTGCAGTTTCTTAGTGCTAGCATGCTTAGTTCCATTAAATACATGAAATGGGGATGTTGAGGCCTGGACAGCAGTGAATCCTGAGTATTTACATTTACACACACATTAATACACGCAGGTACTGTTGGGCTCTAACAGTGGCTTACTACCCTTCAGTTATGTCCCCGTCTCTCACTGGAGCGTCCCTGGGCTCTTCAGGGCACTGGCGCTGTGAGCTGGGTGTTTGTTTAAGCCCTTTTACACAGAAACGGCCTTGGTTAAACTGGTTTGCGCTGGTTTCACGTACTCGCTCTTATCCTGCAGGGCCAGCATGGAACCCAGATACACCAGCGTGGAACTCGTATCTTATAGGATCCTAAATTTATTTGACTATATAATACTAAATCCCCACACTGCAAGAACTGCAAGGTATGTTAATAATCAGTTCTCTCACTGGCTGTCTCAACAGAGGGGCAGAGACGAGGGTGTGACTTGTTTGCGACAGTGGCTGCTCCAGAGCCCAGTTTGGTAGCGCCCCTTCCTCATGCATGCACTAAACCTGACCATTAACAGTGAATCAGACCAGGTACGTTTGATCCGGGAAACCACCAGGCTGTGCTGGACACTAGACCTCCGGGACCAAAGCTGCACGCCCCTGAGCCAGTCAAGCATGTCCTTGTGCTCAAAATTATAAAAATATTCTGTTGCTTTTTGTCCATTACTTTGTTCTTATTCTTCAGACATGGCCATATGTCAGATATTTTGTATCAAATTTTATACCATATCATGTAGCACATTGTGTATCATGTTCCATATCTCATATAACAGAATTTGCGTGTCATATCTTATATATATATCATACTGTATTATTCATCATAACATATATTGTGTGTCATTTTTTATATCATACATAATTTGTTATATCAAACTGTGTAACCTGCCGTATTTGTATATATGTAGTGCATATGATACATAATTACACAGTATGATGTATGTTATGTCTTAATGCGATAAAGGCAATCTGTCTAGTCCCTGACTGCACTGAATTCAGTGTACAGTCCTGGTTCACTTGCAGAATCGGCCTCGTTCTCGGTCTCTCACTCCTCACAGTCCTCCCATTCACAAAGCTGAGTGTTTACATAATCAGCAGTGTGACACAAAAGCCTCTCTGGGAGAGGGCGCGTGTTGGATGTACAGTATCCGGCCCTGCAGAAATTCACCGAGGACTCGCCTCGGATGGTCAAACGTCCCAGCAAAGTTTGCAGCAGCGGGAGAGAGGCCCCGCGAGGGCCCGTGGAGGTTCAGGGATAATGAGCCAGTTTTCCAGAGCAATGACCTGCCAGCGGTCAGCTGGGCAAGCCAGCGCCCGGACAATCACGAGAGCCGTGCCAAAATATTATTAGCTTCACAAGGAGTCAAAGCTTTTATTTATTCATTTAATTTCCCCCTCACTTCTCAACGCTTTACCATGTGAATTGTGTGTGTGTGTGTGTGTGTGTGGGGGGGGGGGGTTCTTATTAGAAATGGCTCAATTCAAGGGGAAAAAGTAAAAAAATAATTTGTGGCAACAGCATGTAACAACCTCAAAATAAACAAACAAAAAACAAAAAAAAATGCATAACAGCCATTTAGGTGTAGATATAGGGGAATTTACAATACAGAAAGTCCCTGAAAACAATTGTTAAAAACTTTATTTGCACAGTTGTGCATTTAGGTTCCACTGACTTGCAAATTTTAGCACCTTTAAGTCCAAGAAGTGAAAATCCATCCCATGATTTTGTTTCAGGGAATTTGAACAAAATCCTGTGGTGGATTTTTGCACTCCGGACTGCGCCTCTTTAGATTGTGGTTATGTTGTATGGGTGAGGTGGTGGTTTCTCACAGGCTAAGATAAGATAAACCCACATTAGTTCCACAAGTGGAACATTTGTATTGCTACGGACAGTACAAAGGTAAGAGCAGCAAAACAATAGATTAAAAACAAAACAGGATCAAAATGGTATAAATATAGACAATTGAATGCAAATATATGTGTGTATGTATAACCTATATAGTAACCTCCCGGTTTAAAGTGGATCAGAAGTCGCGGATTCAGTCAAATTATTGATGCAAAAATGATTGGTGATTACCCCTACATTTTACTGTATTTTTATTACTAAAAATTACACAAATGTATTACTGTATTTACCTGTTTATACCAAAGAAAACGGCAGCGCATACCAAAGAAAATGTCAGTGCGTGAATTACAGTACAGTCTGTCTGGGCTTACCTTTATATTTTCATTAAGGGAATGTATTTAACTGAGTTTAAAATGAAATTAAAGTGTTTTGGGGCATATTTAGGGTTTACACTATAAAAAATAGGCATTTTTAGGCATTTAGACAGTAATACTATAACAAGATAAGATAGATTGCACACAATAATATTTTACCCCTAAAAACTGCAAATGTTGCACCAGAATATTGCAAACAAGAGAAAAATCCTGACGTGCTTTTGGTTCCCAGCAGGGAGTGGAACTTAGTTCAGACTGTTCGACCCTGAGGGACCTCAAAATTTGTAAATCTGCTAGATTTGTGATCTGACAGAGGGATCTGAGTCCTGTCACATATAGTTTAAAGCACAGTTGGAGGCTTCAGCGCATCAGAAATATTCAAGCACCTACTGCTGAGGATGTTTTTGTCCCTTTACTGTTCTCATAATTCCTCCTCAGAGGGCAGAAGTAGTTCCACGAGAAGTCAAATATTCATTAAACACCCTTCTCCAAGACACTGACATGTGATTCAGGCACAATGGTTCAGTCCTAAAATCCATTCCTTGATGGATTTTGAGTCTGAGTCTTGCTGAGAAGCCCCCCTTTTTCTGCAGGAGAACCTGGTCCAGGTTGGCATGTTCCATATCTGTACCTATTTTAACGGGTACTGCCTCCGATATACAAAAACCCTACAGATTAATGACAACAGGATAAATTAAAGTGCTATATATATATGTACAGCTCCGGAAAAATATGAGACACTGCAAAAATGTTCCATTTCTCAGGTTTTATCTTTTATAGGTGCAAGTATTGAACTGAACAGCTTTGCCTTAGTGTTTAAGAACTGCTGACAAATTATCTCCTAATTTCCATTTAAAAAAATGACAATAATGCAGTGTTTACAGAACTTGAATATTTCAAAGAAAGCAAATCTCTTGTTCATTCTCAAACAAAATGGCATTGATGACCTTTGAGGAACTTCTAGTAGTGTTTTGCTGTCCAACTGGTCTCACTGTGAGAGGAGAGTGTCGATTACAGCAGTGTTTTTATGCTTTTCCTCATTAAATCAGATTTGATTCAGGCGATCATCTAATCAGTCCCTCATAAAGCAGAATGAGGTGCTTGTGTAGGAATTTAACAGACACTGGCATGGAATGGTTTCACACTCATAGAGATGCTGATTTTAAAATAAATTGCAGTGCTCTCTTTTTTTTCGGAGCTGTATATACAGGAGGTCCTCAAGTTACTCGACTTACACCATTAGCCTTGTACTTACAGACCACGTGGGCAAAGTGGTTGTGCGCAGTGGAAGAATATGCAGTAACGCGGTGTATGAGTTAGGGCGTTTTCCTTTTCCTTTTTCTGTGGCGTATTGTGTTTCTATGATTTTACAGCTGTGTTCGGATAGGTGAGTGACCAAGGCTTGGGTGTGTTTCGACTTACACCAAAATTCAGGTGACATCACTCTCGAAGGAACAGATTTGTGCCGTAACTCGAGGACCTCCTGTATATATATATATTAGTGTTAATATATAATATATAAAAGTGTGTAAAACTGACTGAAACCCACTTATACTATACACTATGCACTCTACAGGCAGTAACATATCTATCTGCCTCAGACCTGGTTACACTACAGCTCTACAGTCACTGTATCTAAGACCTTCTTATGCAAAGGCTCAATAGTCAGTGACGTATCTAGAACTGACTGAAACCTGCTTACAGTGCATCTCTACAGTCAGTGATGTATCTAGAACTGACAAAAACTTGCTTTCACCGTGCCTTCATGGGCAGTTATATATCTAGAACTGACTAAAACCTGCTTACACTACGCCCCTACAGTCAGTTACATATCTAGAACTGACTAAAACCTGC
>JBBPCX010000006.1:1284744-1296729 GCA_037974365.1 Hydrocynus forskahlii
TATATAATTATTGTTATTGCTTTTAATAATTATAAATTCTTTTTAGAAATTTTAATATTCGCTTTAAAATATATTACAACAGTTTTAGTGGATAAAAATAAAAATAATACCTTGTTCATTATGAGCCTTTACAATGATATAAAACAGTAACAGAATTAATATTATTATTTATTATTATTAATATTATTATTATTATTATTATTACAATAAAAAAATGGAAAAATACTATTTAATTGGGATATTTGTAGAAAAATAGGAAATCGTCATCATATTGTATTGGGAGGTCCGTGCTGATTCACATCCCCGCTAATTTCCATATATAGACTGGAAGTGTTTGGATTGATAATGTTAATATAGAATTAGAATTAGATCATAATTAGGAATGAAATAGGATTATAATTAAAACTAGACTGCGTTTCCATGAGATAATGTCAAGTGTGCGGTTTCTGTGGTAACTGTGGTTGTTACTAGGCAGTTGCTATGGTGTCGCTATGTGGATACTATTGCAGTGCGGGTGGTTGCTAAGGTGTAGCTAAACGGTTGCTGTGGTAACTGTTGCTATGGTGTTGCTAGGTGGGTACTATTGCCGTGCGGGTGGTTGCTAAGGTGTAGCTAAATGGTTGCTATTGTAACTGTTGCTATGGTGTCGCTAGGTGTTTGTAATGATGTTCTAGGTGATTGCTAATGTGCTGCTAGGTGGTTACTATGGTTTCACCCAAAATTTTTCTCAGAGAGAGAGGGGCCCAAACATTGGTTTTCTATGAAAGTGGGTTAGAAAAAAAAATCTTCTGCCCAGGGCAAGATTTGAAACCAGGACTTTGTCTCTGGTGTATTGCTCGTCTACTGTTTGATCAAGGGCAAAGTACTGATTCAAGACACTAAAACGTAGGGCCACTGTTGGTTGTTGTTTAATTAAAAATAATCAGCCCGTGAATGTGGCTATGCAAGCTTTTCTCACCTGTTTTCGGGCGAAAGCAGTTCACTCCACTCGTTTTCAGCCACCCTTAACCATAAATGTCTTGGTAAGAGCCCCCCTCTGAGCTCAGCGGTAAAATACAACACTGAATAATAAGAGTCAGAAAAGACACCACTGTGAGCAGAAATTTTGTTTTTTATGCAACCTTTTTGTGTGTGTGTGTGTGTGTCTCCAAACACTGGTTTTGTAGCAACCATTTAATCACACTTTGTATTTTCTTGTGGAAATGCATGTAGTTAATACAGTAATATCACATTTTTAGAGCTGGATTTAGGCTTGTCTATTAAAGCCTACTGGGTCGACCTTCACCGCCTGTTAGGTTAACAGGCTGCGTTACCGTGTCCCGGCCCTCAGGCTGGAGTTCGGCTGCTGGACTTTACGCATCCCCTATGCAGGTTTAATGCACTGAGGTCATCATTCAGAACCTCCTGTAGAAATGTGCCCCCCTGCTCGGGAAAGCACCTGCCCTTCTGACAGCTCAGAGCACGCTTTCGCATGCCTTTTCCCAGAAATGAACGGGGGAATTTTAACAAGGGTCTTCTCAGGGGACGTTTCAGGACATCTACCTCCAGTACCTCCACAGCCAGTGTCCCAGACCCAGATTATACCTGAGCCTGGACTGAAGTGAATGTTCAATTTTCACCATTCATATGTATATATGTATGTATATTTATATATATACATACACACACACACACACACACACACACACACACATATATATATATATATATCAATCAGTCATTCACAGATTTTTTCGTAGAACTGAACTAATAATCGTTTGCCGAAACCCCCACGAAGTCATGGAAACTGTAAATATCCTCCACATTTTTTTCCTTTTTGTGGCAATATATATAATTTTTCAAGCATTTTACTGCTAAAGCATTAAGAAAAATATAATTTAGTAATTTTGTTACAAAAATATTAACATAAATTCAGCTACATTTACATATGTACTTTTGAGAGACACAAAGCAACCGTATATTGTCTGCTGCCCTGTGACGCATCTCTGGCAGCTGCAGTCCAGCATTCAGCATCAGAACAGTTTCAGTGTGGAGCATCTCCCGCCTGGTGCTCTCGGAACGTAACCGGGGGTCCACTGAATGTATATATACATTTGGTTTGTAAACACTTTAAACTAATAAGGATCTTTTTAACAGCAGCGTTCCCTTTAACACAGTTACACAGTTACAGCTCAAATATTTCTGTAAATCTGAACTTTAACATTAATGTAATCAAATCAAATATAAAACCAAAGCTATTTGCTACTGCAGGGTGTTCACGTTTTATCTAGTTTATTATAGAAAAACAAGTTCCCTTCAGAGTCCAGAGCATGGGGGGGGCGGAACTATATAATATGGACAAAAGTAATGGGAGTGCCGTATGTGTCGGCTAGTTTTCGTGGGGGTCAGGCGTCTTATTACTTTTGTCCATATTAAATGTACAGCACTTGCATTACTTTGGTGAAAGCACCGAACTTTCAAAATAAAAGGAATTTTTTGAAACCCGTGTTAACGTGTGATAAAATAATTGTCTGCGTAAAGTAAACAATGCATTAACGGGATAATAACATGTTAATGTGCCCGGCCCTAATATATCTATTTATCTATCTATCTATATATATATAAATGAAAAGGGCTGGTAAGACGCTAACGTTAATGGTTGTGACATTCAAAACAGGTCAAATGTCAAATGTGCAGCTTAGTTTCCATATATGAACTTGGGAGTGTTTGGATCGACAGTGTTTATATACATCCTCAAGGGTCTTCGAGGATTGTTTAGAAAACACAATGGACCCGTAACACTCTAAGAACTATTTGAATGCGCAGATTGTTCTTGTCATGGTTAAATAATTCTCTAGGATGGAAAACCTGTCAAAATGATTCTTTAAATAACCGTTCTAATTATAGGCTCTACAAAGCACCTGAAAGTGCTTTGCTCTAAAAAAAACCCGTATAGCACTATATTTGCTGTGTATTTCAGTTATATCTTTTATTTTATCTTTTATTTATAAATAAAGGAAAATGTGATGTTCCATGTTACGGGATCTTTACTGTAATCTTTAATTTAATACATATAATTAATAAATAAAGTAAAATAGTTAAAAATCATACTTTATTCATATATGTATGTACATATGTGTGTGTATGTGTGTTTTCCCAATTTCATGTTATCATCTCCGTTCGAACAGGTCAGGGATATAATGAGAGAAGACAGTGAGAAGTTTCTGCACTGCAGTGTTGACCATCTCTTCACCAAGCGTTCTTCCTAATACCTGGAACAAATTCTCAACACCAGAACTGTTGCCTTAGACTGCCTATCTGTCTCTGCAAATGGATAAGAAAAGGAAGAGTGACACACCCACGCTGACACCGGAGAGAGGAGCAGAGCACAAGAGGAAGAAAACGAAGAGGACTGAAGCAGAAGAAGTGGATGCTCCCTCTAAGGAACCCAAAGGCAGAGATCAACAACCAGAAGGTCTCACGGACGAAGAGGCCAACCATTCAGAAGCCAGTGTGAAAGTCAGGATGGGACTCGGGGCCAAACGAACCAAGAAACCCCCAAAGAGCCTTGAGAACTTCATTTGCAGGCCCACTATTCGAGTGTCTCAGAAGCCTTTACCTCCAGCAGAAGGTACGAAGGCTAAGAGCAAAAGCTCTAATCGGTTACCCCATCCTGCCCTGAAGAAGTGTAACAGTGACTCCCCAGCAACAAACGCAAGTATAACAATGTTGCCATCATCTCCCACAACTTCTGGGAAGGTGTCTCCAGCTTCGGATTCGCCAAATATGACGACAGCTAAGAAGGTAAATGTCAGTCTGTTTATGCTGAACATCACATCTTCTTTAAAGTAAACACTATAGGACCCAAAAAGATATACCGGGTAGAACAAGAATGCAAAGTGTTGACCAGTTTAACTTGAGTTATCGCTGCTTTATGAGTATTCCAGAGTGGATAATCTACTGATTGTCACAAGGGTATCTCATTGTACTTGTACAGTAACAGTAAAGGCATCTTGTGACTTGAATGTCACACTCATTTAACCTTTTTTCCGCGTTTAAGTCTTTAACCGTTCCATAGCAGTGCCAGTTTCATCTGGGACCAATATTGTTTTCTGATTTTGATACTGATTCTGATTTTTATGATAAGCTTTTCTGTCAATATTATCATCTTTCCTTTGCTGTGTTCTGGCTGTTTTCTGTCTCATTAAGCATGATTACATATTCTTGGACGTCTATCTGTATCTTACCCCCGTACCCTGAAGAATACCCTCTTTTCTAACAGGTTGTCTCAAAACAAAGTAGGAAGACAGACCTGAAGCAAGAATTAACACTCGAGGAGCCTCCTAATGCTCAACCACAGTCAGCCAGCAAACTGTCCATTTCTTACAAGACAACTCCAGCTAGTCCCATAAAGAACGATTCTTCCCACACACCTGCTGCCTCTTCACCCACTTCACCCCAACAGGACTCAGCTCCACAAGAGGGCATCAAAGTTCTTAATGAGAACATGATTCACCAGGTCCAAACTGCTCCAGACTCCAGTTGTGCCAGTCCAAATGAAACCAAGGAGAGATCATATAGAAAAAATTCAACACCCACCAGGCAAACATCCTGTCTTCCAAAGAATGTTTCAAAACGCACTGCAAGTAATTCAGAAATGTCTTTGAACAAGAACAGAGAGGAGAGTGAGGGTTGTATGGATCATCCAGGAAGTCCCAACAAGAGTGATTACAGATCAATACCTAGTGAAAAGAATAAATACCAAAACAACTCCACACAACAACCAAGTCCATGTGCAAAAGACCAACCAGAAAGTCTTCCGTCTGACCAGGTAACAGGTTCCTCATCGCAGAGGAACCTCACTGACGACACACCGGACTTGGAAAAGATTGGTGGAGGGAGCCAGAGACAGAATGACAGTGAAGACCTCAACAAGACTTTGGAAATGACTATGAAGTCATCCCAAACTATTCCTGTTCTTGAACTACAAAAAGATGCCTGTGGAAAAGGATCCCATAATGATATGCATGGAGGAAGAATCAAGCACTGTCCAAATCAAGAGCAAATTAAATCACAAGGTTCACCTAACACCAACAACTCTGCAACAACTTCTACAAATAACCCTCAGGTACTTCCTACTTCAGCAAAACCCTCAGTGAATAGACCTTCTTCACACATCAAGGTAGATAAAAACTCAAAAAAACAAAAGACCAGACACCTTCACAGAAGTAAGACAGCAACGGTGACTAAGGAGAACAATCAAAGTCCCGTTGCCTGTACAAGGGTACAGCAGAGTAGTTCACCAAGTGATACTTCAAAGACATCGCCCCCACTTCCGTGTGAACGAAAGACAGTTGGACAACTTCCCAAATCAAAACAATCTAAAAATGTAACTGTCAGCTCTGAGGTTTCATCTCCTAATAACCCCCAGGTTAGAAAAAGAGGTCGCCCCAAATTGAACAAGTTGCATGTACAGGGGAGCAGCTTGCAACTGCCATTTGCGAATTCTCCAAATAATGAAAATCCAGCAGGCCCAAATCCGGAATTTGATGCGAAACAGCCTAGGTCCACTGCGACAAGAAGACGAGGACGCCCCAAACGATGCTCTTCTGTTCAACCCCAGTCAACTCAGACGGTAACAGTCTCTAAGAAACAAGATGCAGGAGATCAGCCTGCGACTTCGGAAGTCAGAGACATTCAACAGAAGTGCAGCCGAAGCAATCGGGTGATAATGAGGACAATCATTCGAAAGATCAATAAGATGAAAGTGAAGCGGAGAGATCAAGTGCTGACACAAATTCTGCTGGGCCAAAAGCAGTGTGACATCCCAGAATTTCCTCAGGAAAGCAGTGGAGTAGAAGTGTGCCGGCCAGTTCCACCAGCCACACACTCTTTATCCACCCTTGTGACATCTTTTGGAGGCAAACTTGGCCCTCAGATTAATGTCAGCAAAAGAGGAACTATTTATATGGGAAAGAGGAGAGGACGCAAACCAAAATGTGAAAGAAACTCTGAGCAAGTTACCTCCCCAAATTCTCAACAGCTGTCAGTAGACACTACACAATTTAACGCAATCTTGTCCACCATGCACCAGTCCTTAGAATCCCAAACTGGCTGTAGTGGCCCCAGAAATAATGCCTCTTCTATATCAACTGGCAGGAGTTCACAGCTGAATTCTGGTACCCAGAAAATCAAGGCCCCTTTCTTTATACAGCTTGATAAGCTCCAAAATTCCAAAAGCCGCTGTGAAACAACATTCTCATCCAGCATTGGTGTGGGGGTTAATGGTAACAGCACGTTAGACAGAAGTGATAGGGAAACAAACGGTAGGTTTGCTTCAAGTGTTGGATTTCCCTCAACGATGACCACAGGTTCTGTACTGACAATGTCTGGTGTTCAAGGGAACAATTCCCTTAAAGGAAAATCAAAGCCTCTTTATTCCTTTCCCTCAGAACATCTCTCTTCACCTTGTTTACCTTTAAGCTCTGGTCAGAGGCATGATTCCAATGGGACATGTATTGCCAATTGCCCATTGTCTTTCTCAAACCAAGAGGCACAAAAGTTTAAGTGCCATAGAAGGAGTCATCACTGCTTGGGTCTTGACAAGCTAAGGAGGCATAAATATAAGTGCAAGAAGAAGTATTTGCAACTCAGGGCCAAAAGGCAAGACCCAGATTTTCTTGCTGAGGTCGAAGACTTAGTTGTCAGGCTTAGGGAAATTCATATTGTACACCACATCACTCGAGCAAGGCTTGAAGATGATGGTAGTGTTGTTGGAAAGAAGAGTGCAAAGGGCAAAAGCCAGTCCCATGATCTTCAGTGCCTACAAGAGGAAGTTCACCGTCCAGCTATGTTTCAGATTAACTTCAGTGGCTACTACTCGCCACATTCCACCTTACCCTGCGACCCTCTTCATTACGTTAGAATGGCAAATATGAGGAGGAAACATGCCTCCGAGCCAAGCGAACAAATTGTTACACATTTTCCTGTGATGCATAAGCTTGGGTACCCAGTCTCAGGTGGTGGGTTTTTCCACCCATCCTACAAAGTACCATTCACGACCACCTCTCTCGGTTTTGGACTCTACCGAGGATACCCCTCTGCTACACCGTTATATCCATCCTCTTTTCCATCTTCGTTTGTGCACCACTACTCAAAGAACCCCATTATAAGTCCATCTAAATTCCACAAGAAGAAATCCAAGGTCTCAAAGCAAGACTCTGGGGGACTTTGGGGACAGTCACTTGGATCGTACCCCAAGACGACCCCTACTTTCTCCTGTGACTGTTTCAGTAGACAAAGTTGGCAAAGGGAGAAGCAACGAGAGAAGGGTGGAGATGGAAGGGATGAACATGGCCGGATGAGAGAAAGAGAGCAGGACATTGAGTGGCTTCTCTGGCAAAATAAGCTTTCAAAAGACAATGTCAATTTAAGGGACCGCCCTTCATCCTTCTCGGGATTCTCAAGTACAAAAAATAAAGACAAGACGTTTCCATCAAACCTGAGACAGATGGGAGAAGTAAGGTTGTCAGAGCATCAGCCACCTTGGCGATGTATGAGAGGTTTTGAATCAAAGCTTGGCAACAGAAGTGCAAACCAAGATCAGGACCATGAAGACACTCTGGAAGGACCAGAGAGTGATAGGGAATCGACAGCACCTTTGCAATCAAGCAGGAGAGCCCACGCTCTACTAAAGCAGCCTACCCTATTCAGCAATACACAACGTCAGAGGAGGATCAGGAAGGGGAACGGAGTGACCAGTGCCTCAACAGCGTTAATGGAACAAGATGGAATATCAGTGCCAGATTTCTCCTCTCTAGGAGACAAGAGAGCAGGTAAGATGTTTATGAAATGTTCTTGAGACTCAAGAGAGTCCACATTTTGGTTTCAGCAATTTCTGTTTAGCCTAGTGCTATTGTGTTTAAAAAAAGATGACACCCGTCTTGGTAAACCTGTCTTATTCACATGCCAGCATATGTAGAATTGTACACGGAAATTGCACACTGAGAAATTTGAATCACTGGGCACCTTGATTTGGGGCGGCTGGTGGCCTAGTGGTTAGGGCATGGTCACTTTACCTTCACTATTCAGCTGGTTTGTTCATTTTAGTTTATATTATTTTGCATTTAAATATTTTACACCATTCATATGCTGCATGAAATCAAACATGCTGTAATGCCAGCCAAGTGATTGCAGCTGTTTTTTGGCATTTTACCATTTTCTGTAAAATGTTTGTGTTTTCTGTTAATTTAACTGGTTGTTTGTGTTTGGTAGGCTATACTGGTTTGTGTACATGAACAGATACATTCTAATGCATTCTAAATAGATATGGATAGGAGTATGAATCGGTGGTACGCTTTTGTTGTTGCTGTTGTTTGTTTATTTGAACTGGAAGCAACTTGCAACTTTTATACCCGTGCCGGTTTGCTTGTTTTTATATATTTGAGCAAAAAATAGCTTAGCTTTAAATGCCAGCCATGAAACGAACATCATAGAGATGGAGTTTTGTTCCTCATTTTTTGAGCTTGACCTAAAGACCAGTCTCTCATAGCCCTCTAATACACATGGTTCACCCTTGGATAATTCTAAGTGCTATGAAACTTGTATGTAAAATATGTAATTCAAAGAGTTTAAATTAACATCATGTTTACTTTTTGAATACAGAAAATATCCTACTACACCAGTTAGTCTTTTTAAGATTTTTTAGAAAATCTTGAATCTCCAGTCCAATGTCTAGAGAATATTTCACAGATTGAATAGTTCTGTGACTGTTGTAAATTTGGTGGGGAAGTACATGAACGGGTAATCACAGCTCCTGTGTCTTTTAATCGCAGTAATTTGTGTTTTGTTTGAGAGCGTTTCCCTTCATTCAGCACCCACCGTTTAACGGGTTGCATAAGAAATCAGAGGGCAGTCTGCTTTTTGGCCTTCCGTGTAATTACTAAAACAGATTCAAGCTGGCAAGCAGGCTCCTTTCAGAGGTGTAAGGCTTCGCTTGTGTTTATATATAAGACGTTACACATCGGCTGTGTTATGTGGTGTTCTGGCACCGGTGTAATTGTTGTTAAGCTTATGCAACGATGCTGGCTGAAGTGTCGAGTCCTCTTGAACGGGTTTGTAGTGGCAATGCTGTGCAAAATGCATGCAAATGTGGTGTTGGTTTGTTGTGAATTTGTTGTTCTTATTCGGTTCAGAACCTCCTCTAAAGCTTGAAGCTTGAGTTAGGCTTCAGGGAGTATTCGAGAAAATGTGCCGAAGTTTTTTTAGGGCTGTTGCAAGGAATTTTTGCGAAAATATTAGTC
Source organism: Hydrocynus forskahlii (assembly GCA_037974365.1). NCBI lineage: Eukaryota > Metazoa > Chordata > Actinopteri > Characiformes > Alestidae > Hydrocynus > Hydrocynus forskahlii. Next base: position 1,294,026 of record JBBPCX010000006.1, read on the forward strand.
AGATTCCTAGTTTACATGCAAGGCCACTTTGCATTTTAAAGTCCAGAGCTCCCTCTAAGATGCCTCAAGCGGCAGTGGGAGTTCTGTTTGGCTCATCACCGCTCAGGTAAACATATGGTATGAGACAAACCTCAGCATGTGCGGAGCTTCTCCCAGCAGAGGCAGAGTTGGCTTGTGGCACTGGGTGGTGTGTTATATGTGTGATATCTTGTGTGTGTAGAAGGTGTCGAAATCAAGGATGGGACAGTTACCACTGATAATGGCTGTAATTTTTAAATATATTTAGATTTTTTAAAATTTATGTTTGGATTTATTTTTATAAATTATAAGTATTTTTTGGTAAATTGTTTACTGAAAGATGTCATTAGTCACATTTTTGTAGCTCTGTTTTGTAGCTCTCTAGGTATTGTAGCTTAGGGGGTGGAGCTCCACATAGTTTGAGACTTTAAGGCTGAATTTTGTGTGGCAATGTAGGGTGTTTAGTTTTTGTTTTGTTTTTTTTTCAGATTTCCCAAATTAAATCTTATTGAATAGGCATGTTAAGTGTATTTATAAAGCATGTTTAACCTCCTGGGACATGCATGGACAGCAGGTTTTAGCTCTTATATCCACAATCGTGTTCACTGCTGAATTGGGGGTGTTATGGACACGTATGTCGGTACTTAGACTTCCATCTGGTGGTGTCAGAAGAGTCTACGGTCAAGTGTGTAATTCACTCCATTACACAAAGTTGACTTTATTGTGTGTGGACATCATTTTTCTCTAAAAGTGCATCATATTAAAAAATGATGCTTAGTTTTTAATTCTAATTAGATTCCAATAAGCCCAAATAGCAAAAGAGAAATAAAAATGCATGTAAAAACACAGGTTGGCCCTTAAGGGGTTAATTACACAAAGGTGACTTTATTGTGTTTTATGGAAATTCGGAACAAGTATCCACATGTGGACATAATTTTTCTCTAAAAGTACATCATATCAAAAGATGATGCTTAGTTTTTAATTCTAATTAGGTTCCAATAAGCCCAAATAGCAAAATAGAAATAAAAATGAATGTTAAAAAAAAAACAGCTTGGGCCTCAGGAGGTTAATACACAAATACCCTTCAAGTCTCTGGGTCGTAGCCTTCAAGTAACTGAGGTGGTAAGTCAGTGGGGTGGGACCCCTCAAATTACTGGGGTCTTACCCTTGAAGTCAATGGAATGGTACCCCTGAAGTCACTGGGGAAGTACCCTTCAAATGTCTCGGGTGGTATCCCTCGAGTCTTTGTGGTGGTACCCTTCAGGTCCCTGGAGTAATGCCCTTTAAATTACTGGGCTGGGACCCCTGAAGTCGCTGGGGTGGTACTCATCATGTCACTGGGGTGGTACCCGTCAAGTTTCTTGGGTCGTGTCCCTCAAATCACTTGAGTAGTACCCTTCAAATTGTTAGGGCGTCTTTCAAGCCACTGGGGTGGCACCCTTCATATCACTGGGGTGGAACAGTTCAAGTTAGGACAATGCTGGCCATTTGTTAGCTGATCTAACAGAATTAGCAGTTAGTGTTCGCCTCCCAGCACGTTGAGATGTTGATTCTTGGGGGAAATACGTGCCAGCTTTCACTCTTTCAGCTTGCTAGCACTGTCTGATGGGGGAGAACTGGATGTGACCAAAAAAAATTAAATAATTAGACAGTTGTTGTGCCTTTGAGGGTACATTTTTTCCTGCTTGGTGAACAAAAGTTTACCTTTACATTGCTCTTTTTTCCTACAGCATTCTGGGAAGGTTTTACATTTGATGCTGGAACATTGCTGCAAGGATTTGACTGCATTGAGGTCAGGTACTGATGTTGATTAGTTGTGGATCTCGGAGTACTCCCAACACATCCCAAAGGTACTGGATGGAGTTTCAGGTCCACAAACCCATTGCTGGGAGGTGGGAGTGCATTTCAGAGTACTTTTTGTTCAATTTGTCGGTGGTCAAGCCTATTCCTGTATACATATTTTCTAGCAATATTCTAGCTTTGGACATTGCCCATGACCCGCTAACGGAGCCATAGCGGCCCCTCTGAAGCATCTACACGTTTCATTATGATGAAGTATATGCTTATTCTGTTATCTGGCTGCCAAGGAATGTCCATTTAAAAAAAGTCCTGCCATAGACGTCCTGTCTGCCTGTGGCCGGCGCAGAGCCGGGTGTTTGGGTTGGAAAGGTAGAATGAGGAAAGAGAAGGCATTCAGCAGCAGGAGGGAAGTGCGGTTACGTCCAGGAGGAGGGGTGTGTGTGGGTTAGAATGGAAATCTTGGAGTGAAGCTTCACAAATGAATGACAGAGAAGAGTGAAGGAAGAGGGAAGGCTGTTTTTGTGAGTGCGGAAGGAGCGCATTTGGCAAGAGAACGTTTTTTAACTAGGATCGTATGTGGCCCAATGTCTCAGGTCATATCTCTCTCTCTCTCTCTCTCTCTGTTTCTTTCTCTCCCTCTGTTTCATCCCTTTCTCTTTCCTCCCCCCTTCCCCTTTCACTTGTTTGTTGAGGCTCTATAAATGCAGCTCTCGGTGACTCTGTCCCGCCGCTGTTGACTTGTATTCACACTTTCACGTGTATCTAAAGTGATCTGGGCCGGGCTCTCATCCAGACTACAAATAACTCTCCACACACACACACACACACACACACACACACACACACACACCCACACACACACACACACACACACCCACACACACCC
>JBBPCX010000006.1:1296829-1312520 GCA_037974365.1 Hydrocynus forskahlii
GTGTTCTATTTAAATATCCACTCTGTACATATCCACAAATATATACTCAATGTGTACATATATACTTGTCTAAGTTTACATATACATATGTATACATATATACAGTAACCCCCTCCCCCGGTTTTACGCGGACCAGGAGTCGCGGATTCAGTCACACGCAGATTTTTCTGAGAACCTAACTGATAGTTTTACTCGAAAATCTCGGAATAACGCGGAACCTGCAAATATTCTCCGCATTTTGTTTTTGCTTTTTTCATGGCAATATGTTTTTTTTACGCATTTTACTTCTAAATTACTAAGAAAAATGTACTAATTTTGTAACATAAATACGGGCTAAAATTGCATATGAGGGCTCACTGGAAATGTCTCCTGGAAACTGTGAAGTTTGAAGTGTCTGGGTAATCGCGCCGCCGAGCTATGCCTCGGAACGTTAGGACAAAAAGATTGGGACAGCGCGCATGTGAGGTGAATGGTTTTTGGGGAATAATAGACGGCCGCCGAGCATAAGACGGTCGTTCTTTTCCAGAATGCACAGATTGCCAGTCCGACCCTTTGTTCTTCTTAAAGCCCAGTAGTTTTATTACTGTAAATTAAATTAAAAGAGGCTGCCGGACTTCAGTCGCCGTCCAGCATCTGGACCGGCGGGTCTCTACAATACAGTCCTCCTGAAGAACCCTGAATAAGACGCACTGCTGATGAACAGTAAATTATTGATGTAAAAATTACCTCCACATGTTACTGTATTTTTATTACTAAAAATTACAGTAATTTATTACTGTATTTACCTGTTTATACCAAAGACAACAACAGTGCATACCAAAGAAATTGCCAGTGCATGAATTACAGCACTATCTGTATATATGCAGTACAGTCTGCTTACCTTTTTTAAGGATAATGTATTAAACAGAGTTTAAAATGAAATTAAAGTGTTTTGGGGGCGTATGTGGGGCATATTTAAGGTTTACAGTATAATTTTTTTTACCAAAACACAACATTTTTCATTATACGCCGGTGCTCTTGGAACGTATCCACCGCGAAAAGTAGGGGATTACTGTATAGTCTTCAGCACACACATGTCCATATTCTTTTTGAATTATGTGTATAGTGTACTTTGTATAATCTACTGCTCTTATCTTGTACTGTCCACTTTCTGCCGTGACAATAAAAATTTCCCACTTGTGAGACTAATAACGGGTTATCTTATCTTACCTTATCTTATCTTAATAATATTAATGTGAAAAAAACACTCACTGCTCATCTAAACAGCTTAATATTATTTTCACAGGTGCCTTTTTGCCCTGTGCTGTAATTATATCACGGCCACAATTTAGTCATAGCTATGTTCCTATCTTATGCTGGGGACACTGTGGACACTGGGGATGGTCTGGTCATGTCCCCACATTTTTGTAGGGAGCCATTTCATTTCCATGACCGCCTGAAAGCCGTCTACCCCACCTCCTGTATGGAACCATAAAGGTCCCACCTACTTTTCAAACCACACTGGTGCCTGTTCCCACGCAAGTCATGAACAGGCATTAGCATCCCGTTCCCACACTTAAGTTAGTTTTGTTTTTATCTCATTATTTTGAATGCATCATTTTTATTTTCAACTTGAGGCAAGGTCACCAGCAAGGCCCTAAACATCACACGCATGCTGAACAAAAAAAAACAACAAAAATGATCATTCAATCAAAGAAAAAAAAGGAATAAACAGAAAAAGTATAAGTATAAATGCTTAAAAGCTAACATTTATACTGACGGTTTACAGAAAGGGGTTAAAATTCACTCCGAATACCAAAACATCATGTACAGTGCAAAAGCTAAGGACAAGTCTGATGATTATCAGAGCAGAATTATAAAATGAAACAGTTCAAACCAAAACAGAAACGCTGAAATACTGAGGCACACTGTGAAGGGACGTCCATGCTCCCATTACCAAAAAAAAAAAGTAATAATGTTAATAATAGTAAAATAAAATCAGAAGCTGGGCCAGAAAACTTACAACAGACACAGAATATACAGAAAAACGTATGAAAAGAGAGAGCGAGAGAGATCAAATTTACAGTTCTACCCCAAAAGTAGCAGATCAGACAAAAATGGTTCTGCACTGGAGGCTAATGTAACTAACGGCTTATAGCCATTCGTTAGCATGATGCTAACTGCCGGCCTACACCACCACACTCTTCTCAAGCCAGGTGTTTGGTACTCTCTAATTGACTCGCTTATGTGGTTTCTGACACCAGACGACTCACTGTTACCTGAAACCATGGAGTGAAGTGTGTTAGCATCATTTATGGGTAACATTTAAGTCCTACACTGTCTGAAACCACATAAACTAGTCTATTAGAGCTCACTGAACATCTCCACATGCTCTGAAGAGGCCGCAATGATAACCCGGGGGCAAGTTAGCTTCACTAGTCTTCAGAATCAGGGTTCAGACACCGAGCATGTTTTGGCTGATCTGCTTCACTCAGGACGGGGTGTAAATTTGTCATAATACGGAGATGAAAGGGTAACAGAGATGAGTGAGAATGAGAATGTACTGATCCCTTACTCAGAGAGAGCGGTGGTGATGGACGCTGTTGAGAGAGTTCGAGCTCCGGCGGGGGAGCCTGAGCGTGGGAGGTGTAAAGGTAAGGGTAATAGAGGGGGGCAGCAAGAGCAGGGAGGGTGTGGCTGCGGGGGAAAAGTGGCGAGGACAGACGGGACACGTCAGCGCCTGGGGACAGAGGTCCAGCCCTATAGGGAGGCGAGATAGCCCCTATAGGGGACAAGCGAGGCGGGGCACCTTTATGCATGGGGCAGTTTTTGGGGTGGTAGAGGTAGAGGGTGGGGAAGGGCGAGATTTGGGGATCGTTTTCCATCTTTCTCCCATCTCCACTCTGGTCGAAGCTAGCTGGGACGCTGCGGCTCAAGTCAAACCAGGAGGCAGCCTTTTCTGTGGCGTTTTCGCTCAGGTCGTTGAGCTTCCCTGCGTTAATGTAATTTATCACATCAATATTCTTGTACGGGGTAGTATTGCCCTCAGCGGGTGCGCTTACATCTGGTTTGTCAAGGTCGGCTAGCCTGAAGGTCTTCAGCCTGTATTTGTCACTGCAGTAGAGCGAGTCTATGTTACCGTCTGAATCAAGGCAGTTGCCAATGCAAGGGTCCTTGGCTTGGCTATGTTTTTTCCTGCTGTCAGAATATCGTGAACATTGGTACAAAGAATCTATGATGCTGCCCGAATGGCTGTAAACGTTCCCACTGGAGGGGTTTTTATGACGGCAGAAAAATTCGCTACTGTTGTTGACATCAGTGCGGTACAACGAGTCAGGGTAGGTGTCTCTAATGGAATCCGTAGGGATTCTGGGGACTTGTGGAAAAGGGAAGGCCTTGGACTGACTCCTGTAAAAGTCAGAGCGGTAAAACAGAGGTGGCTGTGGTGGGGGATTGGAGTGGAGGAAGTAGGGAGAGGGCAAAAGCTGGGGCGAGTCTAATGGCAGGGAAGGCGAGGGAACTTGAATGGCTAGCGGTGAGCAAAAGAGTGTGAATATCAGCGGAACAGAAAGGAGAGCAATGGAAAGAAAGCAGTGGGCGACAAAGTGGAGAACAAGCAGGATGGGAGGGGTGAAGGAGATGTGAGGAGGAGGGAAAATGTAAATTAGCACATAGCAAAGGAAAAGGGAGGAAAAAGAGAAAATGGAGAGAATGTTAATAGCGTCATTTTGAGAGAGCAATAAAAAGGCACATGTGAAAAATGGAGGCAGATCGGAGGATAATAACAGCACAATCACAGCATGTTCCGATATGAGAGCAGTCCGTCTTCATTCGGTGATGCAAATGTCATAGCACCACACACCAGATCTCTCTCAAACACACACACATGCCAAATGTTATGAAAAAAGACCAGGAATAAAGAGTGGAAGGCACTTCCCTCGCAAGTTAACACCCTATGAGGCTGGGGAACAGAAGTAGGCAGGAAAAGAAGTAACATGGAGCTTTCTGTAAATTTTGACAGTTTAACATTTCTCCATGGAGTTCCAAAGAAATAATAATTTGGAATTCATACAGTGAAATATAGGCTTGTCTTATTGGTTACTTTGGGGCATTTAGTTGAAACTGTGTGGTAAAGCTAACCCGTCTATAGGGAAGCTGCACTGTAGCCTCTCACGGTGAGTTTTTGTCTGGTCAGCTGTGGATCATGGATTAATACATAAAAACACTGACCACTTGAATCATCATTAGAGCCATTTCCTGTTTTTTGAAAGGCACCTTTTAAAAACACAAACCGTAAACAATTATTGAATTATTAAAATGTAAAACATGCAAAATGATAACCATTAATAACATGGAACTGCCATTAAAATGAGTAACCATCCCTAGAAAAATACAAACATTTATGACCTCACCTGCTCTTGTATTTATCTTTTTCTTTAACTTATCCATGTTTAGTACAGACTTGAGGAAAATTATGTGTTAAATCAGACAGAATCCTGGAGATGCGTTTGTGCAAGTCTCAGATTTTGTTTGCTGTTTTCTAATTATTACTTGTTACTTAAAAAGTATTTGAGAAAACTGACTCCCAGCCATTTGAAATCTGCCAGTGGTAAAGACAAAAATATTTTCTCCCTAAATAAATGCTAAGAAGTCAAGACAGAAGGCTGATTGTGCTCTTTATTCCCTTAAACCAGGGGTGTCAAACTCCGGTCCGGGAGTGCCGGTGTCCAGCACGGTTTGATGGTTCTCCTCCTCAAACACATTCACTAAACCCAACAATGAACCGGCGAAGTGAACCAGGAGTTTCTGAGCAGGGAAATCACCAAATCGTGCTGGACCACAGCCCTCCAGGACTGGAGTTGCACACCCCTGCCTTAAACACAAGAAAAAGGGCAACATTTCCAAACGTAGGTGCTTCAGCCCAAGATGCTAAAAGCCACAGTACAATACTCTTTGGGCTTTACATCAGAGCTTTACAGCCAATAGATTTTGACAAATGAACAAGAAAAAGCTGGTTTTTGGCAATTTTATTTGTGATCTTTATGTCTTCCATATTTCACGTGGCTGGGAATCACATTTCTGTAGATACCAAACCCCAAACATGGATTCTTGGATGAGATGTTTTTGCAATCATAAGCGAATATTTAGAAGTAAAATAATCTCCTAATGCTAGAACTTTCCTGAACTACAGATTTTGGTTTTTGATGACAAGCAACAAATGACAAAACAAACGAACAAAATCAGACATGCAGCAAGAAGCCAATCAGAACTGACCTGAATTAAAAAGGTAACCACACCTACAGTCTAATCACCGCCTGTTTTCCGAAAGCTGGCTGTGCAGATGCTCTATTGGCCCATAAGCACAAACAAAGAGTTAACTCCACTGCTCAGCTTAGCCTTCCAGCATTTGGTTATGACATTCTGAAAGTGTAGATGCCCTCAGGGATCAGGTCTGGAGTCAGGTTTCACCGGCTTCAGCTCACTGTGAGCTAAGAGCCATAACTGATCTCAGATGAGCACTAAGTGCTTCCACCACAAGCATTGAGATGACTGGTCCAATGCCGGTGAACTGTGATGAGAGAGAGTATAGGTGCAGCAGATCTGTATATTCACCTCTGAACAAACAGTACTCAAGTCCCAGAAAAGCAGAGGTACCTTACTTTGTGTTGGTTTCTTTTTCCCCAATGCAGTTTTGCTTTGCCTTTCCTGTATTGCTTCTGCGCTTGTACCCTCTGCTTGGTCATTGGCTGGGGAAGGTTTGGACCCGCCCTCCTGACACTTAAAGGCACATTCACCAACAATGGTCTCTCTGGCGCCACCTGGTGTCTGCCCGAAACACAGCATCCCAAGCCTGGTCCTGGAGGCACCCTGCTGTGCTCATTTCAGTGTTTTCGCTGCTTCCAACACACCTGAGCCAACTAATCAGCTCATTACCAACCCCCTCCTGAGCTGGAGTGGGCATGTTAGGGCTGGGCTGCTAAAATTTGCAGGGCAGGGTACCTTCGGGACTGGGGTAAAGAAACACTGACCCAAAGTCAGAGATATGAGGAAGGTACGTTGTAAATAGGTACAGTAGTCCATATAATTTTCAAAGAAATTCTATAAAAACTGTTCCCACTTTGTGTTAATCAAAAATACATTTAAATATAATTATATGGACAAAACAAGGAAATGAAGAGGACCTATCAGCAGCCCTGGAGGACCGGTGTCCAGTATAGTTTGGTGATCCTGGTTCAACTCACATGTTCATTGCCAGGTTTGGTGGGTGTCGTTGAAGAGGGGGAGTACCAAACTGTGCCAGACCCGCCCTTCCAGAATCAGATTTGGGAACCCCTGCCATAATCTGTCCCATTTTAAACCAAACAGGGGTAGAGTCTGAGCCAATGGACAGTTAAATGTCAAAGCTGCATTACAACTATATAGAAACAGAAACTAAGCTAGAGAGAGAAGGCAAGAAATAGAAAGAGAGAGAGAAATACAGAGAGAGAGAAATGCAATTAGCCTTCAAGCCTGCAGACTGTATGAATAATTAAATAACCTGAGATGACGTCACGGGACACAGCACAGTGCCTTGGAAATCTCTGCAGAGATTCCATCATCTCTTCTCTATGTGGTGATCAGCGCATTTGTCTCTGAATTAGTTTGCCTATCGTCATCCTTGACTCATCACCTTCAATTTCCCTGCTATCACATCATGTTCCTGCATCCCAACAGTCATTGACCCCGACACCTCTGAGGGTACAGTTCCAACCCAGAATCCTTTAAAAGACCTATTTTATTATTTGTGTACCAAAAACAGTCCTAATTTAATTTTCCAATCTCTATTTATTCCTTAGTTTCAAACACACTGTTTTTGTAGCTGTGCCTTTAAGACTTATGTAAATGACCTCAGTTCTGACCTCAGGTAGTCTTGTAATTGTGGCTCAGCGTGCAATAACTTTAGGTGCAATGGGCAGGGTTAATCGCTGACGGTGGAATGGGTGGTGGTGTGATTTCACAACATTGATGAATTCCTACTGGGCTGTGCCTGCAGATCATTTTTCATATATGGGCTGCATAGAAGTGAATGGTACATTTTGAAGATTTCACATCATCTACAAATAAAACAAATGCTATTATTTAGTTTAAAAGCAAGGAGAAGTAAAATTTTCCTTTATCAGACCTGTTGCGGACAATCTGGTTGTATCAAGTGTATCAAACTGCTGATATTTATCATTATTGTGATAAAAGTTACGTTAAATCACAATTTCTGAACTTTTCTGAGCATGTCTTTGGCAGCATTAGAACCTCATTGTTTTTAAATGTGCCACAAAAAGGAGAAAACATCTTGAACCGTGATATTATTGGCAGATTGCCAACCCTAGTCTAACAAACTGTCGTCAAATTATTAGCGAATTTCCCACTTGTGGGACTAATAAAGGTTTATCTTATCTTATCTTAACAATGCAGTTTCTTTACGCAGTAATATTCCAGACAGGAGGGTCTCAGCTTCTGTTGAGCTCCTTCACATCACACAAACAAGAACAGAAAGAATCTAAGTTAAAGAAAACCCACCTCTTGTTTTTGATTCCCATGTTCGTCCTCCATCTGCCATTCCTCTCACCTCTGTCTTCTCCTCTTCATCCTTTTTTCGTTCTCTGTTTTGGTCATCGCTGAAATCACAGGGATCATGTCTGCCGGGTGAACAAGTGTTTCGCTGCATGGTCTTGGGTTGAACAGAGGCATCTCCTTGAATGCTCAGGTGGCGCATTTCCCTAAAAAGAGCCAATGAAGCAGGGGTCTGCGGCGGCTGGAGAAAAGTGGCTTGTGCTTGCGAAGTGTATTCCCACTGACTGCCATCCCCATCCGCCTTTTCTCTCCTCCACTTGAGGTTGTACAAGAAATCTGGGTCTGGGGTGATGACCGTTGGTTCGGGTTCTGGTTGGACTTGAGTTGGAGGGGAAGCCTGTTTGCTCCTGTTTCGCAATTCTTTAAATGTAGTGACTTTTGGACCACTTGTTTTTTGGGGTGTAGCATCAGAAGACTTTTTATTGCCCAGCGGTGGAGTCTCTGTGTCTGGGGTAAAAGCTATCAGCCAATCAAATCTGTCTGGCCTGGATGCGTTGGCTGGGAGAGTGCATGGCTTTAGAGGAGGAAGTTCAGGAGGGTTGGACAATATTTGTGGTCGTGGGGGCAAAGGCCTAGGAGGGGGAGGAGGAGGAGGAGAATCAGGTATCATTGAGGCATAATCAAAACTGCCCAATGTAGCATTAGTGAGATGCTTATTGCTAATATCAGTGCTGTAATATGAGTCAGCAGCCAAGTTAGCATCATCCCCTAAACTGCAGCCGCAGCTAGAGTTACTGCTCCCTCCATTTCGCTTGCGCCGCCTAGCCATCTCTGTGAAAGATGTTGTTTTGAAGGTGTCCTTGCTTGTTTCTTGTTTTACATCTACACGTGATTCCTCTTTACTGACTGCATCCAGTTTGTTTCCTCTTAGTTCATTCCTGCAGGTGAAATCACACACCTCCACATCCTCTCTCTCCTCTTTGTTTATCTGTGAAATCTCAGATAACTCTCCCTCCTCCAAGACACCATCCACACAAACGCCCAACTCTGGGCTAAGCCTCAGCAGCTCAGCCTGGGTGATCCCTGCTAGTGCCAGCAGCTTACGAATCTCCACGTCCAGAGCGTGGAAAGAGGGAGGAGGCGGAAGCGATGGAGGGGGCGGAATAGCAGGTGGAGAGGGCTGGACTACTGGTGGAGGTGGTAGAGGCGGAGGTCTGGAGGTTGGAGCAGGAAGAGATTGAGGTGTCTTCTCTTTCTCGAGTTCAGCAAGCCTCTGGGCCTCCAGACGGGCTTTATGGCGCCTTCTGGGAGGTGGAATGGGAGGAGTGGGGTAAGGGAAGGAGGGTGAATCAGAATAAAGAGTGAAATAAGGGACAGGCTGTGATGGTGGAGGAGGCAATGCAGGGGGGTTTGATGCTGAAGATGAAGATGGGGATGCAGAAACTGAAAGACTGAAAGACTTGACTGGGGAGGAGGTGGAGGAGACCGAAGGTGTGTTCCCACTGATGTTCATGTATGTGTGTAATTCGGGTTGGGCACTAAAGTGCCTTGCTGGGGGTTTTGGAGGCCTTGCAGGTGGATCCACAGGAGATGGCATGAGGGAATCTGGGGCCGAAGATTCGTCAAGGTCAGACGGTGCAGTCATGTCTACCCCTGCATCACTGAATTCCTGGGAATCACATGATTTGTCACTTTTGTAAAGCTTCCAGGAAATGTCAATGTTGCCCATTTCATCCAGCACACCAGAGAGATCTTCCTCATCAAGATCAAGTCCCGCTTCCTGAAGTCTTTCCAGATGGACAAGTTTCACCTGTTTGTTGACTTTCTCAAGCCTTTCCTGGTGAAGCAGTCTGTCTCTCAGATCAAAGTCGCCCTCAAACTCCCAATGTGCCACCTGAACAATTCGATAGAAGCGATCCACTTTGCCCAATTCATCTATGGAGTCCAAGAAGTTCAGAAGATCCACTTTGATGGCTTTTTCTTCCTCAGGTCCCTTGCCATCCATGAAGTCAGGGGAAGGGGATGAAGGAGCTGAAGGGTAGCCCTCATCGGGGGAGCATGGAGATGGTGGTGGTCTCACGGAAGTGCTGAGGTCCAGTGGCAGGGAGCAAGGCTGAAAAACATTGGACGATGGGGATTGAGGCTGAGGATAATCCTCTTGCTCCTGCAGTGACACTGAAAAAGTATCAGGGCAATCAGACTCCAAATCTGAGCAGCTGCTGATGGAGGTGGATGAAGATGAGGTAGAAGAGGTGAGAGAGAAGTCCAGAAGGGATGCCGGACAGTCACAGCAAGAGGCTACAAGCGTATTGTCATCTTCGTCGTCTTCATCATCGTCATCATCATCAGCATCATCAGCAGCAACTGCATCTTCTGGAACATGCTCGGGAGCAGCAACACTGTTGTTGTCATTGCCGTTTTCATCTACTTTCCCATTCACATTGACACCAGCACCATCCTCTTTGTGACCATCTTCGTTTTGCTCTTCCGCATTGCCATTTTCCTCTTCTTCATCCTCCACTGGGTTGGGCACGGGAATGTCCACAGGTTGCTTCTCCTCTGGCTTACATTTGGCTTTCTGTCCTATTTCTGGCATCTTCTCCGCCTCCTCATCCTTGTGAGGTGCAGATGCTAGCTTTAGCTGTGGCCTGATGGCTACAGTGTTATTGTTGTTATGGTTGTGATTGAACAGGCTATTGCTGTCCTGAAGAGAGTGGCTGTCACAACATAGGCAAGGCAGGCTGGGTTCATTACAGTTTGGATCCAACACAGCGGGGCCCAGGTTTGGTGCAGCACGTCCAACTTTTGGTGCTGAGTTTCCTGGCACTGGTTGGGTGCTGTTTTTCTGCTGCCGGACCAGTTTAGGCTGAGTTACTGTGGAACGTGGGCCTATGCCCTTTAGCCGGGAGGGCTCCGGAGGTACTCGAGTGACACGGCGAGGGGATGAGGAAACACCGTTTACATTTTTGTCCTCCCTCCGGGCTGTATGTATTGCTGGTTTAGCTTCGGTGCGTCGGCCACTGTCAAACCGCCGTGGCCGTGGTGGAACGGAGGGCCGGGAGGAGTGCATTGTGAGTATTTAGTACAAGACGGGTGGAGGAATTTTCCCGGTTTTGGGCTTTCAGGAAGGAAGTTCCCAGTCAATTTTATTCAACATATCGCTCACATCCTGGCTCAGTTTTGCTCCTGTAATACCAAGAAAGACAGAAACATAATGTTTTATCCGGTTGTAGAGAGTTTCAACTATCTTGACGTTATAGGAACCATTACATACACATTGCACCCCCAACATCATTAGTACCTTGCCATTGCCATTTCTCAGCCTCGTGCTCGCTAACACATGTAGACATGTGAAGCCTGTGGGCTATTTCACACACAGAGGGACCATGCAAAAACATAAATGCATCTCAGTATCGTAATCCAACAGCATTCCTGGACTGGAACGCTATTAGAAAATGTGTATTTGTATTACTTTTAAAAATTATTATTCGTTCATATGATTAACCGAGGAAGACATAACCAAAGACCTACTATGGAGCAAAAAATAAGGAAAACAACCACTTTAGGAACTATGTCTATTTACAGTAGCCCTAAAGCATATCTGAGGTCAGCATGGGCAAGACCTCATGGGGAAAAAAAAAAATCTAAACCAGCAGTAAGACTTGATTTTATTGCACTAAAAGCAAAATCCTGACCCCCACTATCTGGACAAGAAGACGTATCATGCATTAATTTGTCATCTTGTGTATCATTTATATATCAAATCATCATTATATCATTTATATTTCAAATCATTTCTAATATCCTGCAACTGTTAATCACGGTGCAACCATAACAATAACAATGATTCTACTTCACATCAATAATCTCCAACAAAAGCAAATGGCAGTAAAATAGAAACACTAGAAGGTCAATTCTGACTATTAAATTAAGGTATTGTAATTACATTAATTACATAATGACAACAGTAATCATTTAATGCTATAATAATCACAAAGATGAAAATGACAACAATAATGATTTATTATTATTATTACAGAAACAATAATAGCAATGCATTACCAGCATAGAAGGACTTCAAAAGAAAAAAGCCAAATGTACTCTCTCCACCTCCCCAGCACCCAACACCCCCTCCCCTTTCCCATTACACTACTGTGGTTACACTAAAATGCATAAATCACTATTATCCAATAACAACTCATCCCTATACGTTTGCAGGGACTGGAATGTGGATGAGTGTTGAAACCCTTGCTGCTGAAAAAATATATGCTAGATCGTTTGAGAGCCTTCATCCCTCCCGAGATGCTGGCTCAAGTCGTACAGGCTGAGAGAGGCATCGCGATGACTGAGGCTGTTTTTTTTCCTATTCTTTCCATGCAGGCTGGGCCCACATCCACCCAGTGTCCTTGGATGCTGATGCTGATGCTGGGCCACAACACAGAAGACCAAACTGCAGGCACACTGACATTCACACAGCTGCTCATGCTCCCAGACCACAAAACAAAACCCTGTAGAGTCTAAAGAGTGCAACCAAAAGGCTTATTTAAGCCTTTAACATTCAGAACCTAACAGAATAAGTAGGAAACGAAAGGGGGGGGGGTTGTTGGGTAAGGGGGTAGGTGCTTCGTTTTGCATCCCCTCGTTAGACGATCCACCAGTACAAAATCCATCAGAGAAATCTATAGGGTATTACAAATATATAAGACATCCAGCCTCGTCTCTGAGCACGTTAAACCCCAAACAGAGGAACAGACACGGAGGAACAGACACGGTGGAACAGCAGGAGAGGAGAAGATCTGGAAGATCTGGAGGATGGAACTCACCTGAAGATGGTGAAAGAGAAAGAAGAGCAGAGGTTCGGGCTGGGCTTCACCACTCGCTGGATACAGAGAAAATAGAGCAATAAAACTCGTCTCGTCCTACCCTGGCTGCTTCTTCTCCTTCTCCCCCCCCTCCCTGATGCTGCGGGGGGCCCCCCCCCGCATCAGTACCACCCGACCATCCGCCCTGCCCAGCCCCCTTCAGCCCTCAGCCAATACAGAGCGAGGAGCTCCTCACGTGACCTATCTGCGCTCTCCCAGATTGATCAGAGCTCTATAAGGCCATTCAGGATATCTCCATCATCTGGACACGGACAACATCAGCATTCCTCCATCAGAGAGCCTCCTTCATAGCAACATGTCTTAAAGAGACACTCTGGTCTGAGCAAGGAACGCAGCCGCGGCTTTACCAGTTGGATCCGTGCCCACCTGCATCCTCTGGTCCTCCGAAGAGAAATGTTCCCACTTAACATGTGCGATAGTCTCTCTGTCACACAGCCGCACAATCATCTGTGCACTAGAGTGTTGCTTCTTGTTTATTTTATTACTGGGCTTAAATAACTATAATTATGTGAAAGACTATGTAGTATATATTATTACTGGATTCTCGAAGTGCAATAACGTGGAGAGCAGTAGTTGAGGCTAGGCTAACAGTCAGAACTGGTTCAGGATTCCTACTGATTTATGAGGTATTAGTGGATGAACAATATCACTACTTGTGTCAATATTACTCTTTATTACTTTATATTACTACTGATCGCGAGTAAGTGCAGTAACTTACTCCAAAGTACCATCTGTGTGGGTAGATTTCACTCAACTGTATTACTTATCAATAGTATTTATTCCCAGCATTTCTGTATATAGCACATAGAGGTTTTCTACAGATTTTAATTGGATTTTATTAAGACTTTTTTTATAATGTTCTTGTCTCTGTGTCTTCGCGGTCATTACATGAGCAATTTCCTCCGGGATCAATAAAATTTCCTGATTCTGATATCTTGAATGTGTGAGGAGCTCTTCAACACTACAACTGGGCAATTTTTGATGTACGTGCCGGTGAATAAAGATGGCTAATTTTAACAGTTTTATGAATGGTCTTCAAATGAACTTAAATGCCAAAAAAAAAGCAAGGACAAGACGTTAAAAGTTAGCTCCTGACCGTATAGTTTGGTATTTAGTGCATGCTAGCTTAGCCTATAGGTAAGAGGCTAAGCTAACATTAGCAACATTTCTTAAAGAGACACTCAGTTCCAAATAAGAAACGCAACCAGTTCACCAGTGTTGGGCCCTACAGCCAGGCCACAGTGACCTCCGGAGTGAGATTTTCCCACTAAAAGATGAGGAAATCACCCTGGTAGTGACATATCTTGAAGTTGGGAGGAGCTCTTGAAAAGGAAAGTACAACTGGGCGGGGTTTGAGGGACTAGCCCGTGAAGGGAGACGGCTGTTACTACTAAAGCTAAAAAACAGCTTAGTGAATGGTTTTCAAATGGACGTAAACAACAAAAATGAAGGAGGACAAGAAGCTAAAAGTTAACTAAGTAGCTACCTGAGTATATAGCTTGGGAAAAATAAACAATATAAACACTAGCTTACCCTAGAGATAAAAGGCTAGGCGAGTGTTACTGCTAGTATGTTTCTCTAGGAGACAAAATATCTTACTGCAGCTGTACAACTTTACAAATGCTCATTCCAGTGGAGAGAATGGACTCAAATGACAAAAATGGGGAGGACAAAAAGTTAAAAGCTAAAAGTTAGCATAGTTTGGCTGTTTTTCTTTTGGCTTAAAGAACAAAAACAAAAATTCTCTGTGCTTCATGAAAAGAAACTAGGGCTAGTTTGTCCCACAAGCATCAATTATGCTAGCTTAGCAGATAGTTAAGAGGCTAGGCTAGTGTTCAGGATCAGCATTCTACTAATTTATGTATTAGCTGATAAACAAAAATATAAAAATGTTATAAAAGCATACAGCTACAGCATAATCCAAAGCACTAGTTTTATGCCTGAAAGCCTAAAATAAGTTGTAAAAAATTTAACAAAAAAGGATTATATGATGTCTTTTGAGTGTTAATTTAACCTTAGCTAAACGTGAATGGTCCACAGTGATCATTCGGTGAAGGAAAATGTGGTCAGGCCTTGGAAGGATGAAGATCAGGATCATAATATTCCAGGATATGGTACATTACTACGTTTTATTTGATCTAAATCAGATTTTCTTTTTGACAGATGTTTGATTCCTGGCAATACTAAGTATACTGAAATGTTCAGTAGTAAATATCCCATTAAAAGTGTTTATTGAGACAATGTTCTTTAGTGATTGACGCCACTGTGATTCTGTGGCGACTCTTGATGAATGTACATCAGTTTTGGGGTCCGTGTTTGGACTTTTAATTGGGATGAATCAAAAGGCTTTAAGAAAAGACCATCAGTCACCAGTCACTCACACACTGACCAAACAATGACCAGCATTCTGCTCCTTTGTGCTTGACGAATTATAGGATGGAAAATACAGCCTTGCCCAAGCTGAAAAAGATTGGAGCAGCTATGGTAACATTAAACACATTAAAAGGACTCATCCTGAGATTCGTGCAGCAAAAAAGTGGCCATTGGTCAAACACTGATTGAGGATAATGGGAAATATTGGTTCCTACATAACAGACTGAAGAGTGAATACCATAATTCACTTTTTTGTTTGTTTATTTGTTTTTACCGGGCCGAATTTACTGGATCTGATATCGGGTAAAACCAGAGCAATCACATAAATGTTAAACTCGCTCATTGTAATGAGAGATACACCGACGAGCAGCAGGGCTGCGTCCCAAACGGCTCCCTGCTCCCTTCATAGTGCACTAAACACAGACTCCTGCACAAACAGTGTAGAACTCATCTAACACAGAGCCGCTGAAGACTCAGACATGTGTGCAGAACCCCAGAATGGACACACTGGGACTGTATGGGTGTAGAAACTGGAGTTTTATAACTTACACAGCGCCCACTAGAGGAAGTAGGGAGCCGATTCAGATTCAGACAGATGTATTGTTAGTTTTTCTTAGTTGCTTTGGCACATTTCTCAAATCATTATTAACATTTGCACAATAGTTAGTGGTTTACACATTGGATTACTTACAAAATGCTTAGTTTACGTCTTTAAAAGTAGAAATTGATGCCAATGAAACTGCAAGTGCCATTGTTTATGAACCAAAACGCCTAGTCATGGTGTCAATATAACAGTTTGCATTTTAAGTATTTTCTAAAGGCAGCACACATTTGTCTATTTTACTTCACATTTTTAGATAAAAATTCCGTTCAAATGTTCCATTCAAATGTGTGTGTGCGTGTGTATA
>JBBPCX010000006.1:1312620-1332360 GCA_037974365.1 Hydrocynus forskahlii
TGTGTGTGTGTATGTGTGTGTGTGTGTGTGTGTGTGTGTGTGTGTGTATGTGTGTGTGTGTATGTGTGTGTGTGTGTATATGTGTGTGTGTATGTGTGTGTGTATGTGTGTGTGTGTGTGTGTGTGTAGTACCAGCTGAAGGAGGCGTGCAGGCTGGCCCACAGGTTGGGGTGCTGTGTGAGGGAGGTCAGAGAGCGAGCGGCGTTCCCGCTGCGCTGGTGAGGGAACACTGCGGGAGAGAAGGCACTGTTCATGCGAACGGCCCTCTGAGGACACACACCCTGCTCACTGTCAAACACCTGCGGGCCAGAATGTCACAAAAACACATCACTTTCACCCCGTACATGTTACTCCAGCTCTTCTTGATCCCCCAGGAAACTGCTTATGCTACGACTGCGCAAAACAAAAACAACAGAAAATACCATTTAAAGTCTAAATAAAACTCTATGCCATACAAACAAAATGTAATGGTCAGTAAGAGAGATGGATGTAAATATTATGGCTAAATAAATAAATTACTGCTGAAGTTGTTTACTAGTAACACAAATAGAGTCCATTATTACACACAATAAAGATATTGCATATAATAATTTTTTGATTAAGCTCTTCATTAAGGTGAATGAGACTTGTGGACATGGTTTAAGTAAAGGTACAGTCACAGGGAGTCACAGGGACAGTCTTACAGTCATAAGTTACAGAGACAGTCTTACAATCGTTAGTTACAGAGACAGTCTTACAATCGTTAGTTACAGGGACAGTCTTACAGTCATTAGTTACAGAGACAGTCTTACAATCGTTAGTTACAGGGACAGTCTTACAGTCATTAGTTACAGGGACAGTCTTACAGTCATTAGTTACAGATACAGTCTTACAGTCATTAGTTGCAAGGACAGTCCCCCTGGAGACACTGAGGGTTGAGTGTCTTGCTGAAGGACACGATGGTAGAAAGTGAGGTAGTTGAACCTGCAACTCTGTGGTCATCGGGTTCACTAGTCTACTACCACAGCAGTAAAAGTAATGAATTGGAACAGATAAACACCTCGTTCAGGGCTCTTTTGCACGCTAAGGAAATCACTTTGACTACCAAACGATCATGCTGGTGCAGAGTACCTTCAGCGCAGTGCTCTGTAGACTCTGGATGGTGAGTTTAAGGTGGCGCAGCAGAAAAGGCCAGGAGTTAATGAGGTAAATCCTATCCATGGCCACCACCACGATGCTGTACCAGCGCTGGAAACCTCGCGCCAGGCTGTCCTTGATGAAGAACGTGTGAGAGAACACGAAACCGTGCTGTTCATCTCCGAAGAAGATGGGCCCTTCCCTGCCTGGACACACCTGTACAGGACAGAGACAAAGACCAAACAGACTCAAAAACGTTTTGCACAACACAAAGATCAAAAAAAATTTTTAAAAACCATGTACACAGTGCTCCACTGATCAGAGATGTCTGAAGTCCAAATTCCAAAGAGGGCTAATGTCCCTAACTCTAAAAGTCAATAGTCACCCAGATTTTTTACAGTAAAGGAACAGGGCTTGAGGTCCATATTTTGCTTCGTTATTTGAGAAGTATGGAACTAGCTATGAGACTAACATTGCTCACACTAGAGGTCAACAGTCACCCGAAGCTTCTCTGGGTGCACTCAGGTCTCATCCAGACCTTCATTAAGGTGGATCAGACTTGTGGATGCGGTTTAGGACACAGCTCCAGATCTGGACTAAAAAAGCAAAACACGTCTTGGCTGATCGACCATATGAGTGGTATATTTGGTACATTTGATGTTTTGCCGAACTATTCCTTTACCTGTGCTGGATCCAGGCCAAACCAGGACTGGAGTTTGGTGATGTTCTTAAAGGTACAGTTAGGCAAAAATCAAATGTACCCAGGATTCCACTGGCACCAGATCAGCCGAGATGGGTTTAGCTTATTTAGTCCAGAACTGGAGCAACGAGGCTAAACGTCACTAAAACTAGAAGTCAATAGTCACCCAAAACGTCTCTGGACCCTCAAATCTCATTCAGATCTTCATTAAGGTGGATCAGACTTGTGGATGTGGTTTAGGACACAGCATTACTGTGAGATTTAAAGTGAACTAAACTACAGGCAGCTGTTCCAGAGGACACCAGGGCTGCTGTTCACAAAGCCGGACTGATGTGGGATCAGATTCCTCCTTATTTATGGTGTTGCAGAAACTGACTCCAGATCTCCTGATGCTGAACCGGTTGGTGAAAACAGACCCTGTTGTGTAAAAAGGCTGCAGCGTTCGGCTACGTGCTGAAGTTCAGCTCACAGTAAGTCATACTGTGTCCTAAACCACGTCCACAAGTCTGATCAACTTAATGAAGAAGTTCAGTTCATTTTTACAGCTCACAGTAAGTCATACTGAGTCCTAAACCACATCCACAAGTCTGATCACCTTAATGAAGAAGTTCAGTTCATTTTTACAGCTCACAGTAAGTCACACTCTGTCCCAAACCATGTCCACACGTCTGATCCACTTTAATGAGGAACTGGACGCGGTTTGAGTGAGTCCAGAAAAGTTTTGGGAATGTATTTATAGAGAAGAAACAGCCCACTCACCTCACAGCTGAGGCTGCGGACGCACGCCTGCCGCACCACGCTGAAGAGCTGAGGCTGCCGGGGGTGCTGGTGGCTGAGGAACCGGATTCCAGTCTCAGGGTCCACACTCACAAAGCCGGGGTGAGATGCCGGGAGAGAGCGACAGCCCTGGAGGGGAGAGGAGGTTAAATACATAAATTAAACTAGATCGCATTTCTGTGACAAAATGAGAAGTGTGATTGCATGGTTGCCAGAAAAGCGGTGTTCAGAGGTACATAAACTTTGGTTTCATGGTAAAAAAAAATGTTGTTAATAAAAATTTTGCTCACAGTAAGGAATCGAACCAGCAACTCCTCTGACTCTCTACATCCAGTGCTGGGTTTTACTACTGAACCACAGAGGGGATGTTAACCCACTGGCTCTTACTGAGTTGAGGACGGTGGAAAAGAGTGTGTAGTCGCCTTCACATGTTAATTATTTTTCATTAAACCACAACAAACAGAGACTTGCTTTGTCCTTTTCTGGCCACCATTGCCAAGACGTCACAATACTCGCTCTGAGACTCCGCGACACACTTTTAAGGCCTGTACCTTCTGGAGGCAACTCAAGTACAAAAAGCAATTTTTTACAATTATCAATACTTGGCCCCTGATCAACGGATGAAAAACCTGAACATACGCGCCTCATACTGGATATTAAAGAACGTTTTAGCGTTGGAATGTTGCCAAAATTCAATACGGGCTCAGACAAGAAGTGGCGCCTTTTTTGGCTATAAAAAGAACGATAATGGAAAGAAAACTGACGTGATCACACTAATAAAGCACTAAACCAATCTACAGCTGCAGGAACCAGCTAACGTCCGTCCACACCTCACACATGTCGGCTCTCTGGGTGGCGGAGCTGTTGGCCCTCATTGTCAGTCCCTCGCCCTCCCTCTCTCCCTCTCGGTCACCCAGGAGAGTGGACCCCGGCTGCGGGGGCGACGGGGACGGCGGGTGCACGGCTTCGGTACAGAACAGCGTCCGAGGTCCGTGGAGCTCACAGAAATGGCAAAGGGCGACTAAAGCGTTCATCTGGAAACAAAAGCAAACTGAAATGAGTCAGAGCTGTGGTGGAAAATCAGCAAGCAGACAAAAACTCCTCGTTCAAACAAAGACTTCATTCTGCTAGCAGAGGAGAACTGTTCGTTCCGGGGCGGTCCCAGTCTGAAGTTTTCTCTCAGAGTCCCACAGGACTCAAAACATTATTCACATTAACTGGGTCAGGTTCATGGGGGCCCCTCCTTGCTTCAGAAACTTCTATAAACCCTCTTATCACCACTTTAGTTCCTCAGTGAGGCGCCACCTGCTACCCGTGGTTTCTTATGGCTGCCCCATGAAGGCAACCCTGAACATGCACTTTCATCTGGAACAAAAGATAATGTTAGAACATTTAGCTCAAACACATAGTGGTTTGCGGAAAACTAACAATCATAAAATCACGACCTTTTGCCCTAAAGGCTCAGACCTGGTTATACAACCTTAATCATTTAGTCAGTGAAATCACATTAATATGGTATTTAAGGAAAGAATAATTTAAATGAAAGAATCATTAACTCATTATACTGACTTTCCCTTACAGAGCACACGAGGAGCAGGTTGAACAATGTTTTATTGTTCACATGAAAAAAGTGTATTTATTTAGTCCACAGGTTACTACCTTCACATGAGCCATCTTTATTTTACCTGAGTCTCATTTCTGAATAGGTATCGCTAACGTACCGACGATGTGTGTGTGTGTGTGTGAGTGTGTGTGTGAGTGATTCAGAATATGAATTCAGTTAAAGCAATCAATGTCCATTTCTGAAAATGACTTTGCTCCTTTATAAATTCATTATATATCTATAAACACTTCCAGTCAAACCTCAGGTTGTCACTCATTATACGTTCATTTCATAAACGGATAGATTTTTGTTAAACATTGTTTAGTGTGAAATAAACCTTTCTAAGATGAGAGAATCTGTAACAGTGCAGGTCTGACTCCTATTAACTGGTTGTTGTTGATGTAGAGTCAAATTCTAGACTGTCCTTTGTCTTTAAATGCACTCATTACTGTTTCAGCACTTAATAAATCCTTAAATATCTGACATTCGTCTGGAGATCCACATCATAATTATATTAGGGGGCTTTTTGAAGGTCAGTAGCAAGGAATAATAAAAATATGACATTTTCTGGCTGATAAAGGAACTCAAACAATGAAAATACTGTACATTTATTTGTTAGCAAAGAATACTGATTGCATTTTTAGTAAATATTAAGTGAGTAACATGCAAATGTAGAAAATCTCTCAGATGATACATCATTTGTATCTAATCAAACCATGTAAATACACTTTTGAGCCACAAGGCTTATCTTTCAGTAACATGTGACTACAGATTTGAATCAGTGCAATCCAGACATTCCTAATGGAGAGCGACTAATCGACTACTGACTATCTGGGGCTTTTCAAACTTTATACTGAATATAGGTGCTGGACACAAAGGCAAACCGGGATTAAGGAGCTAGGGCAAATCTGACTGAGCAAAACTAAACTGACTGATGGGAAGGAGTGGAAAGTGTGAATGCTTCACGCCATCAACACACTCCTAATGAGCAGGAATAGCTGTTTATCCAATATACACTAAATGGACAATATTATTGGGACACACCTCTTAATTACTCTTAATTACTGAATCCGGTAACCCCTTTCTTCCACAGAAGGGTAGTCTTACTGCTTCAGCAGACCAAGCCGTTTTTAACAACGCCATGCTTCCAACTTTTGGAACCTTTGGAACCTTTTCTATTCCAGCATGACTGTATCCCAATGCACAAAGTGAGCTCCATAAAGACGTGGCTGGAGGATTCAGTGTGGAAGAACTCGACTGGTCCACACAGAGCCCTGACCTCAACCCCATCTAACACATTTGGGATTAACTGGAACGGAGATTGTGAGCCAGGCCTTCTCGTCCAACATCAGTGTCTGACCTCATAAATGCTCTACAGAACAAACCGACACAAATTCCCACAGAAACTCCAAAATCTCGTGGAAAGCCTTCCAAGAAGAGTGGAAGCTATTCTAACTGCAAACGGGGGACCAACTCCATATTAAAGTCTACGTATTTTAATGTAATGTCATTAAAGTCCTTGTTAGAGGGATGGTCAGGCGTTCCAATACTTTTGTCCATGGAGTGCATTAGTACTGATTTTTTTACTCTGGACCAGAATGATTCGAGATAAAGTGCACAACACACACATACACGTTCTACGTACCTTTTTCTCATTGACCGCAGCCCTCAGAGAGGTCAGACAGAAGAGGAGCAGAGGGGTGTCTGGTCCAGTGTCCTGTTTGACAGTAATAACTGGTTATAACTCGGCTCAATCTGAGAGCTAAACAAGCTGTAGCCTGTTAGCCGAGCCGGGCAAAGAGCACTAAAAACGCCCCAGAAACACGGGAACAGCCGCTGCGGAGCCCTGCCGCATCACACTGTCACTGTCGCTATTAAATTAAATCTTAATTTCGCCCCGTTTCGCCTCATTTCTGTCATTTTCTCCCAAAAACTTCAACAATGTTTACGTTCGTGCGTCTCTCCACCCCGTGCCGCCGGTCACGTGCTAGAGAGTCACGCGCCGTGTCTATGACAACGACACGTCAATCCTCGCCCCCCCCCCAACAAACACTCGTCTTTGCCTTGTCTTTCGCTCGTCCCTTTTTTCCCCATTCGCTTCTATTCATTTTAACCCCATTGAAATGAATGCAGTTTCAGAAGAAACTTTCAGGCTCCATACAGTGACCAAACCTTATGAAACTTCATATGAGACCTCAGGCCACGCCCCCCAGACACACCTGTTTAAACTGAACAATATGGTCAAAAGTATTGGGACTGAGCTGTCATACAAAACTATGTGGACAAAAGTATTGGGACACACACACTCACTAATGCTATGCTAATGCTAACGCTATGTTAATGTTAATGCCTGAAGGTGCCTTTTACTGTCCTGGAAATAAACAAGTCATTTGCCACGTTAATATAATATTAAATACATCCATAAAGGATGCATTATATTGAGCTTCATGTGTTGCATTCATCAACACAATTTCCTGGCTCTTTACATTCATTTTCATAATTTTTTCATCATGTTTTGTGTGATTTTCATCATGTTTTGGTTACATACTATTTTGGCATGTCCCCTACACCACTTGATAGATTTCAAAATGAAAAAAATATATTGAAAAAATGTTTTTTCTTAATTCTTCTTTTAATTAATATTTTGCTAAATAAGACCTTGCTCAACTTAAGTACATTTATAATAGTGAAATAAAATTAACAATTCAATTCATAAAAAACAAAAGATTTCAATGTACCTTAAACAACTGTCCATCCTGTCCTATTGAGAAATCTGTTTCTTTAAGAAAAGGTCATCTGCTGCAGTGACATCATACCAACTGTTTTTTCTCTACTCAGTGGCGGGAAATTCAACTGCTCAGGTAAGTGTGTCTGATGATCTTGGGATTGCTATTTTCTAGGTATAAGTTGTGTTCACTTGCTCTACTCAAGCTTACCATGTCCACCCTATCAGAATAATAAATGCGGACGTGATCAGTGTACAAACTTTGCAAAATATGCAAGTTTAATTACATAAAATTATTTTCAACAACAGACTAGCTAGTTAGCTAATAACAGTTTGTAGTGACCTGAAATGCTAACTGCTAACTCAAAATGTCCGCCCTGTCAGTCACTTACCTCCGATAGGGTGGACATATCGTTCATTGTATGTAATAATGTAATAATAGTTGGTATTGCAATGTATAGTATGTGTGTATAGTAATCGTTAGTTACAGCCATGATTTATAGTTATTAATTATTCATTTCATACATTTGCATGTAATCACAGAATTCGGACATGCCTCTGAGTGCAGCAGAAAGTGCACGGCGATATAGAAAACGCCGGAATGCAAACTCAGAGAGAAGAGAAGCGTACCTTCTGAAAGAATGGAAGAAAGATAGAGAGACAGGGAAGAAGAAGGGAATAAGTGAACTCACTGTGAGAGCAAAGAAATGGAGAGAGGCAAAGAAAGCCACCAGGGCTGACCCAGTTAAAGGGGACAAATATGACTGAAGAAGATGTCGCTGCATCTGCCGGCACGAGTGAAATCAGATGGCGCCCTGAAATCATTGAGGCAAAACACACTGGATAATGGTGTGTGGTAAACTACGACAATGACGCCTATCCTGGTATAATTGTGGAAGTAGAAGAGCAAAACATCTCGGTTAAATGTGTGAACCGCAATGGCATTAATAAATTCTACTGGCTCAGCCCAAGAGAAGACATTAACTGGTATGCGGACCAACAAATTATTCTTATAACCGAGCCACAAGCCGCCAATAAACGCTCCGTACAAGTAGACAGAGCGTCCTGGAGTTATATACAGGAGTTGTTAAAATGAGTTGAATCCATACTTCAGAGTTTGTTTTTCTTGTTATCTCCTCTCTTGTTCTTCAGTGTTTACAAGACTTTAAAGATATTTCAGATCGAATGTTAATACAGAAACAGTTGTGTGTTTCTAGAGTTTACATGACTGATAAAGATTTTTTAGGATTTTTTAAAAACAGTTTGTTCATGTTTACCATTACATTTTTACACTTAAAAATAAATTGATTGTACACAATTTAATCAATGCACCCTTTTACTTGACATTTTGAGCAAATTCATTTTGAATAAATGTTCATATTTTGCCAGACACGATTATGTGTCCACCCTGTCGAGTGCTGGTCCACCCTGTCATATTGATATTTTGATAATCTAATTACTTTATCCAGTTAAATATTTGTATATATAATAAAATGTGTCCTGTAGCTAAGTTTAGGGCAATAATCTGCGAATAAAAAATGGCACCCAAATTCTCAAAATTGAAAAAAATATATATGTGCGAATGGTAAGAGTTTCTTTGAAATTGATAGTTTGTACAGAATATTGTATTTATTCATAATTTTAAAAATTAATAACCCTATTTAGGAAAAAGGACATTATACCTATCAGAAAAATCCATTTTTATGCGTCTATTATAATGAAAACACATTTTAACAGAATTGTATATGTTCATGACAGGGTGGACATATTATATATTTTACTCTCTGATTAAGATCCCATAATTAACAGAAAATATGTGCAGGAGCTCAGCAAATATACATTTCTTCAAGTTGAATTTCTATTATTTATAATAGGACATAAAAGGAATGGGAAATTAAGATTTGAATTTATGGAAATCGTGGGCCTGAAAAGGCACTCTCCAGTTATATTCACCCATATTATAGTACATATTATTTTCGCTATAATCACCATATAATGGGTATTATTATTATTAAATAATTTATTATTTATGATTAAATCACCATAATGTGTATTACAATAATTATAATGTGGTTATAATACATATTATACCATGTTATAATACACATTATCATTGCTTAATCACTATAATGTGTCTTCTTATTAATAATTCGCTTTATTATGATGATTACATCGCTATAACCACTATAATGTGTTTTATAAACATTATGATGTGTATCTTTATGTATTTATATCCCCCTTTATCTGCTCGTTTAAGGTGTTCGTTAAGCTTTTTGTCTTTAAATACCTGAATGTGGGAGGACGGCTTTGGTTACAAAAACAACAATACCCAGAATACACCACGAACGTGATGTAGACGGAGCGTTTTTCCCGGTAGCCCTTTGAGCAAATTAAAAGCGTTCGTTTATTAATTATTATTATTATTATTTTGTAATAATAACAATAATAATGATGGTTATTATTATTATTTTATTTATTATGTGTTTCAGTCGTGTTTAAGTTGTATATCAGGGTTCATATGGGCTACAAAGTGTGTTTAATGAAATAGGTCACATTTTTTACATTTTCGTTACTTTGATTTTGAAGTGCACATTCACTAGCTTTTGTAAAGTTTATCAGTGTTTAATCTTATCCTATTATCTTTAAAAAATTTTTTTTATGAAAACCTGAGTGAATTAAATTTCCTTTCCACACATGACACGTTATGAGTCATTTGTTTAAATCAGACAAACACGTGTTAAAGATCCAGGATGATGTCATGGTGGAATATCCTCCCTACACACACAAAAACACACACGCACACACTTCCTCATTACACTCGATCAGCTTGTCCACTGAGGTGAGCTGGTTAAACTCTTTAAAACTAACTTTTCTGGATCGTGTCTTGTGGTGGTTGTTGCTTTTTAGGAAATTATTTTATCCATTTCAAACCATGGGCTGAAAACTGAAACCTTCTCAGGTGTCTTGTCCTGCTTTTCACTTGACAGCCCAGGTTTTCAGAGAACACAGCCATAAAATGAGCCCTGATTATTTACAGCTCTCTGTAAACCACATTTCTCTCACTTCTGCTGTTTCTGAAGCTTCTGATGGTCTTGCCATGTCTCTGTATAGCAGCTGTGTAAGAGAAAAATGTCATGTCAACAGACTAGATGTGTTCACAGCTGTAGTATTAAGTCGAAGTCTAGTTAACAGGAATTAATCTGGATTTGCAGATCAGCTCTGGACTCTGGACATATCCAAGGCCTCCCACTTAAATCCTCAGTCATGGAGTGTTCTGAAGAGGCAGCAGCAGGGAACCCCCTCGCAGGAGAACCAGACACACAAGCAGGTAGTTCCTGACATTGCGAGACGTATTTTAGTACATTTGCCAGCTGCACTGGCATATGTGTCTGGAGATGTGTCTAGAAATGTCTTTGAAATTCAAATGTGTGGCTTTAAATTAGTGATAACAATGTAAGTAATATTAATGGACACTGATCATGTGCAGTTGTATGTTGATACAGGTGTATTTAAACCAGAACCTTTGTATTGCACTGTAACGAAAAATGGCACTGGCAGTATTTTTTGGTCCGGATCAGGGGTGTTGAACACAAGCACTGAAGTTTAGTTCATTTGTACAGCTCACAGCAAGTCATACTGTGTCCTAAACCACGTCCACAAGTCTGATCCACCTTAATGAAGATCTGAATGAGGTATGAGGGTCCAGAGAAGTTTTGGGTGACAGATACAATTCAAGACAGTATGACTTACTGTGAGCTGTAAAACTGAACTGAACTTCTTCATTAAAGTGGATCAGACTTGTGGATGTTGTTTAGGACACAGTATGACTTACTGTGAACTGTAAAAGTGAGCAAAACTTCAGCTTGTATCTGAATGAAAGCAACTTTTGCCTTGTATGACTGGACTCTCAGCTAACAGACTACATCTGGGGTGAGCGGAAAATTTGATTTTCTTGCCAAACTATTCCTTCAAAAACATAACCAAAGCTCCACCAGGCCTCCAGGAACTTGGACTAGATAATGGTAAACTATTCCAAGGAGGCCTATTATGGAGTTGGCGAAGGCTTCGGTCTATCTTGGCTGGACAAGAGATTTCATCAGACTTAGGGTATTTTAAAACGACTCATAAACCATAAACTGTTTACATAAGGTTGCAGTTCCTTATTGTGAGGGCCACGTGTTCACCCGTTGCTGTAAAGGTAGCGAAGCAAACTCTACTGGAGACGCCCATGAATCTGAGACACCTTGGTGGACTTGCAGGTTATGGTTGTCATGGTGTTCATGGCGCCAAACAGAAGTCCTGTTTGAGTCACTGGGCTGGACTGAAAAGAGATTGAAACAAACACAAACCACAGATTACACTCCACTCTGAAACTCACCTCTATCTTTCAGACAGTCCTTCTTCTCTGTTTCATGCTTTCCACCAAATAAACAATCACCCAAAACATGCTATGTGTCCTAAACCATAGATGTCCATATTTCTTTTTTTTTTCTTTCTTTTTAAAAAGTGAAAAAGATTGAGTTTTTGCAGATTAAGTGAAATCAGTGTTTGTTTTGTGCTTTTCACCAAATATTTTGGCCCAGAACGACCATCCAAGACATGTTTGCTGTCCAAAATTAGTTTGAAAACCAACATTTTTGTTGAAATAATCAAGCTACAAGGCTAATGTAGCTAACTAGTATCGGAAAATAATATTTGTACATTGGCATGATGGTAACTATGTCTAAATCACATCAGAAACAATTAAGTCTGAAATTCCTCAATAACTCGTTCAGCAGGAGCTAAGAGATTAATGTAATTATCTAGTAATGGAATCTTGTATGTGGACATTAGCATAGTGCAAACTGAATATCTAAATCGCCTCAAAAGCAAGATCATTTTAGATTCATTAATGACTCTTGTTTCATGACTCGAAGTGCTTATGTAGCAAATAAATAATAGAAGTTTCTCATTAGGTTCATTTGAACTAAATGCTAAAAGCACTACATTAGGCTATTAATAACAAGTCTACTGTTGCTAACAAAGAATGGACGTTTTTGGGTCTAAATCAATACATAAACAACTTTTTTCTGACATTACTCATCAACTTAACATTTCTATTCGCGGGAGGTTTGCTAATTATGTGATTTAGAGGCCGCACGATACTACAAAACAATAGCTACAAAAATGACACTAAAATAACTGCACTGACACATATAAAATACAGGGGTTTGGGGTCCAAATTTAGCTTCTTTATCTGAGAACTTTAGCTATAAGCCTAACAGCGGCAACACTAGAAGTCAACAGTCACCCAAATCTTTTCATCCCCAAAACCCTCAGACCTCATACAGCTCTTCATTATGGTGAATGCAGGGTTGCCACCTCTCACGCACTGAACGTGAGACTCACGCATTTGACTGTCATCTCACACTCTCACGCCTTACCTCCGATTTTTCACGCTGAAAATCTATTTTCTTTGTCGGATCTAGGCTGCCCATTGTGCACACTCCTCTACGGTAGGTGGCGCACCTAATGATGCAGCAGTCGTCAGCAAATGAAGAAGCAGAAAAATGGTATCAACGATCAATTTCCACATGAAATGAACGACGCAAAGCTTTATATCCATTGTTTAAACAACATGGACAAAATAATAAGCATGCTAATCTGGTAATAGATAGGCTGTACACTGAAGGGCAGCTGTTTCGAGATCCAAAAATTACCCCGTGGCTATATTAAAATATATACCACCTAAAGACTATAACACTCCTTATAATTTTTATTTTATTTATTTTATTTTATTTATTTTTCTCCCCTTCTCTTTAAGACTTGCCGCTGTATGTCATCATAGCTTCATATGGATGTAAATAGAAACCCTTCGCAAATGTCTCTGTCATCATAAAAATGTTGGCCCATTTATCAATCATTCCGACTCTTTTTTTTCCCTTTTTTTTGGTATATGTTACTTTTGTAATAGCTTTCACCTTTTATCATATGATATGGTACACTGTAACTTTTCTCCTCCGGGTGTTTGCTATTTCTGTCTTTGTTTTATTTCTTCATCACAGTACACGGTACACATACACACACATTCAGACACACACTCTCTCTTTTTTTCTCTCTTTCTCTCTCTCTTGCACCTACAATTACACAATAATAGATTTATTTCTGCATCTACAGTTCACAAAATATGGTCTTGCCTGTTAAAATAACGTCATGGAATGTTCGAGGAATTCGCTCCCCAGCTAAGAGAACAAAGATGCTTAACCGTCTAAACAAACTGAAACCTGATATTTGTTTTATTCAAGAAACTCACCTCTCAGAAGCAGAATCTCAGAAATTCAAAGCTAGATGGATTGGTCAGACATATTACTCCACTTACAATGCAAAAAAAACGAGGCACTTCTATTTTAATTAGAAAGAACATTCCATTCTCCCACGTTTCAACATCTGATTCTGAAGGCCGATATATCATTATTACTGGAACTATTGGAAAAGACGCTGGCAAATATTTATGGTCCTAACACAGATTAACAACATGGTCCCCCTTGTTTTTCCACACGCTGTTTTCTGTGTTAGCTAATTTCCATGACTCTTACATTATTTTAGGTGGTGATTATAATATCGTACTGGACCCTGACATGGATCGCTCAAGTACGGCGCAAATTAATAAACCCTCCCACTCCTGTTCCCTAATTAAACATTACGTTAGATTTTGGATTTATTGATATTTGGAGATTAGCTAATCCTAACAATAAGGAATACACACATTACTCGCCCCGCCATAAATCATACTCCCGTATAGATTTTTTTCTTTGGCTAACAACTCAATCGAACAAAAAATTGTTGACCCAACCATCCATAGTATAATAATTTCCGATCATGCTGCTGTAAGTATTACCTTGCTAGCCTAACACCAAGCCCACCCTCATCCTAGATGGCGTTTTAATAACTTACTACTCAAAGAATTCCTCTCTTTTTCAAACAAGAATGGGCATTTTTTCTTGAAATCAACAATACTCCGGAAATATCTGCATGTACACTTTGGGAAACAGCAAAAGTAGTAGTGAGAGGGAAAATAATCTCATATACTTCACACAAAAGGAAAAAAGAAAGTGAAAGAGAATATAATCTACAGAAGGAGGAGCATCTGGCTTCAGCTTTTTCTACTGGTTTAGCAATGAAAGACCTTCTGAAAACTAAACATGAATTAAATAATATATTGAATAAAAAAACTGAAGACACATTACTTAAACTTCAACAGCAGCATTTTAATTTTGGAGATAAAACAGGCAAACTGTAAGCAAATAAACTAAAACAACAAACTGAAATGTCCATCATTGCCTCCATCATAGACCCACTTGGCAACCTAACACATGATCCATCTATGATGAATGATTCATTTAGATGCTTCTACACTAACCTTTACTCCTCAGACCAGAATAGTTCACCCCAGGAAGCGGACGACTTTTTGAAAAATATCTCAGTTAGAGAATGTAGAAATTCCACTATCCCTCAATGAAATTACTAATGCTCTTCATCTTATGCCAAATAATAAATCACCTGGACCAGATGGGTATTCACCTGAATTTTTTAAACAATTTTGGTCCCTCTTATCCCCACTGTTCCTGAGAGTGGTAACTGAAATTTACCAAAATGAAACAATACCTCATCATGTGACTGTGGCCTATATTACACTCATTCCGAAATCAAATAATGATCTGTTCTAACTACAGACCCATATCACTTATTGATACAGACATAAAAATTATAAGTAAAGCACTCTCAGTTAGATTTGAGTCAGTCATTCCAACATTAATACACAGAGACCAAACTGGATTTATTAAAGGAAGGCACTCCTCAGAGAACACTAGGTTATTTAACATAATCAATTATTACAAAAATACTACTTCCGTAAATGATCCACCCGTCATTATAGTATCACTTGATGCTGAAAAGGTCTTTGACAGGGTGAATGTGTCTTTTCTTCTCACCTCCATAGAACATTTTGGATTTAAGTCACATTTTACCAATTGGATTAAAATATCATACAAATCACCCACTGCTTCTGTTATAACCAATGGAATAATTTCTAAATCCTTCCCGCTAAAGCAAGGTACACGGCAAGGATGCCCATTATCTCCGCTATTGTTTTCACTTTTTGCTGAACCCTTGACGTCTTCTATTAGACGGTGTAATAGCATCAAGGGAATTAAATCCAAATCACATCACCATAAAATTAGCCTATATGCAGATGATATTTTATCATTTATCACAGATCCTGCTTCCTCACCTCCCCATACTTAACAATATTATTAGCAACTTTAGTCAGGTACACTATCAACTGGACAAAATCTGAGATTCTGTATTTTAGATGAACAGTAAAATCCATAAAATACTTGGGAATTCACATCTCTTCAAATTTAAAGGAACTATTTAAACTAAATCATATACCTTTATTTGATGAAATTAAAAAAATAGTCTGGAAAGATGGAATTCATTACCACTATCCTTAATTGGCCGAATATCAACTGTCAGAATGAATATTCTCCCCAAAATAAATCATCTGTTTCCTGTGGCTCCTGTTACCTCTCCTCGGAGCTGGTTCTCCTCTCTCTATAGCGCAGTCACTAAATTTTACTGGAAAAACAAAAAATCCCAGATCAAAATGTCCACACTACAGAGTCCTGAAAAATATGGTGGACCCCAAATTTCTTCTTTTACTTTCTTTCACAGCAGTTGATCTACATTTTTATTGGACAAATAATGTTAATTTACCATGGCTAGATGTGGAAAAGAGCTTAAGTCAAGAAATAAGCATTAGACACCTTCCGTCCATAGATAAATCTATTAAAACTCTTATGTGCTATAAAAATAATCCAGTTAACACTACATTAACTGCTTGGTGGAAAATAAATGAAATACTTAATTACAACTTTTCGCCAACATCAGACACCCCTCTCTGGAATAATCCCACGTTTTTGATTAATAAGAAACCCTTTGCTTTTGCAGCTTGGATTGGGAGAGGAATAACCAACCTGGGGCAGTTATTTGAGGATGATCTGCCCAAGACCTCTGACCAAATTCAAAAAGAATATAATATTCCCAATTACTGTCATTTTCAATACATTCAGTTAAGAGAAGTCATAAAGAAAACCATTAACACCAAAGTTAATAATCAGAGTTCTCCCCTCCTCTCGAACTACTTAAGCCAAAAAATGTGTTATCTCAAATCTACAAAGTCCTCATGATGAATAACAGGACAATGTTGCTCCCCATCGACAAATGGACCAAAGACATAAAAAAACCTTCCACAAGACTTTCACTGGATAAGTATATGCAGTAGTACCTTCAGTATGACACGTAATTCTAAGACTCAACTAATTCAATATAAAGTTCTCCACAGAACTCAGATCACCACTCTCAAACTTTACCGCATGGGTTTTAGCCATAGTGATATGTGCCCGCACTGTTCAGCCCCAGAAGACAATTACTTTCATGCACTGTGGCTTTGTCCATTTGTCCAAAAGTTTTGGTCGGAGGTCTTGAGCAGGCCATTTGAAATGCTTGAGCTCAACCTCTCCACATTACAAACACCAGAACAGCATAACCTTTTATAGAGCAAAAAAGATTATATTTACAAGTTGGAAAGACAGAACACAAGTATCTTTTGCCCACTGGCTCAACCTACTAACAGAATACTCAAATTTAGAAAAACTCACTGCTTCTGTAAGTAACACTGCGTCGTATGACAATACCTGGTCACCCTTTTTACAATATATCTTGAGCTGATTACTCCTACTACATGCAAGCACCTTCTCTCAAAACGTCATTGCATGTGAATGCATTATCACTACTACTATTATAATTATTATCGTTATTATTATTACATGATGATACACCCAACACACACATACACACACATTAACATTACTGTTTATCTTTTGGTCTGTTTTATTATTGTGTTTCTTTTTTCCTTCTTTCTTTCTTTTCAAGTGGTTCATGGTATATGTCCCCCCATTATGTGTTGATGTCAAACTGGGGTGGATTGTTGATGTATATTGATTGTTGCTTTATTCAGTATTGTTCTCAAATTTGTAATTAAAAATAAAGTTGTTCTCCGAAGAGGGGGGGTGGTGGTGGGGTTTAAAAAAAAAAAAAGAAGAAGCTGCCCCAGCAAAACGTTGAAGGTTGTGAAACATCTTGCAACAGCAAAACTAACTTCACTGATAGAAATGATAAGTGAACAAAGCATTTTTTGTGTCCAGTCTGAGATCTTTCAAAATGTGTATTTTGAATTTCTGAGTAGAACTCTTTATTTTCAGCTTAACTCCACTTTATTAAAGCTCAATTTATTTTTTTTCATCAGACGCCACATTTTAAAAATTCAGAATTTATCATATGTAATATATTCCAAGTAAGAACATCTGAGAGACAGAAAATAAGAATTTGCTTTAACTATTACCAAAAACATTAATATTCTCAGAGTTCAAAACCTTCAGATGGTATTTAATGCAGTTAACAGCAAATCGCCAATCTTACAGTATCTTCAATTTTTAAACTTCTGAACCATCTTCTTTCACTTTGGAACTGCTTGCCTCCTTGAGACTTCAGAAGCAAAAACATGAAAACATAAAAGGATTACAAATCAGACCATTTTTTCTAAATACATTAATGCAGATTTGTAGATTTGGTTCCAGTTACCAGTTAACTTAATCCCCATCAGCGGATCCAGACTCTGATCCAGATCCAGATCCAGATCCAGATCCAGATCCAAAATGGTCTGGAAACTGTTAAATGAAACAGAACAGTACACAAACACGCCCGCACACACACACACACACACACACACACACACAGACATGGCTGTAGTGCTTGTTAGAAAAACAAACAACTGGCATAATTTCAGCAGAAGAGAAGCGAAACATAACCTTACATCAGTGATGCCCCCTGGCTGAGCAATACGTCTTTCATCCTTAAAGAATACCTGAGACTACAGAGATCAGAGGAATTTCATTTTAATGTTCAAATGAATATCCATGTTCCCCTCTCAAAACATGCATCCTACAAAGCTGACAGTTCTTCTGCTGAATAATTTACCGTGCAGCTCAACTGCAGCCTAGTGTAAGACATGAAAAAAAGTAAACGGGCACTCACAGGACCCATAGCAGCAAATCCCACGCCAAACTTGGAACAACGGTGCAGATAGAAAACAACAATTTTACTCACAATCATAAAGTATTAAACTGTAAGAGATATATTAAGCATAATTAGCATATAATGTCCTTTTTTTTTTGCAAGTACTATGGACTATTAATAAGCATTAACTTTTCAGGAACGTTGAATATATGGTCTTACCATTGGATTACTTTTCACCTTTATTGAAACAGAGACCAAGAAAACACAACGGCAAAGATTATTATTACGCATATGTTCATGAAAATCCATTCGTTCATACAGGAAAACTGTACTTAGAATCTTACCTTCTCTGTCACATACGGTCCAGCAGAGCAGAGATGAACAGATAGGAGTAAGATTCCAGCCAAAAACAAAAACATTCTCGCAGAAATGATGGGGTTGTAACTGTAACTTTAGGTCGGATGATAATATGGATCTCCTGTGAAGTGTAAGTGGTCAACTGGGTGGCAACAAATAATGACAGTCATGTCGTCTAGATCTAATCTAATGTAAGGTTGTGTAAGTTACCAGCTGACCTGCACTGTGGGACTCCGACCTTGAACTACAGTGGAGGAAGCAAGACATTATGAAATGGGGTCCAGAGACCTTCGCAAATCTGACAGAAATATTTGATCTCGCAAATCGGACAAACTTTGTAGGTGGTTGCCAAGGTGTTACTTCTCAGTTCATGGTAGTGTTGCCATGTGGTTGCTATGCTCCCTCTGTTGCTTGCGAGGCATTTGATAGACATTACTTACGGCATTCAAAGTGGTTGCAAGGGTCTGCTGGTATCTTGGGTGGTTGTGAGGATGTCGCGAGGAGTTGCGAGGATATTCCTAGGTGGTAGCTATGGTGTTGTTAGGTGATTAGCGATCGCTACGGTGTTCCAAGTGGTTGCTAGAGTGTTAGCTTGTACTTCTGAAACACGGTCCCTCAGTATAGATGCCCCTCTCCACCACTGCTGTTCTCCCTCTACACCAGTGACTGCACCTCCAAGATCTCAGCTGTTAAACTCCTGAAGTTTGCAGACGACACCACCGTCATTGGCCTCATTCAGGAAGTCGAGCGGCTGGTACTCTGGTGCAGTCAGCACAACCTGGAGCTGAACACACTCAAGACTATAGAGATGACAGTGGACTTCAGGAGACATCCCTCAACACTGCTCCCCCTCACCATATCAGAAAGCCCGGTGTCTAATGTGGAGACCTTCAAGTTCCTGGGCACCACCATCTCCCAGGACGTGAAGTGGGAGACCAACATCTCCTCCATCCTCAAAAAGACCCAGCAGAGGATTCCTAAGATAACTGGGGAAGTTCAGTCTTCCACAGGAGCTGCTGATCCAGTTTTACACTGCAGTCACTGAGTCTGTGCTCCTCCATCACAGTCTGGGACGGAGCAGCCACTAAACAGGACAGGAACAGACTGCAGCGGACTGTACGGGCAGTAGAAAAGATCATCGGCGCCCCCCTGCCTTCCATCCAGGACCTGTACCGCTCAAGAACCAGGAAACGGGCAGGGAAAATCACCACAGACCCCTCACACCCTGGACACGGACCCTCACACCCCGGACACGGACCCTCACACCCGGGACACGGACCCCTCACACCCGGGACACGGGCCCCTCACACCCGGGACACGGACCCCTCACACCCGGGACACGGACCC
>JBBPCX010000006.1:1424972-1439341 GCA_037974365.1 Hydrocynus forskahlii
ACACATTTTTGGATGATGGAGGTGATAGAACACATTTTTGGATGATGGGGTGATGGAACACATTTTTGGATGATGGAACACATTTTTGGATAATGTGGGTGGTGGAACACATTTTTGGATAATGTGGGTGTTGGAACACATTTTTGGATGATGGAGGTGATGGAACACATTTTTGGATGATGGGAAGGTGAACAAAAACACCTTTGATGAAAATTGCATTTTATGTCCATACAAAATAAATATCATGTAAAATATTATGGTTATTGTTATTCACAAATAAAAGTGATCCAGAAAACGCTTAATTCAGCCAGTTTACTGCTTAATGAACTAGTAATGAGCAGCAGTTAGTAAACACCTGCTGGCCTGATGAGGTTTAATAAAGGTGTGAGAAAGTCTCCTTGTACCACAGTGTTACTGAGAAGGTGCAGCGAAATGAGACGCGTCTAGGTTTCAAAGTCTGGTCTGAATAAATGGGGCTGTAAGTTATTTTTCCCCGCCATTGATTTTTCCACAATTTGTTCTGGAGCTTCCAGTGAGGAGTTTTACTGTAGACTAGAGAGTCTTGTGACCTCCTGGACCTCCTGCATCAGAATCTGGATCCTACAGAGGGAGGCCTGCACTGGCACTGGGCAGAGCTTTACCTGCTGCTGCCCCCTGGTGACTCTGTACAGAACTGCAGGAAAACATTCAGGACCTCAGTGAACAGACACATCAGAACAACAGATGTGATTAAAGTCATTAAAGTGATAAAGTGACCATTCTGTCATACGTGATCACACCACAGCACACAGTGTGAACAGCATTTAACACATTTAACCTATTCACCAAGTGAAGCAGTGGGCAGCCAGGAATATCCAGAATGAATATCCAGAATTAGCTTTAAAAACATGAATATCCAGAATGAGGTTCTAATGAAATCAATATCCAGTAATAATGTATGAATAAAACTAATATCAAGTATGAAGTTCTAATAAAATTAACATCCAGAAGCAAGTTCTAAAACTAATATTCAGAATGGGGCTCTAATACAATTAACATTCAGAAGGATGGTCTGAAAAATCTGCATT
Source organism: Hydrocynus forskahlii (assembly GCA_037974365.1). NCBI lineage: Eukaryota > Metazoa > Chordata > Actinopteri > Characiformes > Alestidae > Hydrocynus > Hydrocynus forskahlii. Next base: position 1,426,040 of record JBBPCX010000006.1, read on the forward strand.
CAGAATAAAGTTCTGACAAATTACTATTTAGAATGAGGTTCTAATAAATTATTATTCAGAAGGAGGTTCTAATAAAATTAACATTCAGTTTTAACAAAAATTAATAACCAGAAGGAAGTTCGACTAAAGGGCCTGTCCAGAAGGAAGTTAAAATAAAGTGAATATCCAGAATGAGGTTCTAATAAAATTAACTTCCAGAATGAGGTTCTAATAAAATTAACTTCCAGAATGAGATTCTAATAAATTAACATTCAGAAGGAAGTTCTAATACAATTAATGTTAAGTGGAATTTTTAAAAATGATTTTTCTCTGCCTTGTTTTATTCAGGGACTCCTCAGGGGAGCCTGGACCCCTCGCCCTCCCCCTCCTCCAGCACCTGCCCCCCCCTCACCACCCCGCCCAGCAATAACAGCGGTGAGTTGATGGGGACCTTTGACCCCGACCCTGCGGACGTGGCCCTGTCGAGTATCCCGGGTCAGGAGGCCTTCGACCCCCGGCGGCACCGCTTCAGTGAGGAGGAGCTCAAGCCCCAGCCCATGATCAAAAAGGCCCGCAAGATGCTCGTCCCAGACAACCTGAAGGTACGCACTCTCAGTGGCCGGCCATCAGTCCAGTCCAACATCATCCATTCAAACTATTTTCAAATAAATATTGAATTCTAGAAATGTCAAAACAATTAGAAAAACTCCATCTATTTATTATTACAAATAATGAAGGGAAAGGATCATATTAAACAAAAACATTTACCAGTGGGGTAGAGGCCACATTTACTGAGTCTGATTTCAGCAAATATTCGAAATAAGTGAAAATATCCCAGTATCTAGTGTGCACAACAAAAACAACATTTTAGCCACTAAAATTCTCTCATTAAGGCAACAAATCTCTTGTTACTCTTATTAAATTTGTATTCATTTTTTCCTCTTATCTAGATTTTTGCGTATTGTTTGCCTATTTCTCTTATTATAAGAAAAGTCATTTTCCGGTTTTGCAGTGAGCCAAAAAGGTTCTTTAAAGCTGTGCCACAGCTGACCCGGTTCTCTGAAGAATGCCGGTTAGAAGTGAAGTGTGAGTGTGAAGAACCTTTTTAAAGCTGAAGATTTTACACCTGCGTGCAGGCCGGGAATTAGATGTGGGGACATTTATTTTGTAGGAATGTACACACATGTGTGGAATAATAACTATGAAATATGTGTGTTGCGGTGGTGGCAGTGGTGGAATGAGACTCGAACCACTAAAACCACAGTTCAGCTCAGAGGAGAGAATGATCAAACAAACTCAGTCTTCTCTTCCTTCAGAGGGTTTTTCAGCTGTAACCTCACCCACTGCTACCACACACACACACACACACACACACTACTGCCTCATGCATGCATCTACTATTTGCTGCCCTTGAAACCCTAAAAATCTGCATGTGGTTTATGCACTGCCTAAAGTAGTAATAGTTGGGCCTAAATCAATTTTTGGCCCCAAGTTTCACTTCAAAACCACATTTTTGAACATCTGACGGTATCAGAAAGCAGCTTTGTGAGGCTGTGGGGACAGAGAGTCCTCTGGTGGACACCGGATATCCGTGGAGAATAAAAGCGACTAACAGTGTATAAGAGTATAGGAATGTACTTAACCACTAAGCTGTAGAGTCAGTAGTTAGAAGCAGTAGGACCCATCAGAGTCTAGTCAGTGGAAGCAGTTCCAGCTTGACTGTCTGTTTGGGCTGAAGATAAATTTCAGTGTTAGTTTTCTACGACTCTAACAAATTTATCTTTAACTCTGTGAGAAACGTGAAGGTGATCCAGGACGTCACTAACAAGTTCTCTGGGTTTGGTTCTCATCACACGGATAAAGAACGCAGAGAAAACATTAAACACTCAAACAAGACTGTAAATAATAAAAGACCACAATAACAAAAGCGGCTCTGACTTGGTTTTCGGATGATAACTGGACATAAACTGTGGGGGGAGAATTGCATTCGTTGCAGTACAGATTAGGTGCAGTATGGTTACTATAAAAAAGTGCCTTTGGGGTTGGGGGGTTTTGAGGGGGGGTTGTGAGCATTTGATGTTTTCAGTGTAATCAATAACCTGCCTCTCTGTCTCTGTTTCTCAGGATGAGAAATACTGGAGCCGACGCTCGAAGAACAATGAGGCAGCGAAACGCTCGCGGGACGCACGGCGCCTAAAAGAGAACCAGATATCCGTCCGAGCTGCATTTCTGGAACGTGAAAACGCTGCACTCAGGCAGGAGGTGGCTGACATGCGCAAGGAACTGGGCCGCTGCCGGAACATCCTCAACAAATACGAGAGCCGGCTGGTGGACCAGTGAGGATGAGGAGGAGGAGGAGGGGACGAGAAAGAGAGATAAAGAGAGACTGAGAGAGAGAGACCACTGAATGTGTTAAAGGATGACAGTCATAAGCTGCCAGGCTGGGAGGAGCGCTGCAACAGTTATTCCACTGTGGGAAAAACAACAAGGGCGCTCCATGAAGCTCTGTAACCCTCATATGGTCATTGTGACAGAATGCAATACACTACAGGAAACATAGGGGGCGACATTGTTTCATATAATGTTCAGGAAGACGTAACGGTTCAATTCTAATCGAGTAATAGTCCATAGATTAATCGATTTTAGAAATAATGGTTGCGTTCCAGTCAAGCTGGGAGAGGAGTGAACAGACAGACTTTAAATCCCGGGAGATGGACATTGATGCCTGTTTTGAACCGTGGACGAGGACAAACATTGGCTTTTGATATTGGAGAGAACTGTATATTTTTATACAACAGAGATGCGATATGGGAAGAGTAAATTTTTGAAAAAATATACAAAATGATTTTCTATATTTTCCATATGGCGAAGCTGTTGAGTAAAAGCGCGAGGTGGACATGATGGTGGAATCTTGAATCGCTTTGAAATGGTATTTTAAGAGCAATTAGCACTTAATGGGGCAGAACGGAATATGGTGAATTTCAGGGGTGAGGATTTGTGGAAGATGCTGTAATATAAATCAGATTAGTTTTAAAAAAATCATGTGGATGCATTCAAACACTTAATTTGTCACATAGTTTCTCACACATCTGAAAGCAGGGAAAAAAGCGAGAGGAGATGCTTTATTTTCAGGAGGATGGGACTTCTTCACACTGCGCAAAAATATCTCTTAAATCTAGCCAAAATGTCTGATATTTGTCATTTTGGGGTGTAGGAATATTATAAGATTATTTAACTCATTTTCCAGATGTTTCCACTTGTTTTAAGCCACTTTATTAAACTTGTCTCAAATGTTTAAGGCAGTGTGGCTAAAGATTTTATACAAACAGGCAAGATGATTGCTATAAATATAAAAGGCTTTAAAGTCAAATTTCTGATCCACATTTGTTTTGTAAACGGCCTCATAAACACCTAAGAGGTCACTGAACAGTGGAGCTCATTAGTAGGTGACTGAAAATAGAGGAAATCCCTCAGGAAATCTACAGAGTAATGTCTTAGACACGGCTAAGAGCTGTCAGGCAACTTTTTGTGTCTTTAGCCTCTAAATGAGGATCCTTTTAGCATCAGTTAGCTAGAAGAGCCTGATAGGTCCATTAGGCCTGCTAACTAAGCTAATCCACTAGGATGCTACAAGGCACAGTAATTTGATCACTCAGCCTATGAACATTAAAGGATCTTGGGTCTGCAACCACCATGTCAAAATGTATAACAGCTATGAGAATTTTCCACTGTCTGAGTTAAGCAGGCTACACTAACACAAGCACAATGGAGGACATTTCAGCGTCAGTTAAATGCTGATTCCTGGTAAATGTGTGCAGACTACAAGCCCCACAGAAGAGGATAAATTTCACTTTTCTGTTGCTCAGCTTCACCCCCAGATTTCACCTTTCGTTTATTTGTACTGAGTGGAGCGATCATGCTAGCTCATGCTAACTGCCTCCTCTCCTCTGTTGCAATTAGCGGCACCACTTAACATTTTCCTTAGACAGTCTGACATTAAAAAAAGCTGAAAATGACTGTGCTTAAACACTTTTATGCTTTTATAGGTGTGTATAGGTTTTTTTGCCCAAAAGTGAAATTGAGACACTTGATAAAATGGCTTAAAATTTAACACTCTTACCACTGTCCCGTACTGATGAATATTCATTCTGTTTCTTAATGAAATCTAAGTTTAATTCATGAATGAGATGTCCTTTGGGATCAGATTTCTGATTCTGATAAATATAATTCATATTCACTGTTGCAGGACTACAGTTAAATAACTTTATAACAGTCTTACAGCGGTCCCATTCTGAGAAATGTAAACTAAATTTCATTCATGTTTATTATTATATTCTTCCAACAGTCCCATAATGATGAATATGATTTTTATTCAGCATAACTAGACTTCATTTATAAATACAATTAGTCGTCATTATTCTGGGACTGTTGTAAAGGACGTAAGCTAAATAACCGACAGCCCCAAAATGATGAATATTAACTGTATTCATGAATTATTGCTGGATTTAAGGTCATGTCACATGTCAAGATATTTTTGCAGTGTTTTATTTTTCAATTGTGAGAGAGAGGGGTGTGTAAGTATCGCTCTATCGTGCATGAGCCTTTTTTCTTCCTCCTCGTTTCTTTGACCCATGAACTGACTGTGGTTAGTGTGAAGACCAGTCTCAGTTACACATTTCCCAGTCCCACCCTCTCCCCCCGCGCCGCCCAACACTACAGCAGACGTCTCGGGACGACGGGACCCTCACCACCCCAGCGCTGAAGGGTGCCACCGTGTTTAAGTTCCCTAGTGTACTTGAACCCTCTGCAGAAACTATCCTTGCTGTGCAAAGCATAGATCTGTACTATATTGATACAAATAGCAGGAGTTGCCCTTCTTTGATTGTGTAGGAAATATTGTCTGTATTGTACACAGATATCTGTATTTTTCAATTTAAAAAAAAAAAAAGAAAAGAAAAAAAAAATACAGGTTTGCATGTGGACATTTTTGGAACATTTTGGGGGATTTTTTTTTTTGCCACTTTATATATGCAAACCGGGGGTGGCGGTTGGGCACGTCTCTGCTTTACTGGAAACGCCGTTTGATTCTCAGAGACCGGCGGGAACACGACGAGGAATCAGCTGCTAAAGACTTGTGGAACTTCTGTGGTTGAGGTTCCAAGCATAAGAGCGCGTTGCCAGAGGCTCGGTTCATCTGTTTTTGTTTTGTTTGTTTGTTTTTTGTTTGTTTTTTTTGACATCCTCTAGTCTTCAGTTGTCCCCCCTGCTCCTCTGTGTCTTGTTTCTTTCTTCAGAAGGCCGTTTCCTTTGAATCCATGCTGTTCTATGATTGTTATCACTTTTAATATAATGATTAAATTTTCGTTCTTCCTTCGTTTCGCTCTCTTTATTTCTTTATTTCGGTCCCTCTGAGAGAGAAAGCGCAGCTCCCCTCTGTCTGTCTCTGCCACGCCAGAAGGTCCGTGGAGCTTCAGAAAAAGATCTCCGGCCTGCGTCTGAAGACCACAAATGACACCAAACATCTTAGCAGCGTGAGGTGGCATTCACGCTGGGATTTTTCTGAGGGCTGAAAAACGCAAGGAGTACTGTGCTGCCTTTTTTTTGGGGGGGGGGGAGGGGGGGGGTCGGAGTTTACACTGCTTCTGGCTGCACGTCTCCCTGTTGCTAAGCAATTGTACCATCGTAACTGTCAATCAGGTGCCTGTACAAGCTGGGCTACAATTCAGTGGTTTACGTCACATGGGTTTTGGTCAGGCACAAGTAAGCTTCCTAAGATGCTAACAGTAGCTAAGCTACAATCAGACAATCAGTATTTGTGGGAGGGGCTTAGCAAAAGGTCAGCCAGGACAGTTTTATGTCTTTTCCTTTTTGTTTGTTGGACTATGGGTGTGGCCATGGCAGGCCGGTGACCCGAAGAGTGTGTTGGAGACTCTCTGAGACCCTTCCAAGGTGGTTCTTTGTTGCCAGTAGTGAAAATGGTCCCGTTGAGGGACTGAACCACACTTTATTTCTTGTAACCAGACAATCGTATAAACCAGTTTCCAACTTCTACACGTTTCTCTTTCCTGAGGTTGTTCATGTTTTAGCTTTGCCTCCTTTTTTATCTACCTGTTGTCCCGCTAGAGACGGTGTGCTGTTCCCAGGTGGGTTTTGGTTCATGTAGTTTTTAAACCCCACCCCTTCACCGGACAGGTGATTATCATATCGTACCCCACAGTACACCAGGGACCACGCTGCTGCTCCGAGCCAAAGTACTGCAGGGGAATGTAGTCTTTTCTCTGAAAAAATGTGAATAAACACCTGTTCCTACTCACCAGACCTAAAGTGTGTTTGTTTAACTTCTCCCAGTCGATCACACACACATGCTTTTTGAATTTCATGCTTTATCAGGTAAAAAAAATCCATAGAGAAAGCCTTCTCATAGATTAGCAGTCTTTCACACTCTCAAAATCCACTTTATTGCAAGATTGCTATTATTAGTGCCTTCATACCATCGCTAATAGCGATCCTAGTATCTATGCTGATGAGTCTTTTGCTTTTGATCTCCTCTTCCTCGTCTAAGATCTCCTGATATGTTGCTCCATTCATGTTTCATTCATGTTTAATAATATTTGGAGAGAAGCAATCCCAGATCTTGATGCCCCCTCCACCAAACTTCACTGTGGGCGTGGAATTCTTGAGCCCCACCCTTCTCTCTTCAAACATCTCAAAATTTCCCCAATTTGTTCAAAATAAAAAAGTGCACATCATTAAAGTTTCAAAATATACCGTTCCCTCCCCACCACTCCACACAAATCGGTAAATGGAATTCATTGTTTTTGCGATGTCACACACAAATATTTGCCCTCCGCCCAGACTGCTTTTTGAGTGAGGCACAATGAGGCGGGCCAATCAGAGTAGAGGTCATTTAGGGGTAAGAGAATGGTCACAGACATAATAAATGGGAAAAAATAACAGATAAGTATTGCCTCAGATTGAGGTGATTGTTCCTCAAAGGCATGCAGCTAGCACCATGCTAACTGGTGTATGTAAGCTTTCATTACTTGTTAGCTACATTAGCCTCCATTGCTCCAGTGCAAAAGTAAATGAATGTAGACTCCAAACGTGTTTGTGACTACTCTTGTGGGGAAACTTCTGGGGGTCTTCTCCTATAGGGTTTTCTGTGTAATATTTGAACCTGACATTAGCGATGCTATTCATCCCAGCGAGGTCTGCAGGGTGTTTAGGTCTTTTCTGCGTCACCGTTTGTCTTTTCAGGCCGAACTCATGTCTTGTGTTGGTCGATCAACGTTCCAAAGATGCTTGGCAAACTCCAAGCACAAACACGCTGATCTGATAAGAAAGGATGCTTTCTTACGTGCTCCAAACAATTTGCTGGCATGGAAGTTGGGTCATGGTGACCTGGTGATGCAAACGACTTCTGCAATTCTGCTTCTGAGAATCATTCTGAGGGCGAGGCACGTGCATCACATTCCTCTCAGCTTCACTCGTTTTAAAGTCATGTTATGGTCAAAAGTCCGCAGCTCCATAGGAAGCCATTCTTCGTGGGCAACTGGTGGCCTAGTGGTTAGGGAGTTGCCCCTGCAATCAGAGGGTTGTGGGTTTGAATCCCAGGACCGCTAGTGTCATCCCTGGAGCAAGGTGCCGTCCCCTGCTTCACTTGGTGTATGGGTTGAATACAGAGAAAGAAGTTGTAGTGTGTACATAAGGGGCCACTTTACTATTTTTGCCCTTGCTCAGGAGCGCCCTCTAGCATCCGACAAACCCAGAAATGTTCCTCTTTACCAGTGTTCTGGCTGTGCTCAGAGGCCAACAGAATCACACAGTCCCGTGTTTGGATTTCTCACCTCCAAGTCAAGCTGAACGCAGCATAAACTTAATCAGTCGGCCAAGACCTGTTCAGCTTCTGATGTTTGCTACTAGCACTGGAGCTACAGGCGATTTCACTTTTCCCATTGAGAGAAACAGCTCCAACCCAGAGATGCTAATACGAGAATGATGCAGTTCCATCTCTAGTCAAGTAGGTTTTATGGTCATTTCAACCATATACACATATTGTACCATGAAACCAAACAACGCTCCTCCAGGACCAACACAAAAACAGAAACAGAACAGAGAACAGAACCCCACAAGACCACCAGTGCAGACAAGACAGTAAGAGAGTGCAAGAAAAAAATCACAAGAGCAACCGTACAAAACAACATTAAGTGCAATCTACAGTAGCTACAGTCTGAATGTACTTTGACAAGTCCTGTAGCAGCAGAGGGTTGTATGCAAAAATGCAGAACAGTTAACAGTTAAACAGCAATAAATTTAAACATGATTGTGCAAATCTAATAGACTTACTGATGTGGTTTCTGATGGTGTATGATCCACTGTTGTCCACAAAACACAGGCCTACTTCGGCCAACATTTGTTGTTTTAGCTTCCAGAGGATTCCCATGTGGCTGGTTTCCTCAAGATTTAGCATGTAAATATGAATGTGGGTTATTAGTATTATATTTAGTCTGTTGTAAAAAAAACTATCAGTGGCAAATGTTGTGGCATGAATGTTTATATACAACCCCAAACAATAAAAAGTTGGGATTGTATGGTCAACGCAAATAAAAACAAAAACGCTGTTATTCTTAAATATACTTTGAGTTTTATTTAGCTGCAGACAAGATGTTTCATGTTTTGTCAGGTCAGCTTTATTTAATTTGTTAATATACACCCTGCTTTACAGGCCTGCAACACACTCCAAAATAGCTGGGATGGTAAAACATTTACCACTTTCCAGTGTTGCTATTTCTTCTCACAACACTTAAAAGACAAACATTTCAGGTGTTACTCTGTCCCACTCCTCTTGCAAAGACATCTTGAGGTGTGCAACAGTACAGGGTCTTCGTCTCAATTTTCATTGCAAAATTCTCCACACATCCGCTTTTGGGAACGGGTCAGGACTGTGGGTGGGACAATCCAGTACTCACACTCTCTTCTTCTTTGTAATGCGTGCAGAATCTGGTTTTGCAGTGTCTTGTTAAAAAATGCATGGACAGCCCTGGAAAAGATGTTGTCTGGACGGCAGCAGATGTTGTTCTAAAATCTTAATGTACTTTTCTGCATTAATGCTGCATCGCAGACGTATTTGGGGCAGCTCATGGCCTAGTGGTTAGGGTGTTGTCCCTGCAACCAGAAGGTTGTGGGTTCGAATTCCAATGCTACTTGTGTCATAATTGAGGTTCCCTTGAGTAAGGTACCGTTCCCACATGCTGCTCCCCGGGCCCTGTGTTCCTGGCTGCCCCCTGCTTCACTTGGTGAATGGGTTAAATGGGTTAAATGGGTTTAATACAGAGAAAGAATTTCACACTGTTCACACCGTGTTCTGTTGTGTGTTCATGCGTGACTAAAAGGGGCCTCTTCACTTTATAAATGACCTTTGCCAAGGGCACTGACTCAGGCACATACCACGACAGACCCTGGACTTTGGACAACAGCCAGGAAGGTCCTTTTCATCTTTGGTCTGGAGCACGTTTCCTCCAAAAAGATCTGGAAAACCGACTGGTCTGACCACAGTACATGTTTCCACCGTGCGATGGGTCATCCCAGATGCCTCCAAGCCCAGAGAAGTCAATGCTGCTTCTGGACACAGTTAACATAAGGCTTCTTTTTCGAACAGTGAAGTTTTAAGAGGCGTTTGTGAATGTAACTCAGTGTTGTAGTGCCTGACAAAGGTTCACCACAGTTATGCCTCGTCTATGTGGTCCCCTCAGCTACAGATGAATGACGGTTCTTGATGCAGCACTGTCTGAGGGACCCTTGACTTTTACAAACTGAAATGACTCCAGATTCGTTGAATCATTGAATGATACTATACCATACCAATTTATTTATAAAGCACTTATAAAAACAACCACTTGGCTGACCAAGGTGCTGCACATCATATAACAAATACAAATATAAACACAACCAAAAAGAAACATAAAACACAAGAACAAATAAAAGTAGAAGAATAATCAAACAGAAGAAAGAAGAAAAAAGAAAGGATGAGTCTCAGTCACCATAACACACTGGATCGAAAGCCAGAGGGTAAAAGTGGGTTTTTAATTGAGATTTAAAAACAAGTGATGGAGCTTGCCTCACATGCAGTGGCAAGTCATTCCAGAGTTTTGGTGGAACTACCGCAAAAGCTTAATCGCCCCTTAGCTGATATTATGCACTGGAGAGGGAGAAACATGCAGATCCTTGCCAGTCCTTCTTTGAGGAACGCTGTTTTTAAACATTCCTCATGCATCTGTTGACATACTGGAGATCTTCTGCCCATCTTTGCTCCTCAAACACCTTTTGTGCAAACTGCCTTTATACAAAATCATGGTTACAATCACCTGTTGACATTACCTGTTTGAAATCACACCATTATTTCATTTTTTACCTCTTCACCAGCCCGAAATTGCTCCAGCCCAACTTTCTTTGGATTGTGTTGCAGGCCTGATGCAGGAACGGATGTATATTAACAAATGAGGTGAACCTGACCAGGCAAAATATGAAATATCTTGGGTTCATACTGATTGCAATGAAATAAGAGTCAGAGCAAATTTTAGAATAACTGCATTTTTAAATATTTGCGTTTTCTATACCGTTCCGACTTTTTCAGACTTGGATTTGCCTTGTATCCAAATGGTTCTGGAGGTCAGTCCTCCACTGCATTCTCAGCAGAAGATCAAGCTGGGAAAAATCAATAACATTTTTCATGGCATCTTCCCCCCGAGGGCCGGTTCTTCCAGCGGGCACTGTGTTTCCCTTTGGTTTGATGACCCATCACCCATTTACCCACCGAGAATGGGGCTGGATAGTACCCTCAGATGACCAGGGCTTCACATGTCCACAATCAGCGACTGGAAGAGAAAACAGATAAGAGACAGGATGTCTGTCAGTTAAGTGATAAATCTGCTCTCTGACTGGTTGCAGCGTTAAAGGGGAAGTCTAGTGATTTTTCAGTGGTAATTCAGTGGTCAAACAGAGTCATCCAGAGTGTGTTTGGTGTGAGACGGTTCACTGTAGAGACTCTGATTTCTTTCCAGTGGGGGTGAATGGGACCAGACGTCCCCCCAGTGAAGCTCCACGTGTCTCTGAGTGTTTATATGGATGTTGATGATGTAAAATAGTGAATCTGAACTAAATAGGGAACTATTATCTTACCCCTCCACCGTGAATGGGTTTAGATTTAGGACCAAAATCTTCTCAGAACTCTGGTAGAACAATGTCTCAGGCATCAGGCGGCGCAACCAGAGCCATCTGATGGAAGACCTTTCTGTGAGGAGCTTTTAGAGGCAGACGTCTGGTTCCATTCAGCTCCACTGTGCACGGTTCTGGTGAGTTTCTCCAGAATGTTCAGAGTGTTCCACATCAAGCCCACACCGAACCTCGTAGATATGCATTAGACAATCAGACAATCAGAAAATTTTAAAAATTCTACTTAATATCCAAATGACCCTTGCTGACCTAATAAGTTCTTGGTTCTGCTCACAGGTTCAACATGTTCTGTCGTTTAAATGATGATATTTTGCTGCAGTTTTCTGTGGCTGGTTACTGTCGTGGATTGTGTCGCTGCTTTCTTTGCTGGAGAGTGGGGTTCGATTCCTACCCCAGGTGACTCAAACTACACCGATGAGATAAACATTTATTAGCCCCACAAGTAGGAAATTTGCATTGCTTTGGCAGAAAGTGGACAGAACAGAGCTAAGAGCAGCAAAACAATAGAATAAAAGCTATACAACACAACAAGATAAAAATAAAAAGTACACTTTACAACTTTTACAAAAAATATAAATATAGACATTTGTGTGTGTATGCAAATATACGTATATATAACTTATATGTTTGTTATATATACACATATATTTGCATATACATACAAGTGTCTGTATTTATATTTGTTTGTATTAGAGCCCTTGGGAAAGACTCCTAATGCTGTGTTATCCTATATCTGTGATAAGGTGCAAAAATTAGACCACTTTAGTCCAGCCTCTGTTATTTTTTTTTAAAAACATCTTCTGGTTTTTAATATCACAGAAGAAAACCATGTTGGCCATGAACATCAAGTATTGCCCCAGCCCTCCCGCCGGCCTCACCTGTCAAGGAAAGAAAATGCTCATCTCAGCTCGGAACCCCTGATCCTCTGTTCACGATATGGAATGAGGACTAGCTATGATTTCCCATTCAGGCTGTAGAGGCCTCATGAGCCACACTTCTCTTGCATTTTATTTCTTTCCGAACAGCCCTCTTATGATATCTGTGTGGTTTTTAACAAACAACAACAATCATATTCACAATTTCCAACCTCCTTTTCATGCCTAATAATTAAACAGGCTGTTTTTGGAACTGTGCCTTTAGGGGTCATTTTTGTAAATGTGAAGGAGGGACTCATTCAGAAAGACTTTTTTCCTCATAAATCAGTGTAAATGGCTTTGAGCTAAACCAAAGTATGAGTTTTACGACATCACGAAAACAATACGTTCAGAAATACCCATTTCAGTATATGGTGTGTAAGCATGTTTACATTCTTTTGTTTTAACAAAATGACAAAGATGACTTTTTTCGTGTCTCCGTGACTTGTGACTGATTCTGATTCCCATGATACAGGCCCTTTAAGTGTTTTATTGATAGACATTTTTATTAAAATTAGCATCTGCACTGAACTAAATGCACATGACTGGACTGCAAATGGACTAAATACAGTGTTTGAAAGAATATAACTCTCTGTTAGTCAATGAATAGGATGTAGGAAAGTACAGAAAGAACAATAAGCCTGGGTGGGAGTTTGGGGGGGGTGGATTGTCTCAGAAGGTGTGACATTCATCACAAGGGTGAGAAAAAAGAGGGATCAGTGGACCTTCTGGCAGCGTTTGAGTAGTTGTGTTGGTTTAGCTGGTGTCTCTTTGTTCAACTGTGTGTATCTGGGCTGAGCTGATTGCGCCGTGCGCTTCTCCCGTCCTGCCGATACTGCAGGAACAGGAAAGCTGCCTTTCCAGAAAACAGCTTGAACAGCAATTAAAAAAATAAAGTCCAAAAACTGGAGCATCCCTGAAGGTCTGCATCAGAACACCATAGTACATCCAGCATACATCCAGTACATCACTGTAGTCCTTCTGTAGGTTCCTATATGTGTCACTGACAGTGAGTGTGTAGAGGTCTAACCAGTGTGTGTGTGTCAGATGGTGTAACCTGTGTGTGTGTGTGTGTGTGTGTTAGATAGTCTAACAAGTGTGTCTGTGTGTGTGTGTGTGCATGTGTGTGCATCTGTGTGTGTGTCTGTCTCTGTCTGTGTGTGTGTGTGTCTGTGTG
>JBBPCX010000006.1:1444465-1456635 GCA_037974365.1 Hydrocynus forskahlii
ACTGCCCCTCCACTGCCCTTCTGCTGCCCCTCCACTGCCCCTCCACTGCCCTTCTGCTGCCCCTCCACTGCCCCTCCGGTGCCATCATGATGGATGTCTGCACACTTTTGCTTGCCTGCACTTTGATGGGCGTGTCTCTGAACCTCCCTGAAAGCTCCGCCCACAGCTCCAACCCTTTTTCTGGCCAGCAGGCCCCGCCCCCCGACCCCTGCTATGACGATACAGGTGCGGCCCGCCGCTGCATCCCGGACTTTGTGAACGCAGCGTTCGGACAGGAGGTGGTGGCGTCGAGCGTGTGTGGACGCCCTCCCTCGCGTCACTGCGGCATTGTGGAGCGTGAACAGCGCCCCCTGGTGCGCGCCTGCAGCACGTGTGATGCCTCGGATGCCCGGCAAGCCCACCCTGCCTCTTACCTCACTGACCTTAACTCCGCCCACAACCTGACCTGCTGGGTGTCGGAGAACCTGCAGGGGGCGCCGCAGAACGTGACACTCACGCTTTCGCTGGGCAAGAAGTTTGAGATAACCTACGTCAGCCTGCAGTTCTGCTCGCCCCGGCCCGACTCCATGGCCATTTTCAAGAGCATGGACTATGGCCGCAGCTGGACGCCCTTCCAGTTTTACTCCTCCCAGTGCAGGCGGGTCTACAACCGGCCCAACCGGGCTCTAATCACCAAACAGAACGAGCAAGAGCCGCTGTGCAGCGACAGCCACTCCGACCCGGCGCCGCCGACCGGCGCCATCGTCGCCTTCAGCACGCTGGATGGGCGTCCGTCCGGAAAGGACTTCGACTCCAGTCCCGTCCTGCAGGACTGGGTGACCGTCACCGATATCCGCGTGCTGTTCAGTCGCCCACAGACGCCCAGGGAAGCGGGCAGAGAGGGTCCGGAGCCCCCGGCGGCGCCCGCGCCGATGCCCACCTACTACTACGCTGTGTCCGACTTACAGGTGGGCGGCAGGTGTAAGTGTAACGGCCACGCCTCCAGGTGCGTGAGGGACAGAGACGGAAAGCTGCTGTGTGACTGCAAACACAACACGGAGGGACCGGAGTGCGACCGCTGCAAACCCTTCCACTACGACCGGCCCTGGCAACGGGCGGCCGCACGCGAGGCCAACGAGTGTCTGCGTGAGTCTCAACACACACACACACACACACACACACACACACACATACACACACACTCACACACACACACATACACACACACACACACACACACACACATACACACACACACTCACACACACACATACACACACACTATCTGTCTCTCTCTCTCTCTCTCTCTCTCTGTCTCTCCCTCGCTCTCTCTCTCTCTCTCTCTGTCTCTCTCTAATTCAAATTCAAATTCAAATTCAAAGGGTGCTTTATTGACATGACAAAATAGTTTTTGTATTGCCAAAGCAATAATACAAGATAACAAATTGAACAGCATAGAAAGACATTTACAAGGTATAACATCACAAAGTCAACAACAACAAACAACTATATTACTGATGTAACAGGTCTTACCCTAAACATATTACTGAACAAGTAACCTCTTATATTACTATAATACATTACTAGGATAAGAAATACCCTCTTTTATATAAATATAAACATCCTCTTTTATATAGATATACATTAAATCACATTCTGTCTGTTTACACTGAGCCAGTGTCCCTCAGGCTGTGGGAGAGTCAGATGTATTTTGCTGCTAAAGCAGCTGTAGGTCCCTCTCCAGAGAGGACCGCCATCTTCTCAGGCATGCTGAGGGTTTCAAAGTTTGGGTGGCTGGCTTAAAATTTACAGAAGAAGTTTTGTCTTATTCCTCTGTACTTTTCACAGTGAAGAAGGAAGAGCTCTTCTGTCTCGACCTCCTCTGTCCGGCAGTGACCACACGTCCTCTCTTCTTCTGGTAGCCTGGTTTTTCTGTGTCTACCTGTTTCTGCGGCGAGTTTGTGGTCACTGAGCCGGGACTTGGTCAGGATTTGCCTCTGCTCAGTATCTCTGACAGAGACGAGATACTCTGCCAGATTATATTCTCGATTTTTGGTCAGATAGAAATTCATTCTGCTTTGGTTTGTTGTTTGGTTTCTCCAGTGATCCAAATAGTTTTCTTTTGCTTATTGACACTGATTTGTGGGTTTGAAGCAGTACTGGTCTGAGCGTGTTGTGTGTTAGTTTTTGTTAATGAGTAAGTGAGCTTCAGTACCAGCTGGCATGGAGGACTCTGTTCTGGACTCAGTTCTTGGGTTTTTAATGCTTTAAATTGAAGTGTGTCTCTGGGGCTGGATTTCAAATGCATCCAGAATTTGAGAGACCTTTTTTGGATCGGTAAAGCCAATGGGTAACGACCTAATTCTGCTCCACATGCGTTGTTGGGTGTTTTAGTTTGGATTTTCAATATAAATCTGCAAAATTCTCTCTCTCTCTCTCTCTCTCTCTCTCTCTCTCTCTCTCTCTCCAGACCCCACCTGGTTCCAGTATAAGCTCTACCCTCACCGATTGGTGTCTGAGATTAATTCGTGTGACCCCGCTGACCTGGAGGAAACACTGCACTGAAGTTCTTCACGTTCTGGTTCTGGGTCATGCAAACAAAAGGAACTGAACTTTCTGAAGGCCTTTCTCACAGCGCGCAGCTCAGAGAAGGAACTGTCGCATCCGGGAGGTTCCACGACAATCACACACATGGGGTGAAGCCCTCACCATTACTTGTGTGGAACACTGTCACTGGAGAAAGAGGGAGCGAGTGGTATATACTGCATTCATCATCATACTGCTTGTACTCGTGAGTTATTTTCAGTTTAGCAATTCACGTCAACAAAGTTATCTTAAACTGAGTCCGACACTTAACTGGTTATTTTGTTAAGATTAATGTACCGAAATGTTCTACGCTGAATTGCAACGACTCAAAAGCCTGAGAGGTTTGTATTTAACGGCAGTTTTTCTTTCTGCTTCGTTACTTTAAAGTCAACCTGGAATCAGGACGAGCCTTTTTTTGTTCCTGATAGTTCCTGATAGCTCTTGTTCACACTAAACACAATCCACTGTCATATCTTTTAAGGAACTGAGGGCCGGTGTCCAGTGCAGTTTGGTGGTCCCCCTCCTTAATCCCCCCACCCCCCAAAGCACTAAACACCTTCTGACTGGACTGTACCACAAGGACACACTGTACCCTGTTTACATGGACACAAATTTTTCACTTTTAATCTGATTCATTACGGAAACATCTCATTAATCTCTGATTCATTACGGAAACATCTCATTAATCTCTGATTCATTACGGAAACTTCTCATGCAAACGGTTCAAGTAACCGGATTGAACTGAATCCGTTTAAATTTTCAATCTGATTAAAAGAGGTGGTTTTTAAACCTTTCTTTTAATCCGATCGATCGAGGAAACTGCTCATGTAAACAGGCAGACCGATTACTAGAACACTTCCTTTGTTCCTGTGCGTGTGCGTGAGCTCGCGGCTGGTAGCTACTAGCTAGTAGCCAAGTAGAGTTTACCTCAGGAGCAGCAGTCAATGAAAATGAGTGGGTCTGTACTAAAAAACAAAAACTGGTCAGTCGCTCACACTACATTTTTATTGGATACGTTAAAACAGTTCGAGAGAAACATCAGAAACATCAGCACCGTCCAGAAATCACCACAAGCTGTTAGCAAGGCACGATTTGAAGTAGCCTGTGTCCTGCTTCACGGTAGCTATCTATTTAGGCTCTTCTCGTTTAAATCAAATATATTTTATATATAGTGTTATAAAGTGACTATAAACTATAAACTTAAAGGGAGCATTTTTCGACAAGGCCGCGCACCTGAATGCCGAGTGAAGCACACACCCACATTAAAATGCTTCTGATACAGAGCGTTTTCTCTTTTTCTGTACCAGAAAAGTAGCCTAGACCCACCACAGCGCTTGTCAAAATAATGTACGATTGGATTAATTGGCTGGAACATGTAAACGTGGAACCAGCGCACATCTCTTTATTTGACGCTCATGTAAACAGTTCGGTTGGGTTCTTTTAATCTGACGAAATTCAATCAGTTTGAAAAAAGTGTCCATGTAAACGTGGCTACTGTGTACGAGGGGGTGGGGCTAATTATAATAACCAATAATATCGCAGCTTGTTCTTCCCTCACCTCCTGTCTTCACCTCCGCTCCCAGTTGTTTGTACTGGGATTTCTTCTCCAGCAGCTGTTTATCCTGCAGCAGACGAGCTTCTGCAGCGCTTCTCTGTCTCTCACTTTCTCTTTAGGTTTTTGTAAAAGTATCATTAATCATCTGTTCATTAACAGCAGGGAGCTCCTTCAAGGAGCTGTTTTCTGAAGTTTTCCACTCTGATGTGAGGTGTGAGCTGATAAAGGGAGACGTCCACTCACACACACACACACACACACACACACACACACACACATAAACATTTATGTGGTGATTTATTTGAACCTCACACTTCTTGTCCTCTGCTTCTGTTGTAAAAGTATAAAAAAAATTGATGCTAGCCTGGAATTCGGCCACACCTTTAAAAAGTAAAAAATACACATTAAAATCAAGTAAAAACGGAATCATGTTTCAGTAAATACGCAGTCAGCAGACCGTCCGGATCTGACTCCACTTTCCTTTCAGCATCCCTGCAACTCTTTCCCTTCTGAATATTCTGTTTCAGATAAAGAATGTCCTCTGATTTCAGTTTCGGTTTGTCTTTAAGGTGTATGTTGTAAAAAAGTGCTTTGTAATTCTACTGTAAGTTTTATTATGTGGTCGTGGTCATGGTCTGGTTGAGACTGCAGAGAGACGGCGTGAGATAAACCCTCAGGACCGCTGGAACAAGGATGATGGATTGGGAGGAGCAAAGGTCGCCGGAGGTCACATTTCCACCAGTCTGCTGTAGACAAGTCAAGCTGCCTCACTCAAGATACGACTTTCTTCCTGGTTGATTACAGCTTTTTGTATTTCACAATAAAAAATGAGCAGCAAAACGCTTATTTGTCATTGTTATGACTGATTGCCCCATAAACGTGCCACCCTTATCAGAGCAGGCCACAGGCTTCTCACAGTGTGAGGCTAGTTTATACACTAACTGGCCTCAGTTCCAGTAATTCAGCCCTAATACCACTCAGAATAGAAAACTCATAAATTAGAGGCAGCGTCCACACACTTTTTCACATTCCAGGTACCAGAAAAATTCGGATTTCTGTACAGTGGAGGTGAATGGAACCAGACGTCTCCGACACAAATCCAGCCGTTTTATTCTCTGCCCCCCCCCAGTGAAGCTCCACGTGTCTCTGAGTGTTTATATGGATGTTGATGATGTAAAATAGTGAATCTGAACTAAATCACTTTTCTTTGGGGACTGTTTTACCTCACAACGCCCTGCATGTATCCCTCCACCATGAACGGGTTTAGTTTCAGGACCAAAATCTTCTCAGAACTCTGGTAGAACAACGTCTCAGGCGTCGGGCGGCGCAACCAGAACAAATCTGATGGAACTTTCTGACGTCTGGTTCCATTCACCTCCACTGTGAACAGCTCTGGGTCATGAGTTTTTGAGGGTTTTGTGCAGAAGTCCTTTGAACGATGAGTGTTTTTGAAAAATGGGTGGAGTTCCCCTTTAAAGGGCAGTGGCGGACAAAACTGCGACACCACGCCACCCCTTTGCTCTCTCTCTCTCTCTCTCTCTCTCTCTCTCACCCTTGTCCCTAACCCACTTCTCTCTCTCTCTTCTGTCTCTCACCCTTGTCCCTAACCCCCTTCTCTCTCTCTCTCTGTCTCTCTCTCTCTCCCTCTCGCACCTACATCTCCCTCTCTCCCTCTCCCCTCTCCTGCCTAACCCCCGTTCTCTCTCTCTCTGTTTCTCTCTCTCTCTCACCCTTGTCCCTGCCCCCCCTCTCTTTCTCCGCCCCCTCATTCATTCAGATTTGGTCTTCCGGAAGTGCGCGAGGCTCGGGTTAGCCAGTGGTGGCTCGCGGGGTGAGAACAGTTTCATATTTGATATTTTTTATCCCCCAGAATAAACCCCACAGTGCGCGCGGACAGGAGGAGGGGCGTCTTTACGGGGGGCACGCGGGGGAGCTGCTCGTATTCTCGAAAGATGCTGGACTCAAACTTTATAGCAGCTCGGTGAGAGTGTGTGTGTACGAGTGTATGTGTGTGTGCGGGTGTGTGTGAGTGTGTGTTTGTGTCACCGGCTCGGACCGTAGGTATGGTGTGAAGATGGCCGGCCGCGGGTTCGAGCCCGAGCGCGTGTCCGCTGGTCCGCGCGCTCCGAGCACCACTCCGCGTGCCCGCGCGCTCTGCCCGCCCCCCGGTCCGGACGGCCCCGCGGCGGGTCCGGGTCCTCACGGTCGGACCCTCGGCTCGGAGTAATGGCGCCCGAGCCTGCCCTGTAGAGGGGGAGGGGGAGGGGGAGGGGGGCGCTGACTCCATGTCAAACCCGGAGTCCGGGGCGATGACGTCCTTCCTACCTAATAATAATAATAATGATATAGTAATAATAATGATAATAATAATAATCAACTAGTCAATTACAAGTCAGAGGACTAATCAAAACCTGTTCACTCAAACATGAGTCCTGCGATATTATTATTATTATTATTATTATTATTATTATTATTATTATTACAGAGGACAGGGTTCTAGATCATTATAGATGGGTCATTCAGCACTATAGGGGTCTTATAGCTCTTTATAGTGTCTACTCTTTACTCATATATATTCTTATATTTATTTATACTCTTATTTTTATTATTGTTATTATTATTATTACAGAGGACAGGGTTCTAGATCATTATAGAGGGGTCATTCAGCAATATAGGGGTCTTATAGCTCTTTATAGCATCTACTCTTTATTCATATATATTCTTATATTTATTTATACTCTTATTTTTATTATTGTTATTATTACAGAGGACAGGGTTCTAGATCATTATAGAGGGGTCATTCAGCAATATAGGGGTCTTATAGCTCTTTATAGCATCTACTCTTTATTCATATATATTCTTATATTTATTTATACTCTTATTTTTATTATTGTTATTATTACAGAGGACAGGGTTCTAGATCATTATAGAGGGGTCATTCAGCACAATAGTGGTCTTATAGCTCTTTATAGCATCTACTCTTTATTCATATATATTCTTATATTTGTTCATGCTGTTATTATCATTATTATTATTATTATTATTATTATTATCATTATTATCATTATTATTATTATTATAGAAGGGTTATTCAGCACTTTGTGGTCTTACAGGTCTTTATACCATCCATCCATTTTATGTTTATTTACGTTTATTTATACCATTACTATTATTATTAGTAGTAGTATTATTATTACTATTATTACAGAAGACAGGGTTCTAGATCATTATAGAGGAGTTATTCAGCACTATAGGGGTGTTCTAGCTCTTTATAGCATCTACTCTTTATTCCTACATATTCTTTTTTCTCTTTATTCTTATATATACTCTTTATTCTTATATTTATTCATACTGTTATTATTATTATTGTTCTTCTTATTATTACAGAGGACAGGGTTCTAGATCATTATAGAGGGGTCATTCTGCACTATAGGGGTCTTAAAGCTCTTTTTTATTTATATAAATGTTCTTATTTATGGAGTATTTACTATTTCTGTCAGTAGGCATGTCGAACCCTGAGCCAGGATGGGTGGGTGGGGCCTTACGTAATAATAGTAATAGTAGTATTATTATTACTAGCCTAGTAATAACAGTTATAATAATCGTGAAAAGTGAACAAAGAATAGGTGTAGATTTGCTTCTTGATGGCACATCGCCAGGTTGTGTTTCAAACTTCAGGAGTTTCTTATTTTTGTTTGTAGTGTTCTAATATTTCTGTCAGTAGGCATGTAGAACTGAGCTGGGGTGGAGGGGGTTTGACGTGTTCGGTTAGATAGTGAATATAAAGTAAAAGGATGGATGTAGTTTAGTCGCGTGTTCTGGTGCTCCTGCTGGGACTCCTGTAAGAACGTTAATATATATATATATGAATATATATATGAAGAAAGAATAATCTAGAAAACTTAAATCTGAAAATGCAATTTAATATCGTACATTATTCTCACATTATAGAGTATATTCTGTATAGTCTAAAAATACGTTTTTGCCTCCTGCACTATCCCGTATTATCTAAATTTGTGATAACATTCCTGTTAGTGTTAATCTTGCTCATTAGTGTGAAAGATTTTTACTCTGCCTGCTCTACAGCAGTCCTCATTTACTGCAAATGAATAATAGATGTTTGTTCCCTTTTGTTATTCTATACTAATAACAGAGACTGTTTGCACCCTGATGTAAATAGTAATATTACATAATCCCTAGTCTAAACAGAAATGTATGCTATTTGTTACCTTGTAGTGATCAATTGGTCCAAAAACCAGCAGTAGTAACTATACCAGTGAAATCATGCCATTAATAACATCTACTCTCTACAAATGGCTTTAACACATGATTTGTTTAATTTTAAGTCTCAGCTAAGCTAACCACTGCTGTCTAAGCTAAACTGCTAAAGTTAGCATGTTGTTTATTGTTGAGTTTCTTTTTAAATGCATAGCTTGCTAACAGTCTCAGTTGGGAATGGGAAGTGCAAGTAGAAGTGAGTGGACTTGTGGTTAGCTTATGAACCTAGTGTGCACAGAACCTAATTTTTCTGTCCTAAATACATACCTTGAAAGTTGTTAATGTGGATAGCTAATATTAGCTCAAACCTGGGTTTCACACAACTGATCCAGTTTGCCAGAACCTCCACTGTAAGGAAAATCAGCTAGCTCTTGGGCTAGTGCTAGCTCACACCTAGAAACAGCATGCAATATAAATCACATTATTAAATTTTATTATTAAAAAAACAGTTGTTTGTGGGTGAATCTAGATTATGTCAGTTTTATATTCCTAAACTGTTCTGAGATGCACACTGGATCCTGAAAGATTTTAGATTAGATTTTAGTTTTTAGTTTTTTATGTTTGTATGAAAAGAAATATTTGGGATGTGCCCATTAAACTGATCAATATTATAAAAAGTTCTTCTGTTAAGCTTCTTCTGCAGATCTGTTGACTACAAAATTTTTGTTCTTTGACTTTTTTTTCCAGATTAATGACCCAGAACATCACCTGTGACAGTAACATGGATGGAGACCAACTGCTCCATCAAAGCAGGAAATGGTTCCATTTGCATGGTTTGTACAAGAAGCTGTGGAAGAAATGTTTCAGAAGTTTCTCAGGAAGTAATAAACCGACTACTTCAGCAAAATCTGAGTGAAGTCATCACTCCTCCTCGCGTGAGATAACAACCATAGTTAGGACTCTAGTTCATCAGAAGAGACTGATCAGGACCTTCTCATTCAGGTTCTGATGAAGGAGAGTGATCTGGACGCCATCAGAGCCATCAGTTGTTAAATCCTTAATGGAATTGGAGTCTGAAGACCAAACACTCCAAAGTATTCCCTCCATCTCAGGGGTATCTCAGAATCAGGTGGACAGCGGAGAAATTTGCAGCAAGAAGAGACCGCTGAGAAATGACTCAGACTCAAAGCAGTATGCTTTTCAGGCAACTGCTGTCACAAATGGTGTCACCACTCCAGAAACCAAAACAGAGACTGCACAGATAGTTTCACACTTGACATGCAACATTATGCCTGAAGGCATTTTAGCAGAAACAGATGAACCAATGACCAAAGTGATAAATTTAAATTCTAACCTCTTATCCAGTGATTTTCCAGTAATGAAAGTTGAACGACAATCCCCTCTACAAAATAATTCTATTAGCAGCAGAGGATCCAGCCTCATTACCAAAGAGGAGGTGAAGATACAGGACTTGGCTAACGTTATTGACAGTGATGCTCACAGAGGAAGCAAAAACTATGAGACACTGGAAAAAAACAGAGTGGACAACGAAAGACCAGAATGCAGCCGAAATAGCCACCAAGCTGCTTGTAAAACCCATATCTCATTTTATGAAATACCAGCGGGATTTGATTCAACAATGCCGGAAGCTCTGACTAGTGCTAAAGAAGTCACAATGCAGGAAGAGGTATGCGAAGCATTGGATTTAAGTCTTCCAAAAAAAAAGGTCCGGGATAACAAAGAGAAATGTAAATGGGTACTAGATTCTGGGTATGAGGGCTCATTGTTCATGGAGGTAGATGAGATTGAGGATGACATTCAACATATAGAAGTTGAGCAAGATGAGGACGAAGAGGAGTGCTGGTTTCCCTTGAAAAACGATGAGCATGCAAACAGTTATCATTTAGAAAATTGTGATTCAGTTTCTCTCACGGCCATACCATCCACTTCTTGCACTAGCTTTTTGTCCCTTGATCCAAAGGATACACTTCTTATTGATGACCAAGGCATTCCCTACACTCTCACTTCTGATGGTCAGAAAGTTCCACAGATAGATCTTTCAGAAATGCTAAAGGTTGCTTCAGAGGAGATCAGCCCTGGAACTGAGCAGTTTGATGATGAGGCAACTGTGAGTGCCCAAGATGCTGACCCTGCACAAGAGTTTTCTTCAGATTTGCCTTTGGGGGACTCATCGCCTGGCCTTTCGCAAGATACCTTAAGGGTGGAGAAGACATCTCTGCCTGACTCTATCGTTGAGGCCAAGTCAGAGGCTTTACCGACCATATCTAGCTTGCCTTCCCTTCCTATTCAGATTGTGGCTAGTAATACTGAATCAAACACTCCCATCCTCCTTCTTCCTCAGTCTCAACTTCAGTCACTTTCATCTCCAGCAACTGATGCTAATCCAAGAATCATGGCTCTGTCACTACCTTTGGCCCTTGCCCAGAACACTCAGTCTTCCCCTGTCTTTCTTCTTCTTTCATCTCCTCAAGCATCCTGTGGAATTCAGTCTTCTGCTTTATCAGGGCAACTTTCTCAAGTTTCCTCCACATCATCTGTTGCACTTCCCGCAGCGTCAAGTTCACTTGGCCTTAACCCAGAGCCAATTTCCCGTACAACTACTTCTGCAGACCTCTCAGGACAAGATAAACCCTGCAATCTTTCTTCTGCCCTTACCTCACCCACTGCCTCCATGAGCACTGCTTCAGTGACCTCTACATGTCCTGTTAAGCAGATTAAACCAGAAGCGTGCTCTGACACACCCACCTCTTTCCAGGAAGCACTACTCAGATTAGCCGTTTCTGCTGTACAAAAAGCAGAAACCCAACTTAAACCCATTGAAACACCTTCAGTTGATACACCCTCAAGTTATGAGGCGACCCAGTCAGGATTACCCCCAGAAACTCATGCCTCAGAGGAACTCTGCAAAACTGAGCAAGTGTCGTCACCAACCTCTGAGCCAGCTTCCATGAAGGTGGACCAAACAGACTCTTTGTTAAGCCCCGACTCTGGTGACGGCCATCCGTCACCATCCACCACTTCCCCTCTTGAATCAGTGTCGCCCATATTTCCCACCAACCACCCAAAAAACCAAGATGCGCAGGCATTAGGCCCACGTCGCATTCTCTACTGCCAGTATTGTCCGCGGGTGTTCTACTACCTCTCGGACCTCGAGCGTCACTCCATCACACACTCCCAGAGCAAGCCACATGTGTGCCAGCTGTGTGGCAAGGCTTTCAAGCGATCAAGCCATCTGGAGCGGCACAAGCATATCCACACTGGTCAGCGGAACTTCATGTGCCAGCTTTGCCCGCGGCGATTCCGAGAGGCGGCGGAGCTGACGAGGCACCAGCGGGTACACACAGGAGAAAAGCCTTTCCAGTGTCTTTTGTGTCACATGCGGTTTGCTGAGCGCAACACTCTTCGGCGGCACACCAAGCGCAAGCACCAGGGTCAGCACCAGGAGGCGATGAACATGAAAGTAAAGCCAGAGACTGAAGGGGTCTCCCTTCTTGATATTCAGGGGCAGCAGGAAGAGAATGCAGAGTGGTACAGCTCCACAATGACAGAGATGGACTCTGACAACGACACAGGGGGAGAATGAAGGTTTAAAATATCCATAAGACTTTTATTTATTTTAATGGACAGTTCAGGAAAAAAATCAAAGTTGCACAACAGTCCCTTTACCACAGATGTAGTCATTCCGTCAAGACATCATCAAAATTCACAGCTCTACACCATAAAAAAATGGTTCTTCAAGGGTTCTTTAGCAGAGACTGTGGTTCAGGCTTTGAACAGATCACCTGATCAGGTTTTTGAAGACTCTCTACAA
>JBBPCX010000006.1:1464524-1472747 GCA_037974365.1 Hydrocynus forskahlii
GTCCACAACCGCTGGACACGACTCTCAGCCACTCCTCGCTATTCCACCAGACACGAACCCCTCAGCCTGGTCTCGGTTTTGCAGGACGGCGTGTTTGAAAATCGGCACGCCGTTCGGAGAGGGATAAAGGTGCTGGAGAATCACAGTTGGACCTTTACAGCGCGAGGACGAGTCGGACATTAAAGCTCCACGACTGGAGGAGGCTTTGATTCTTTCACTGCTGCTTTAAATTTATCGGCTCGCACCAGAGCATGATGAGCAAACGGCAGCCAACCAAAGAAAAGACCCCTGACCCCCATTTCTGTGTTTATTTATCCGTATATTTATTGAGCAAATGATCAAATCTGACAGCGATTCATGTAAGAACTTTGAAAAAAATTAAAGTCTTAATTGATTTTTCCCATCTGGTTTCATTCGTCTTGAATTTTGTGCTTCGCAATTAACAGAGCCATTGGCGAGGATGACTTCTGCCTGGAACAGGCCATCTGGAGCCTCCGCTGCACACAGAACTTAAAGGGCCCATATCATGGAAAACAACCTTTCCTTGCTTCTTTGTTCAAAGTAGAGGTGTTTAATACTAAACTAGTATTAAAGGTTTGGATCAAACTGCTCCCTCTTAAGTCCATGCAGCCCAAAAATGGCACTATTTTCGATTCATAATGGTTGTGATATCATAATCACCAATTAAGATTAATGCTGGGCAACGCTTACATTTTTTAAAATCGCGATTAATTGCATAGTTTTCTGCTATTAATGGCAGTTAATTGCATTGTTATACGCCCAATTAATTAATTCAAAAGTAGTATATTGCACCTTTTTATTTTTAAAGTACTGCTATATGAGCAAAAGTGCAACAACATTTGGTTTACAGACACTTTAAGCTAATAAGGAGCTTTTCAACAGCAGTGTTCCCTTTAACACAGTTACACAGTTACAGTTCAGGTATTTCTGTAAATCTCAACTTAAATATTAATGTAATCAAATCAAATATAAAACCAAAGCTATTCGCCACTGCAGGGCATTCAGGTTTTATCTGGTTTGTTATAGAAAAACAAGTCCCCCCTCAGAGTCCAGAGCATGGGGGGCAGAACGATTATAGCAGCTGAAAAGAGGGACCAACTCTATATGAAAGTCTCTGTATCTGAATGCAGTGTCACAAGTCCCTGTTGGTGTAATGGTCAGGCGTCCCATTACTTTTGTCTTTATAATAAAACCCACCGAGACCGAGAGCGGTGTGCCCCACGAGCACCAAAAAAACAAACGAACTTTCAAAATAAAATATTAAAAAACAACCCTGCTTTAGTACACGATAAAATAATTGTCAGCCCAGCCCTAATTAAGATATTTACCACTCAGCCTTCAACTAGACCAATCACTCAGCCACTCGAACTAGACCTGCCCAATCGTCCAACAGCACTTTTACCCCACCCGCAGATGAAGAGGGGCGGAGTATAAACAGTGTGCCTGCTTTTCGAAAGCTATACAGGACAGCCAATCAGAACAGAGCTCATTTACATATGTCAGTCTTAAAGGCTCAGTAAGTAAGATCCTCACAGTAAGAAACATCACACAGCCTCATGTACTACCATAATCTGACGTCACGTACGCCATTATTAAGAAACATTAACCCTTTGGGGAGTTGTTTTTTTTCTCGATATTCTCCGGATGTGAACCCTGTAGAGGTGCTTCAGATGGCTGCCGTGCTGCGCTGAAGGAGTGTTATGCATAGACGGATGCCAAAAATAAAATGGGAATGGCTGGTGTGAAATGATCTAAGGTAGTCAAGGTGTTCCAGGAGCTTTCATCTTACGTTCCTGCCCCTCAGGCTTTCAGTAATGATTTCAGAGCACATAACATTTCTCTAGAACACTGGAGTGTCAGCGCCGGCGTCCGCGCTTTTATGCACTGGAATTTCACAATCTATCAGATTTTACACTCGCTGGCAGCCGCCGTTCCTCCGCCTCGTGCACACGCGGTGTAATCATCCCGGCCGGCCCGTCTCCCACTATCACTTCATCTGAGTGCTGCGTTACAGGGAGACTCCGGCCTGCGCTCCGTTGGTGTTTCTCCACCGGCAAGAGGGAGAACACTGTACCACAAACAACGGTTTTCTTTATTACAAACCAAGCGACTCGTACCTGAGACAAACCCAAGCTGTACCCGAGCTGTACCTAATCCAAACCCGAGCAGAACCCAAGGTGTACCCAGTCCGAACCCGAGCAGAACCCGACCTGTACCCAATCCGAACCCAAGCAGAACGCGACCTGTACCCAATCCGAACCCAGGCAGAACCCGACCTGTACCCAATCCGAACCCAGGCAGAACCCGACCTGTACCCAATCAGAACCCGAGCAGAACGCGACCTGTACCCAATCAGAACCCGAGCAGAACCCGACCTGTACCCAATCCGAACCCGAGCTGTACCCAATCTGAACCCGAGCTGAACCCAAGCTGTACCCAATCCGAACCCGAGCAGAACCCACGTCTAGAGGACTGAGTTTGGTTCCTTTAAAGAGGACCGTGTGTGAAAACACCCTAAGATGGTCTATCCGGTGTGTGTCAGGTGGTGAACAGCAGCAGTTCTATGACGGGACTCTTTACTGAAGGAGTCGCTGTAGAAACGCTACACATGAGCTCATATGTATGTTCTGATCTCTATTACCAGCTCTACACACAACATTCAAGATTCAAGATTCTTTATTTGTCACATACACAGTTATACAAGTACAACGTGCATTACTGTGTCCTATGCCAGGACTCTACTGAAGGAGTCGCTGTAGAAATGCTACACATGAGCGCATATTTATGGAACCACTTTTACATGCTGTGTTTAATCTAAAACCCATAAATACGCTGCACCTTTATCTTAGTGTTACAGACTACAAGAATCCCACTGGGGTGAGAGCAGAAATGAGCTTTATCGGAGCAGTTTAACTTTTATTTCTGCTCCAAACCAAAGGCCGAGCTGTACCGATCTGCATCTGAAATCCTTCCACGTGCTCTGCATGTTGGTGCTTAGCAGACCGATAGGTTCGAGTGTTTGTTAACACTGTTTAAACACAGTTCAAATATTCATGCATTATTCATTTTTGTGTCCTCTGCCTCGGTGAGGAGGCCCTACCATCTGCACGGATCAAGATAAAGTGTTAATTAGATCCTGCTACAGGATGTGACAAACAAAATCCATATTACTGAAATCCATACGCCACCCTCTCTGACGCTCAGATTCTCATCGGAAGGATTTCAGGCCAAATATTATGATCCTACATGATGACACCGGACTTATAAACACAATGAACTTACAATGGAGGCCTCCCTTCATTTACCCTGAAACTACAATGGAGCCCTCCCTTCATTTACCCTGAAACTACAATGGAGCCCTCCCTTCATTTACCCTGAAACTACAATGGAGCCCTCCTTTCATTTACCCTGAAAATACAATGGAGCCCTCCCTTCATTTACCCTGAAAATACAATGGAGCCCTCCCTTCATTTACCCTGAAAATACAATATAACCCTCCCTTCATTTACCCTGAAAATACAATGGAGCCCTCCCTTCATTTACCCTGAAAATACACTAAACCCCTTCATCTGAATTAAGTGGCCGTTAATTTGTGAACCTGACCCCTTAGTTTACCTTAAAATTAAATTTAAGGCATGAGTGTGAAACCCCTTTATCTTAAATTTAAGGCGTTAATTCAGGAGGTTCTACCATTTAAGGGGCAAATTTGAAAAAGTAAGAGAAAAATTCAGTAGTTTTATTCCTTAATCAGCCTTAATCTGTGCACTTTTCCCCTAATTTTCCTACATTTCCGGTATGGGAAATTGAGGTCAAAGTTAAGTTCATTTTAAGGGTTAAAATTAAGGCAAGTGGAGACTGTGTATCCAATAATCCAATACTCAGTAATGTTCATCCATTCATTCAGTCACTCGTCTTTATCACAAAAACTGTTATGATCAATTTGTTATTATAATTAATCACAGTAACAGCTGAACTGGCAATTTTGCCGTCCCTAGATGATACCTAATGATAATAATGACAATAATAATAATAAACTAGAGTGCATTTCTGTGAGAAAATGCAAAATGTAAGTCTAGCAGTCTAGCTCATTTCTGAAGTGCACAGATGAGGACACAAACAGCTTAGAAAATTTGTGGAAGAACTGTTCAGCACAAAACTGCTGGCCACCTTATCCGGTCACACTGCAACACTGTACTGTCCTTCAGGCTCAGTGTAAACACGTTTTTCACCCAGAACAGAGAAGACACGGCCTCAGATCGGCTAGCAGCACTGGTAAGCGAGCATCACGGGCTGATGACTTTTTTATAAACCACAACAAACAGTGACATACGTCCTTCTTTTAATAACTGAAGAGAAAATCAGCACCTTAAAGGCTGTTTGTGAGTCTGCTGTGTCTTAAGCCTCTCAGGATTGAACTGTTGCTCCGCGTTTGTAGCTTTGTGGGGTCCGTAGCCACGACATAACAGTAGAGGAGAGTGGGGTGATCTGTGGCGGGGGGGTGTGGGTGTGCACCCCCTGTTTCTAGGGAACCATAGAAGAAATTGGTCACGTGAGCACATATTTTTGAAGAGTCAGCCATTTTACTCATCCTGAAAAAAAGAGAGCCTCATTGCACGAGAGGTAAGCATATTTCAAAAAACAGTTTTATGCCTTTAAAAGTAAAATTTCTATGGTCAAGGTTTTTTGATTGTTGTGTCTGTAAAGTTATAGACACATTTGAAAACATTTCACACGTTTTAGGGCTTTGGTAACCTACACTAGGAGTCTATACAGCTAGCATGATGTTAGCCGAAAACTGCTGGATGATGCATTTTTTCCAAAATGGTGGGGTTGGGGTGATTTGTGCCAAGGGGCCTGGGGTAAGTTGTGCCCGCACTTATGAATATTTTAAACATATTATTTCATTGTAATTGTACGTTGTGTTCTTACATTTCATCACTAAAACTATGTGACATAATTTTAGACCAAAAATAGAATTAGACCATCATGCCATAAAAGGAAGACAGACAGGGCTTCCACACCTCTAGAGGACATGGACAGAGCAGTGAGAGAGGTGGAGAAGGAGAAGTGCATTCGTCAGGTGGCGGGGCAGATGAACATATCAGGATGACTTTAAAACGATACATGGAGAAGAAAAAGATAGATGGAAAAGAAACATATAAAGGCACTAGCAGCAATGTTTCACAGTCCAGCTGGATCAAAGAGGGAAAAGCAGGTTGGGTTAAGTGTGCATTTATTAAGAAAAAAGTCATAGGGAAGATTAATAATTGCTCATTATTAGTGCTCATTATTAATTATCACCATGCAGAGAGTTCACAGAGAAGCAAAACTGGGTACTTATTTAGAGCATATAGCTTCAGCTTATGTAAATCTGAATGTAAACTGCAATGGCTCAATAAGGGACAAATGAAGAGATATGCTAATAATGCTAATAATACTAAGAAACTTTTAATCTTTTCTAGGATGTGATTGGTTTGCGGCCTTTAAAGCACGCCACCATTTAACATGCCACTCTCCTGAAGCCCCTCTCTTGGCAGAGCTACTGCCTTTAATAGGCACAACATGGGGGAGTTTTTGGCCTTTGGTACTGTAAAATAACTTTAAATAAATGTTAAATGAGCAATTTTGTATTGAATTTTTCTAGCTTTTATACAGAATTACACTTTCTGAGATCAAGCTATACTGTTTTACATCAATAATCAATGGCACAATTTACCCCAATGTATTCTCTCCAGCGCCACAACTTACACCACACCGGGGGCAAGCTGTGCCACGAGACCTCTTTTTTTCAGAAAGTAATATTTCTTAAATACTATATTTCAGATCCAAAGTGATTGTTTCCAGGGATGCACCAAAGAGCACCCGCGAATTGTGACTAACCGTGAAGTTGTGACGTGGTAAAAAAAATGCCTGTGGAAAATAAATGTCTATTTTTATAGTGTAAACCCTAAATATGCCCCCAGATATGCTCCCAAAACACTTTAATTTCATTTAAATTCAGTTTAATACATTACCCTTAAAGAAAATGTAAAGGTAAACTCCATGTGGGAAACTGTTCTGATGCTGAATGCTGGACTGCAGCTGCCAGAGTTGCGTCACAGGGCAGCAGCCAATCAGCAGCAAGGAGAAATTAATAGTGTTCTCGGGTTGGCTACTTTCAAACCTCCCATCTCTGAGTACATCCCAAGACTCTGTACTTTGTGTCCTCTCGAGGGTACTAAAAAATGTATTCCATTGGAAATTAAAATTTATTTATGTTAATATGTATGTTACAAAATTAGTACATTATATTTTTCTTAATAATTTAGCACAAAATTGCACTAAACATGCACTAAAAATTATGTATTGCCATGAAAAAAGCAGAAGATATCTGCGGTTTCTGCGAATTTGTGGGGGTTTCCGCGAACAATTATTAATTCGGTTCTAAGAAAAAATCTGACAGAGAAAAAAAACGACTGAGGCCGCAAACTCTGAACCGCAACTTAGTGGGGGAATACTGTAGTTACATTTACAGCATTTATCAGAGGCTTTTATCCAAAGCGATTTCCATTTCCTAACTACAGGGGGCAGTCTCCCTGGAGCAACTTGGGGTTAAGGGTCTTGCTCAGGAACCCAGTGGTGGTGTGCTGAAGGTAGGATTCAAACCCATGCCCTCTTGGTCCAGAGGCAAGTATCCTAGCCCACCACCAGTATATACACTGTAAAGGCCACTCGCCCATCTGCTCTCTCTCTCCACACATTACAGAGGTGACTTGACAACGAAAATTTTATCTTTAAATAATCAGTACTCGGGCCCTAATCATCTGATCGATAAGCTGTGTACACGCGCAACAGACCGGAAATTAATGAACGTTTTAGCTTTGGAACCAGGCCAAAATACATGATGGGTTCTGAAGAGTGGCACCAAAAAACAGTGTAATATAAAATTTCAAATAATAAAACTAGAACAGCCACACTAATAATAAGTTATAGTGCCTTTCTCGGCCCGAGTACACAGATACACATTCATATAACAACCCAGAACAATCAAATACACTCAGATACAATCATACACACATAATGGTGGTGGTGGGCTAGTGGGTAGGATACTTGCCTCTGGACCAAGAGGTCACGGGTTCGTATCCTACCTTCAGCATACCACCACTGGGTTCCTGACCAAGACCCTTAACCCCGAGTTGCTCCAGGGAGACTGCCCCCTGTAGTTAGGGAATGGAAGTCGCTCTGGATAAAAGTGTCTGATAAATGCTATAAATGTAACTACAGTGTTCCCCAGTGAAGTTGCGGTTCAGAGTTTGCGGCCTCAGTTGCAGATGGTGGTTGGGGTGGGCTCCCCAGACCACTGCTCAGAATCCTTTAGCTGACCTGGGAAGGCTCCTTATCCACTGGGACGGGAGCTGTGTAGCCATGCAGGGGCTCAGGTGGCTGGACCGGGCTGCCCTGTAATAAACAAGCAGGTTTTCATCACAAACAGGTCACAAAGCAGTCCCCCCAGCCCCCTGTGGATAAGATTCGACACCCCTGGTCTTGCAACATCCTGTTGGTATTCTCTGCTCCACACTGGGTTTAACACCACGTATCTTTAGCCTAAACACAGGCATTTAAAGTGTGTTAGAGACACTTTTTTCAGGTGTTTGTGTGGGGACTGGGGGGCTCTTCTCTGTTTGCTATGTGAAAACTTGGCCACAGGTCAAATCTTTTGAACTAATTTTATTGATTTCCTGAGGAACGTTTGTATGTTTTCTCAAAACTGTCCTTTTAAAAACCACAATGCAAGCCCGAACTGTCAGGCGAGAGGGATGGTCCAGGGTGGGAGACCCTCTGAAGACTGGACTCGGGTGGATCTGTGGTTGTGTGGACTGGGAAAAGAGAAGAAGAGAAGAGAAGAGAGGAAAGGAGGTGAGGGAGCGGCGCAGATAGCCATCTAACAAGGGAGTGTAATAAAAGTGCCGGCGCTCTGCAGTGCAGATTTAACGCTCGACATGTGATAATCAGAGCCCAGCAGCTCCCGCAGATTGAAAACCCCTCCTTCTTCACTCCACCATTTCATGCACATTAATGCTGAGAAGGTGTTTCATATGGAAAGCAGTCTGAGCAGAACGCGGGCGGGTGGAGTGTGTGTGTGGGGGGGGCTTATTCTGTTGCTGTGGGCAAAATAAACTTTTAGTCCCCTGTAAAAAGTGGGTAGGCCAACTCTTAAATTAC
>JBBPCX010000006.1:1479072-1490409 GCA_037974365.1 Hydrocynus forskahlii
TGGGTGGGGGTGTGGGTGTTTGTGTGTGTGTGTGTGCGTGTGTGTGTGTGTGCGTGTGTGTGTGTGTGTGTGTGTGTGTGTCTGTGTGTGTGTTACTCATTTGGCTCCTGGCTGAAATCTGATTTTGTCTTCCATCTGTAATGTTCCCCAATAACAACACAAGGCCTAATGTTGCGTCCAGCATGTGGAGGACAAAACACAGCCACGTCTGGGGGGCAAGAGACAGAGAGCAACACAGTAAAAGAGAGAGATGGAGAGAAAAGAGGAGAGAATGAGAGAGACAGAGAGACAGAGAGGTCGAGAGACTCAATGAGGCAATCAGAGAGAAAATGAGGGAGAGAGACAGAGAGGGAATAAGGGAGAGACAGAGAATGAGAGAGAGAGAAAAATAGAGGGAGAGAAAGCCAGAGACAGAGAGGGAATGCGAGAGAGCGAGAGAAAGAGAAGAATGAGAAAGAGAGAGCTGGGTGAGAGATGTAGAAAAACAATGAGAGGCCGAGAGAGAGAAAATGAGAGAGGGGGAATGACAGAGAGAGGGTGCGAGGTAGACAGAAAATGAGACAGACAGAATGAGAGAGAGAGGGCGAGAGACAGAGGAAATGTAAGTAACAGGGTGAGAGATGTGGAGAGAAAGAGAGAGTGTGAGAGTGGTAGAGAGAGAATGAGAGAAAGAGTGTGAGAGTGGTAGAGAGAGAATGAGAGAGAGGGCGAGAGACAGAGGAAATGTGAGAAACAGTGTGAGAGATGTAAAGAGAAAGAGAGAGAGGACGAGATTTGTAGAGAGAGAAAGACAGAGAGAGGACGAGATTGGTAGAGAAAGAGAGAGAGAGGGCG
Source organism: Hydrocynus forskahlii (assembly GCA_037974365.1). Taxonomy (NCBI): domain Eukaryota; kingdom Metazoa; phylum Chordata; class Actinopteri; order Characiformes; family Alestidae; genus Hydrocynus; species Hydrocynus forskahlii. The sequence goes on from JBBPCX010000006.1 coordinate 1,479,907, forward strand.
AGAGAGGTAGAGAAAGAGAGAATGAGAGCGAGAGAGAGAGATGGAGAGTGCGAGATGTGAGAACCAGGCTGGGCCGATTGTGAAGAAGGGTTCTCTCTCTCTCCACTACGGAGGGAATAACGGAACGTGGGCTTTAAAACGAGGGGGTGATGAGCGTGGAAAATAGAAAAGGGAAAAGGAGGGAGAGAAATGAAGAGGAGAGAAAGGAGAATGTGCTCCAGAGGGCGAGGGAGGGCAGGATGGAGCAGATGTAGCCGGCGGCTGTGTGATGTCTTACAGAAGAGCTTAAAGAGAGCCGCTCTTTATTTCTCCTCCTTTTTTTCTGCCTCTCATTGGTATTCGGCGGCGGTTCGGCGAGGAGAGGCTTTTTGGCTGTTTGTCATGGGGTGAAGTCTCTTCCTGTAATGATGCATAATGACCCCCTGTGTGTGATACTGCTGGAGAGTGTGTGTGTGTGTGTGTGTGTGTGTGTATTTGAGGCTAAAGTGTCCCTATACAAGTGAAATATATTGTTTTATCAGCTTATTCCAAATTGTTAATAGAACATTGTTGCTGTCAGGCCATGGTTCACATCCCGTATTTTGTTTTTTGTTTTTTGTTGTTTTTAACACAAAATACCAGCTGCTCTTTACTTGATTTTTATTTTAAAAATGTTTTTTTTTCCATCTCTTACCATTTTAGAAAGATCATATACTGTAACATACTGTAATTTATTACACCACAGGGGAACCCATGGGGTCTTCAGAGAAGGCCTAATGATTTCTTTGGATCTGAAAAATAAACAACTGTAATTTCTAGAACAACTTGGCAAGTATTACAGCACCCCTCCAATTTCACCAGTAAGCTTTGTCTGGAAGAAAAATAGGGGTAAATTCTCAAAACATCCCACAGAAAATGATCCAATCAGGGCGTTTCTCTCTGTGGCGTCTAGGTAGATGAGGCTAAGTGAGCACTCGCATTGGTCTGGCCTTCAGGAGCTGGACTGAAGTCCTACCATGTTGGATTAACCGCCAACATCGGGAGGAATCAGCCAATCACATTCTGATTAAGTGCAACACACTGCACCACCATGGGGCTGCAATAAAAAACTTCAAATATTACAAATTTGTAATAATGTTTGAAATTGGACCAAAATATTTATGATTAAATACTTACATAAAAAGTTATCAGAACTAATGAAACAACCACGCCATTTAAAGTCACTGAACCCATCTTTGATCCGGATTGTATCTTATATCTAGTCTTTGGTGGAGAATCGTAACTGATGGAATGATCGTTTGCTGATCGAAGTTCTGATTAAGGATCTGGGTGGTTGAGGACCCACACAAGAGTTTCATGATTACAAATTGGGTCATGGCATTCCTAAATTTGGGCGGTGTCACCAACATTTAAGAACTGTGGCATCATAGGCTTGCCCCCCAACCCAAACAGCCCCGAACCAACCCCACCCACCCCATCAAAGCAAATGAACTCAAACACCCTTTGGGTTTCAAAGGATAAAGGTCTGGACTCTAATTCCCAATTCTACAGGTTTGTCCATCTCCCACCCTCTGTTTTATTACTGTTAGGTTTCAGGCATGCTAGTGGGTTTATTACTGTCTAGCCTTTCCGGCTCCTGATACACATTCGTTCCTTTTCTGGACCCTGACCATGTGAGGCAGTTCCATACATTTCATTACTGCCCCAGACTGTAGTATGTGTGTACAGGATCATGGTTCCTGCTCCCCCACTGACCCTGCGTGTGTATTTGGGTTATGATGTGCAGCTTTATGGCACTGTAACTAGGGGACGGCCATCATGCCAGCCTTGTGGATCGATAAAATGTGTTCTATTAGGTACCACTGGGCTTCATTAGTGAGCATATGCTGCTCTGCAGTGCAGCACTAACTATGGAATTAATGGCCTGGGTGGGCCAATTAAATTTGGGCCCTTTATAGTTGCGCTGATTGCCATATTTAGGGGCTGAATTTCAATGAATGCCTCCCAAACATTCCCGCTGTCTCAGGGGAGTGTGTGTCTGTGTGTGTGTGTGTGTGTGTGTGTGTGTGTGTGGTAGGGGTTTGCTCGCAGGAGGAAATGTGTATTGTGTGTGCATGTTTATGCGTGAGACTCCAGCAACATAATTGCTGTTCATAAATTACCCTTGAGAATTAGCCTTTTAACCCACCTGCACTTTATTGTGGTACTAACGATAGCTTAGGAGGGAGAGGCGTCTCTATCCCGAACACAGGCTCCACTGCCTAAACATGCTGCCCTGGTGTTACAGGAGGTATCCAGCATCCATCCAGTATCTATCCAGCATCAATCCAGTATCCATATAGCATCTATCCAGTATCCATATAGCATCTATCCAGTATCCATCCACTGTCCATCCAGCACTCATCCAGTATCCATCCAACATCTATCCAGCATCTATCCAGTGTCCATATAGCATCTATCCAGTATCCATCCACTATCCATCCAGCATCCATCTAACATCCATCCAGTATCCATCTAACATCCATCCAGCATCCATCCAACATCCATCCACATCCATCCAGCATCCACCCAGCATCCATCCAGCATCCATCCAACATCCATCCAACATCCATCCACATCCATCCACCATCCACCCAGCATCCACCCAGCATCCATCCAACATCCATCCAACATCCATCCAATATCCATCCAACATCCATCCAGCATCCATCCAACATCCATCCAATATCCATCCAACATCCATCCAGCATCCATCCAGCATCCATCCAACATCCATCCAATATCCATCCAGCATCCATCCAGCATCCATCCAACATCCATCCAATATCCATCCAATATCCATCCAATATCCATCCAACATCCATCCAACATTCATCCAACATCCATTCAGCATAAATGAAGCATCCATACAGAATACATACAGAATCCACCCAGTATCTCTCCAACATCCCTCTAGGATATATCTAGTATACACCCAGTATCCATTCTGTATCCAACTCATCCACCCAGCATCTACCCAGTTTTCAGCATCAATTCTGCATCTATACTGCATCTATCCAGTATCTAACATCCATCCAGCATCCATCCAACCTCCACCCAGCATCTGTCCAGTATCCACTCAGCATCCATAATGCATCCAAACAGTATCCATCCAACATCCATCAAACATCCACCCAGCACTGGAACTGAAGTGTGTTCTCCTCCTCACATACTTTTACTTAAGTACATGATGGAACTGAGTAAATGGAGCTCATTACCGCACACCTCTGCTCCTCAGCAGAAGAAATGAAATGAAGAAAGAGGGGCAAGAAGGCCACGCACACACAGTCAGATTTAAAAAAAAACATCAAAACAGACTAGTCAGCCATTTAGCAGCGAGGCAGAATAAAACCGACTTTGAACTTTGTCTGCTTGTATCCTTTCTAATCTCCATCCCGGCTTTGATAGCCGGGCCCAGATAGCGCTCTGCATCCGTGTGGCTGGTGCTGTTCCTCAGGATTAAATGGGAGGGTGTCTTCCAGAGAGCTTTTCCCCTTTTTAATGAATCTGATGCAGCTCTGGGAAGGTTTCCTGTGCGAAAAAAAAGGCGATGGGGAGGGGGGGGGGGGGGCTGAGATATGGAAAAGTATGGAGAGCAGAAAAAAAAAGAATGGCGAGCAGAAAGAGACAGAGCCCTGACCAAAACTGCCTGGATTCATGTGGGTTAGTGAAATATTTCTGGCACCCCTTGAAAACATAGACTTTCCTTCCTCGTTCTAAACAATCTCACTATTATCCACAGTTTTCACTGGACAGTCCCCCTTTAAATTGGTCTACAGGTTTTGGGAGATATCTGTAAATAGTGCAGGTCTACCACCATTTCCATGGAGACACTCCTGCCATTTTAATGGGTATGCTAGGTCTGAGTTGCATGGTTGCACCAGATTCATTTCCAAGGTAATGCCACACATTTTAATACTTACTGTACACCCATAATCATGGTTGTTTTTAATTGTTATGGCGTACCCATTTTCAAGGTTACTTATCCCCCATTTTAATGGATATGTTACAATGGTTTTGCATAGATTTGGTACTCTCAGTTCCATGGTTGCAGTACAACCACCTTCAAGGTTCTACACCTTTATCGAGGTTACACTACACTTAGGATGATTTCAGTGATTTCTGTAAGGGTACAGTTGTCTAGCTGTATCACCAGTGGAACTGGGTTACTTGGCTAACACTAGCTGCTGTTAGCATTAGTAATGGATGTTGCCACTTGATTTTACAGTGGACCCCCGAAATTTGTGGGGATTACGTTCCAAGAGCACCCACAAATAGTGAAAAACGTGAATTTGTGATGTGGTAAAAAACGCCTATTTTTTATAGTGTGAATCCTGAATATGCCCCCACATATGCTCCCAAAACGCTTTAATTTCATTTTAAACTCAGCTGACGCTCCACGCGGGAAACTGTTCTGATGCGAGAATGCATCACAGGGCAGCAGCAAGGAGAGCCAATCAGCAGCAAGGAGAAATAAATAGTGTTCTCGGATTGGCTATTTTCAAACCTCCCACCTCTGAGTACAGCGGTATTTCACCGCCAAATACGCCTTTCTTTGTGTTTCTCTCCACAGAACCAAAACATTTATAGTTATATTCTATATGGAAATGTAGCTGAATTTACGTTAATGTTTATGTTACAAAATTAGTCAATTATATTTTTCTTAATAATGTAGCACTAAACTGCATGAAAAATTATAGATTACCTGGAAAAAAGTAAAAGAAATGCGGAGGATATCTACAGTTTCCACGATAGCGCAGGGGTTTCTGTGAACAATTATTAGTTCGGATCTAAGAAAAATTCCACAAATGCCGAACTGCAACTGGAACACTGTATTGCTCTTCTAGCTAAAGTTCACCTAATATCCACGGTTATGGTCTCTACAATAATGCGAGGCTGAAACTGCCCAACACAACATTCATCCATCCAATTTCTGAACTGCTTAGCCTTAATCAGGATCAGGGGAGCGCTGGAGCCGATCCCAACACTCCCAAACAGCATGGACGTGTGTGTACAAATGCAGAAAACAGCTTCTTTTGTGTGTGTGTGTGTGTGTGTGTGTGTGTGTGTGTGTGTGTATGAGGGTTTCCTCCATTTTCTATAGCCGTCAGTGAATAACAAACCTGAAGATTAATGACTGGACCGTAAGCTTGGCGTTTAAAATGAGATCAAAAGAGCAAATAAAGCGTAAGACCTGAGAAAAGGAAGGAGGAGGGTGTTCTGCCGCGATTACAGCTGTGGACGACGGTGGTGAAAAGAACACACTTCCCTCCTGGTCATGTACTCTGGGGGCTTTTCTCTGAGGAAAAGCTTTATTTTCTTGCGCCGTCCCCGAGCAATTAGGCCTTGAAACACCAAGGTGTCAAAAACTCATTAAGAGCCCGGAACAACTGCAATATTTCCTCCAGACGGCCGCATTCCTCCACCTCCCCGTCCGTTCTCATGTCGGGTCAGGAGCCGGGCTGCGTGGTCTGACAGTTTGTTTTTAATCAGTGTTAGAAAGACAAACGTTAGCCCTGAGCTCATGTACATCAACAAATACACACACTGAAATATACAAATCATTTCTGATCATTTTCTTCTCTCTATTTTAGTGGAGTTTAGGAATTCCAAGCAACCATGAAGACACCAGACCGGCTGTCGGAAGAGAAAGGCTCTGGGGTTCTGAGGCCACATGGCTTGCGTTTATAGGAATTATCCAGCATTTGAGAACAGCCACCTCTTCACCAGTGGAATCCAGCAACTATAAATTGATCTGTATTATAAGCCTGGTTTTGTGATCTTTTCTAAATATGGGGAGATGCAACGTAGTACTGGAAAGACCCTCCTGAATATACTGCCGCTGCCATACACTTCTAGTTGGCCTCTGTACACATGCAATCTATAGTCTTGACCCCGGAGATCATATTAGCTTCTACATTAGCCAGGGGCTGGGCCTAATTTATAAAGAACGGTTGGGTCAGTATTGACGTTCAGTAGAGGTCAATCGAGCATGTCCCACTCGCAGAATGAATAGAATGGCTCAATACCTCCACTCAATAGGCCGAGGTACTGGCCAACGGATCGCGGTGCTTTGTGGCTCCGTGGGCACCGGGCACATAGCAGCTGTTTGGGGCTGATACTAGCCAACGGTGGAAAAGTCCTGAGATTGTTCCTGAGGGACCCCACCGATCTTAAAGTTTAGACACTAATGCTAATGTGGCTAACAATAAATTAACTCAGTACGAAAATACACTTCGCTACATACCAGAGATGGGGGGGGCGTCACAATTAAGTCGCACAAACAAAGACTTGTGACTTCACTTTAGACTTGCCCTCAACGACTTGAGACTTGACTTGGACTTGGATGTTGTGACTCGTGAGTCATAACTCGTAAACAATGTTCATTTCATGGAATTATTTATTTAGATCTCGCACTCTTTCCAACGGCCCCTCGTTTGCCATAATCTGGAGTTATTAGCCGAAAACAGCTCACCTCGCCCTGGTGTCCTATTACTTTTGTCTGTGGTGAACGGTTTTCGGCTAATAACTCCGGATCTCCGGGGGCTATTATGTTAAACGAGGGGTTGGAAAGATGTCAGCGAGCCCTATCTAACTGTGAAGTTTCACATTTAGAGTGTGAGATATATTTTTCATATTTAACATTTAGATTTAAGATCATTTAAGGCAAATCCTCCATGTGGGTGAGGGAATATCACAGCACGCAGTCCAGCCCCCTGCTAAGTAACAGCCAATTGTAATGACGGGGCGTGGCCGATTAGCATATCTTCGAAACATTTAGAGCTCAAAAATTCCACATTTAGAGTCACCGTTTGTAAAAGTGCTATATTTAGATTTAGAGCACAACATTTCATTTTTTAACACATTTAGATCTAAATGTGTGAAAATTGTGTGAAAAGTGCGCTAAATGATGAAAAAATGACACCTCTAAATTTGTTAACAGCAGCCCATAGACTTGGACTTGGGACTAAAGACTTGAGACATTACTTGGACTCAAGTACACAGACTTGAGACTTTACTTGGACTTGGTAAAAATGACTTGTGAACATCTCTGCTACATACAGAAATCCTGGATATTAATACTATAGACAAGTAACACAGTTGGTAGGTTTCACTATAGTATTTATATCCAGCATTTCTGTATGTAGTGTATTTTCATATTGAGTTTCTCTTTTCTACAGACTTTTTCTCAGATTTTATTTAAACTTTATATTCTGTATTGTTCTTGTCTCTGTGTATCTTGCAGTCACTATATAAGCGATTTCCTCCGGGAGTAGTTGCAGATTAGCATTGTTCAAATGGCATTCTTTGTGACATAAACACTTATGTTCATTTCACAGGGATGGACATGAGTGCGTACAAGAAGACGCAACGTGCAACAAGTTTTTAGACTTTTGGTGCTGGATTGTTGTCCATCTAGAGGGACTTTAACCATCAGTGGCCAGAAATCAGCGTGCACCGCAGCTGAATAGTCTCTAATGTGAATACATTTTTTTCCTGAATTTCTACTCAATTTAGTCTTCTCCAGTTCCACCCACTAGCCGGCCCCTGGATTCTGGAGGAGAACACTAATCGCTAATTCTGTTACACCAGCTAACAGGCGCCCACGCGGGCAAACTTCACATGGAGTTATGAGGGACAGGGAGGACAACCCTACCCACCCGGAGGAAGAGACTCTTATGGACTCCTGGCAACAGATCAGGGCTTGAACTCGCTTTCTCCGAGTCGACACCGTAACCCCGCTGGAACCCTGTGAAAACATCTCTAATTCAAAACACTACATAAATGTGAAATTGGATCAAGACTCGTGACCTCAGAAGCCTAAACAAAAGCTCTATAGGATGTTCCTGTGGAGAGTCCCTTCAAATCCATCATTTTGCCCCATCGGCGCCCCTACTTGGGTTCCACTTTCACAAGAGGGTGGAACAGTTTTTATGCTTAGCTGTTGACCCCAGAGTAGCTAATCGGAGGACAAAAATGAGCTGTGACCCTCTCACGGGTAGTTTGTTGAATTGTCATCAATAAACAATTCTGTATAGCTTTCTTTAATCCTATAAACAGTGGTTATAAACACCCTAATGAAATAGTGACCTTTAAAAACTTTGAAAAGTAACGAGTTCTGCCCGGTTGCAGTTGCTGAGGTGGTTTAATCCATGAAGAAGGACTGAAGGGGTGGTATGGTGGTGGTGGTGGGGTGGGGGGGTCATTCTGGATTTGAGTTCAATCTCAGCGGGCTCTTGTGTGAGTAAGAGGAGGGACAGGATGAGGAGTCGGGGATCGACACACTCTTCAGCCCCATCTTCTTCAGCGATGACTCATCCGTGACAGAGATGGAGCGGGCGAAGGGGGGGCGCAGGGGAGCTGAGCCTAAAGGGGGTGGGGTGGGGAGAGGACAACATCAAAGACAAGAGAAAATGTTCATCAGAGGACTAAAAAATACATTTAAATCAACTGCCTTAGCTTAGACTGCTAGCAACCTCATTGCTTTCCAGTGGAGGTGAATGGAACCAGATGTCTCCGACACAAATCCAGCCTTTTTATTCTCTATCCCCCACAGTGAAGCTCCACGTGTCTCTGAGTGTTTATATGAATGTTGATTATGTAAAATAGTGAATCTGAACTAAATCACTTTTCGTCTGGGACTATTTTGCCTCATGACGCCCTGCATGTATCCCTCCACCATGAATGGGTTTAGTTTTAGGACCAAAATCTTCTCAGAACTCTGGCAGAACAACGTCTCAGATGTCAGGCGGCGCATTTATTTCATGGAAAAACTTTCTGTGAGGGAGATTTTAGAGGCAGAGGTCTGGTTCCATTTGCCACGACTGGAACAGTTCTGACTCAGGACATTTCTCTTGAATTTTAATCATTTAACTATGCTATAACATTCCCCTTCACATTTTGAAGGTTTGTTGTTTTTGTTATTCCATTTTACGTGGCCATTAATTGCCACCACACTGCAGAGAAAAATAGTGTGTATTACAAGATATGGAACTGGGGGCCATACTCTGCTCTGCCTGAAGAGGCGCTAGTGCTCCGGGTCAAAATAGAGATGGCGGTCAAAATGGAGATGGTGGACGCAGCGCGGCACTGAGTGCTCTGTAATTGCTGTCGGAGAGATCATTATCACCGTGCACCGGTGCACTTTCACTAACAGAGGGCACTGGGAGGCAGGAAGGCCTAACGTGCACGCGTGTGCGCCGACAGCGCCATTAGCGCAGCGTGGTGTGGGAGGATAATTTTTGCGGACTGTGTGAGGGACGAGGCTGCATCACACTGCTCGCCGTCACCACACCGGAACGAGACCCCACGGTTAAAGAAGCAGCTCAGACCCCAAAGCCGGTCACCCAGCTGAGACATGCTGTCTTTACCACGGAACTGTGAGGCCAGTCTGACTAACACAGGCCTGGAAACCGCACACACTCGCCTCGAACCACGTTGGGTAATAATACAGACTCCCTGGTGTGGGTTCAGACACCATTCGTCTCACTGTTTTCTGCACAACCCGTCAAATATTATATATAATATATATCACAGGTTTTTACCGTTTATTTCACTGTAGATTTTTTTATATTATCAAACACTGGAAAGTTGTCGAGTGAAAATATGTGAAATAAACCCAGTTTCCTTTCTAAGATGAGAGAATCTGTAACAGTGCAGGTCTGACTGATTAACTGGTTGTTGGTGATGCAGAGTCAAACGCTAGACTGTCCTTTGAATGCACTCGTTACTGTTTCAGCACTTAACAGCTCCTTAAATATCTGACACTTGTCTGGTGATCCACATTATAATTATATTATTGTGGCTTTTTATGGGTCAGTAGTGATTAATAAAAATATTTTCTAGGTAATAAAGGTAGTCGAATGGTGAACACATAGTTGTGAGAATACGGTGTAAAGGTGGGTTTATGCACCCCGACACCACTAGTGTTGACACATCATGGTGGGAAGTTTGACACTTCTTTGACGTTTGCATTTGACCAATCACTGATCTGCACTATTTCCAGCTCCGCCCACAAGTTCCGTCTTCTGATGCTCTGTGTCCCAGTAGTTAACGAAGCCAATTTCAGAGGGGCTCAGTTTGGGAAAATGATCAGGAAATGTTTGATCCCAGGATTGTAAACGACCTGCTTGGAATAACAGGCCTAAACTGACGATTCACCTGGACCGGCTCTGCCTAACCATTTAAAGACATACAGCCATGGAAAAATAAGACACCACTTTTCCCTTTTCCCCTTGTCTTGTCTTGTCCAGTTGTATTATTGCTCTTGTTCTTTGTCCTGTCTGCACTTGTGGTCTCGGTGTTCTGTTCTGCTCTGGTGTAGCTCCATGGTTCTGGAGGCATGTTGTTTGTTTTTACGGTGTACTGTGTGTATTGTAGCAATGACAATAAAACCCACTTGACTTGACTTGTTAGTACAGTTTGTGGCAGTATGTGTGTGTGTGTGTGTGTGTGAGTGTGTGTGTGTGTGTGTGTGTGTGTGTG
>JBBPCX010000006.1:1498799-1530499 GCA_037974365.1 Hydrocynus forskahlii
TAGATAGATAGATAGATAGATAGATAGATAGATAGATAGATAGATAGATAGATAGATAGATAGATAGATCGATCGATCGATAGATCGATAGATAGGAATGTGTAAAGCGCATTTAGTATAAATGATCTAAATAATATAGAAGCAAAGTGAACTGATTTTTTCTATTAATTAAGTGGACTTTTTAGATAGCCTCTGCATCTGTTACAATTAACCTCACCTGCTGAGTAAGTTTATAGGGGTGGTAGTGGGCTAGTAGGATACTTGCCTCTGGACCAAGAGGTCATGGGTTCGAATCCTACCTTCAGCATACCACCACTGGGTTCCTGACCAAGACCCTAAACCTCAAGTTGCTCCAGGGAGACTGCCCCCTGTAGTTTGGAAATGAAAGTTGCTTTGGATAAAAGCGTCTGCTAAATGCCATAAATGTTATAAGGTTTGTGCTCCTGCTGCTTTTGTTTGATTTGTTTTTTAAATGCTATCTGTTGTATAGCAGAGATGTGTTGGTTTCTTGCGTAAAAAATGATTAATTGGCTGAGATACTATTAAAAATGATTAAGCAAAACCAAAATGTGTTGGTTTGCGCCCCGCTCTTCATAATGTTTTATTCTGTTTTTTCCCACATTCATAGCAAGAGCTGTCTTTAGCAAGAGATGTTTTTTTTCCAACCCCTGCCTTTGATGTGATGGTATCCTTGACAATGTCAGCTACATAAATAAATTCTATAATACAATGTTATATACATTTTTAACTCTCCTTGGAATACACATGCTGACCAAGATCGTGGCACGCTGTCCTCTCTGGGATCTAATACTTGGTGTAGTTGTAGTTGACTTTCACACAAGAATTTTGCACACATTCGCATCAGTACAACGGATGAACACGTCCATTACTGCCATATCAACAAGAAACTTAACTCGAGGATGGAATGCTGAACAAGCTCCGTGACCTCGGCTTGCTACATGGACCAGGCCCTCAGACCACAGTCTCATCTGATGCTGGTGTGTTTTTGCTTTTACAGAGACATGGTTCAGCTCAGAACACTGGTGACACACAGCACATTGGGCAAGGGATCTGGGCCATCTCCAACTACAGGACATCTATACCTGCCTGTAGGGCTGCAACTATTGAATATTTTTGGAATCGAGTATTCTAACGATTTTTCATCGAATAATCGAGTAATCAGATAAATCATACTTTTGTGTTTTTAAACAACTGTATCAATAGTGTGTTATGCAACATGAAAGGCCTCTTAAAATGGCGCTCCTCAAACACTAAAACCTTCTCCATCAGATACGTAACTAACATACACTTCACACAAGTAAACTTTATGCTAGTGCTAGTGATGGAGAGAGGGGCTGAACTAAACATGCCGCACTCCGTGCAGAGAAGGTGCTTGCCAAACTCCAGACTGAAACTTACCGTTTATTGGTCGAGTCGTCTCTCTTCTGTGAGCTGATGACGTTGTAGACCGATGGAAATAGTTTAATAATCGGCCAAAACGTTAAGTTAACTCACTAGTACGTTATAATTAGCGACTAAAAACAGAAGTACAAACACACTATTACGCTGGCCAGGACCGGCAGCAAAACCAATATACACTGCACTATATTTTCTGCCTTACGCAGTGTAACATGGTCCCACACTTTAGACATTTTCTGCCTTTTACTCACACTGGGATCTTCATTTTCCGCCATTTCCATAGAGAGCAAAATAAACAATGATACCAGAGCTGCACAGTAGTCTACAAAGCGTGAGAGAAACGATAGCAGAGACATTTTAAATAGATGTTACATAAATTAAACGAAGCCTCAAGGTAAAGAATTTGCTTTGAACATTTTTTGTCATCGAATTATTTGAGTTACTCGAATAATCGTTTCAGCCCTACCTGCCTGTGTTGATGAGATCTCCCTCCCAGAAGACCTGAATGACTTTTACGCATGGTTTGAGGCACAACAACATGGTAGCAAGGAAGTGATCCCCCTCCCCCCAACGGCCAGGTTCTCTGTCTGACCATGGCTGATGTGAGTCAGTCCACGGAAGGTCATCGAATCAGACAATATTCCTGGTCATGTGCTCAGAGGAAGCACAGACCAGCTGGCAGATGTTCACACAGACATCTTCAATATCACTCTGAGCACCACCATCATTCAAAGCCTTCACCATCATTCCTGTGCCAAAGAAGTCATCAGTGTCGTGCCTCAGTGACTACCATCCCGTTGCACTCAAACAAATTGCAGCTGCTCCCCTCACTGGACCCCTGCAATTTGCATATTGTCCCAACTGCTCAACGAATTATGCCATCACCACTACCCTTCACTTGGCCCTCAACCACCTGGACAAAAAAAGATACTTAGGTGAGAATATGGTTCATAGACTTCAGTCCAGCATTCAGCACCATCTTTCCTCAGTATCTGATTGGGAAGCTGAGACTCCTGGGCCTGAACACCTCTCTGTAACTGGATCCTGGACTTCCTGACTGGGAGATCTCAGTGAGTCAGGATCAGGACCAACATCTCTAGTGCCACCCTGCTGAGCACAGGCCTCTCTTGTTCACGTTGCAGAGCCACGGCTGTGTAGTCATTGTCAGCTCAAACCGCTTCATCAAGTATGCGGGTGACATGAGTCTGGTTGGTTTGATCAGCGGGAACGACAAGGCAGTGTGCAGAGAGGAGGTGCAACGGCGGATGCACTGGGGCGGAGACAACTTGTCTCTGAATGTGGACAATACAGAAGAGTAAACTTCAGGAGAGCAGGACGTGATCACTCTCCACTGAACATCAACGGCTTTTTAGCTGAGACACCCGCTCCATCATCAAAAAGGCCCGACCCTTGTCTATGTTTTCTGTGGAGACTATAGAGAGCACTCTCTGTAGCTGCATCATGGTGTGATATGGAAAGATTACCAGGGTCTCTCTCCCCTGTCTTGCATTTACGCCACACCCTGTATCTGCAAAACCACCAACATTGTGGAAGACTCGACACACCTCTTGTCTTGACTACTGTCTGGCAAAAGATTCTGTAACATACGGGCCTCCAATGCCAGAATGGGGAATAGTTTCTTCCTTCAGTCGTTAGACTCTTCAGTCAGAAACTGCACACACACACACACACAAACACCTTTGACCTTAACTTCTTCCTTCTAACGCAACACGAATACACACTGAAATATTCTGCCTTAAAAACAACTTACAACACAAGTGTAGATACCCTTTATTTATTATGTACTGCACATTGTTTGTCTTGCTGCTTCAAATATTTGCACATTTGTTATTTATTGCTGTCTATCTCTATATTTGCATTTTTTGCACACTTAGCAACTCTGCTGCAAGAATACAGCATCTGTCATAACACTGAATTCTTTCAGACTTACACTGCAGTTGCTTTTGTTGACTGAACTAAATGTTTTCTTGCCCTTTTGTTTTGCTCATGTGTTTTTCTTGGACTTTCTCTCTTGCTCTCTTTCCACTCTGTGTATTTAGTTGGCACTTATGTAGTCTTGTGTTGTTTCTGTTTTTGTTCTTTATGTTCCTGGAGGAACATTGTTTCATTTCACTGTGGCTGAAATGACCGTGAAACTACTTGACCTGACTTGACTTGACATGTCAGGGTTACTTTTCATGACACACTAATGAAAGAATGAATGACATGGTAAGGTCAACAGTCACCTGTGTGTTAGAATGTTAATTGCGGTTTGTCAGAAAGGTGCACATCACACCAAAGGTCCCCATGACGCTTTTCTTGTTATGGTAATGGTGCAGCCACACGGCCACTGACCTTTAATAACGACCGTGTCAAACAGAATGTTTCCGCTTTTTTCCTTTGAGTAAGACTGACACAACCTGGATATATGTGACAAACAAACAGCTGTGCAAGTGTGTGCGTGTGTAGTCAAGGCGTGCTCCATACTGCACTGGAGTAGACATATGTGCGTGTGTCACTTAACATATGCCTGGTTTAAATATGGCATGCTGTTTAGATTTTATGGTTCCTTTATTTGTGTACATCTGCTCAGGCATGCATATGAGTGTGTGCAGGTTTGCATTTTTATGTGTGTGCTTGATATTACATGTTAATGTGGACATCCATGTGTCCACTTGCAAGTCACACTGAATTTGTGTGTGTGTGTGTGTGTGTTTGTGTTTGGGCCCACATGCTAAAGAAGCTGACAGCTGTGAGTGTGTCCATGAAGAGTGTGTTGATGTGCTCAGTGTGAATCCAGCCTCTTTCTTGGCACCCGGTGTGTGTGAGGACATGCCAGATGTTGTGCGAAAGCGAGTGTGTGTGTGTGTGTATGTGAGTTTTGAGAGGGTTTATTGTCAAATGCGGTGGTCAGCATGGGTGGCATTCAAACTGCAAGCGGATCTGCTTTGTGTGAGGTTTCTTTGGGATCCACCCAGATTCTGATTTGTCATGAAGTGTATACTGGTGTGTAGAGAGTGTGGTGATGTGAAGTGTGTTTGGTCTTGACTGGAGCGTCAAACTAGTGTTCAAACTACTAATCGTGAATAAACTCTTTAACAAACACACACGGCTATGAGTATATTCGAATTTCTATACAAAGGGGGTTCCTCCCTCATATTTTTTTCCGAAACACTGATCTGTTGCACAGTTCCATAAAAACCAGGGATCAGTAGTCTGGACCACTACCAAGCCAGAATTTTAACACTATACATAAGATAACTCAGTAGTGAGAGCTAGCCCGGCTAAAGTGCAGCCTCTACACAGTAACACAGTGTTACAGTTAATCCTTCAAATGTAAACAGTGAAACAGGTCCATAAATGCCCATATAATTTCAAAACTTTTAGAACTGCCTATATAATGTCAACATTTGTATACAGAGCTACTGAAAGCATGCTGTAGATATTGTGGGAGAAAATATTTGCGGGACGCTAAATAATCTCTGAAGACGGGGGTAGGTTCACAGATGGTTTCAGGTAGTAAGTAAAATGGCCTTATTCACTTTGTAGACATGGACAGTTGCTACATTGTAAGACGTATAACAATCTAACAGATTATATTGCACTGTTCAGTCTTTCAGTTCAGTGTGCACAGGTGTTGAACAATAAATTCAATGGACTGGAGCACATAATGTACTCATTTTAATACTGATTATACTGCATGAAGTACAAACAATCCCACAATGAGATCACTCCACTGAAAATGTTGCTTTCCCTGTACCTGCAAATCGAACATGGTATAAAGTATAAATGAGCTAGCACGTTATGAAACATAATTCAGTATTATATACTTCAGTAATGATGAATGCTTTAATACCACTACTAGTAAGCTGACAGATTTTGAATTTAATTTGTAAAGTAGAAGATATCTGTCTGTCTGGTGTTCTGTTCTGTCTTACTGTGACTCTTGCATGGTGGTACGTATTGTGTCATGAACCTGCTGCTAATACCCAGATCTAATCTTGGCGGTGTGGAAAAGTGTGCGAGTGTTAATGCACAACTCTCATTATGGAAACACCCTCATCTGCAAACAGATGAGTATGTGTGAGGTTCCTCAGACGTCTGGCTTGACGGTGTCACACTAAATCTGCTCTGTGTAAAACAACACAACTTGTTTTTAACAAACAGTGTCAATTATTACGCTGTCAGAAGTAAGCATTGTAGCCTGGGTTTGAAGTAGGGCTGCACGATATGGATGAAACATGAGTACTGTGATTATACTGAGATATATTAAGGTTGCAATACCTTTCAGTATATTTAAGGGACCACATCGTCGCTGTTCTCTAATAGCTGGAAGTATAATTTTTAAGGGACAAGCATAGGGTGGAAAACGGTTACATAAGAATGATATAGTAATTATATTTGTGGAACACAAACGTCAGAGGAAAAATAAAATAGAAGGAAAACATACAATATGGGCCATTCGCAGATATGAAAAATAGTTCCTGCTAGCTGAATAGTTTCCTTCTGAAGAGCCATGCCAAGGGTAAAAATAATACTTCATAAAGGTCCTCATGTCCCAAAGTACAAAGTCACGGATTCAAACAGAACTATTTTTAGATTAGTGAGCTTTATTTCCCATCGGGACTCTTTTTTGTTGTCAGGTAAACTCTTTCAGTGAAGTTCTGCAAAGGACAACCAAGGAATGGCTTCTTCAGCAAGGGGTGTTTTAGAAAATAAGTGATTCCAACTAGAGAACTAGAGACATGCCTAGACTTTCCTTGTGCCCAGTCATACATGTAGAGACACTGTACAGTGGAAGGACACAGAAAAAAGACCTGCAGGTTTTCACATATGAAACTGAGCTACGCTGTTCACATCAGCATGCATGACACCTAGTCGGAATACCAGCGAATCAGGTGATTGCTAATTCATTGCTGACTTGTTTTCTATCTTCAGAGAGCCCTGGAGAATGTTGTCTACATTCCTCCCAGGTCCTTCCATAGTAAGGCACCACATAGAATTCTTTTTCAACCACCTTTTTAATAGATTAGATTTCCATTTTGATCAGAGTGAGAGGCAGCAGAAGGTGCATGCTGCTAGCTAAGGATGCTAATAATCACAGAGGGTTAAGGCTCTTCACAGGGGAGATGTAGCTCAAGGGCTGATATATTTTATATGATGTTGGACAGCTCAAGGTTTCTTACTCTCGTTCTGTCCATAGAAGTTCACTCTTCAAAGAATAAAACTCTCTTCACTCTCTGTAAAATAGAGTGGCCGTCTGCGTTGGTATGCATGCCGTTCCTGTAGTCCAAGTCATTAGCATGTAAATCTGTCAAGATTGTACACCTGCATTTACGACGAATATGGTCAAGCTACAAACCACTCCTGTGTTTTGACTCCTACTGTGATGGAGTAGTATCTCAGTCTCAATATCAGTGAACCTGAGAGTTGGACCTGCTGGGTTAGCTCTCACCCAGAAGCGCTGCATAAAGCCTAGTGCCCAACCCTGACTGCTAAAGAGCAGATCTACCCCATCGGTGCTTCTATGGAGCCAACCACCTTCTAATAGAGGTGTTCAGGAAGCCATTTGTCATCCTCATGCTTCTGAAAAGCAGCCAGCTTTTTAAGAACTGTGTCGAAAACGGGACGCTGACATGGGTGTTTGTGTGAGTGGTGCTAAGAAGAGGTAGTGTTAGGAAAATGGCCTTTAGGAACGGTCGTATAAATGGGAGTCAATTGAAAGACCCGTCTAATTTCAGAACGGAACGTGTTTGGTTAAATAAAATAGGGTGAACGACGAGGGCTTTGTTTCTTGAACACAGTGCATTCAGAGAGCGAGAGTTGTTTTGTTTGAGTTGTTTCTGAAATTGCTCTCTTTCTGTGGAACGGGTGCTTTCTAATCTGGTGCAGGGTCAGTCAGATTAATTGGGGTGATTGGGTTTTTTTTAGATGGTTTTGGGGTTCGCATGGAGTGTAGTATTTTTATGAATGAGTCTTTTTTTCTTTAAGATGTTTTTGTGAATGAAGGTCGAGAAGCCTATTGGATTAGATGGACTCTGAAACAGCACGCTCAGATAGCGAGCTTTACAGGGATGTGTCGTTCTTCCACTCAAGCAGCTTCCAGAGAGAGAGAGAGAGAGAGGGAGAGAGAGAGAGAGAGAAAGAGAAACCGAGTGAGCAAGACAGAGGGAAGAAAAGAGAGAGCAAAAATGCTGCAGCGAGGACTGCTTGTAAATGGCAGCCGGTGGAGTTCTCATCTCTGCTTGTGATTATAGGTAGAGGAAAATTATTCTAACTCAGCTTGATTTTTTTTTTTAGCTCTGAAGTGACTAATGCCTTACTTGCTAAACACTTACAGACCATATTAGTAATAGTACCAGCCTATACCAGCAGTTCTGAACTATGTGAAGGTGTCATGGGTAGATTAGGCAGTTTTTCCACTGCAGAAAATATAGAACCTTTGGTTCCAGAAGACTGGAACCGTGCTGGGACTGTACCAACAGGATGTAATGATACTTAAGGGTGTTTTTTGTCACAATAAGGCCTCGTCCACACGTCTGAATCAGGCGTTTTTCGGGCGTTCGTGGCGCCAGGTGAGCGTGGACTGAGCGCCGACTGTTTTTCTGCTCATTGGAGCAAATCACAGCGTCCACACGGGCGTTCAGCCCCGGCACTCGGTCGGCTGCGCGTTCGTGTGGCGTCAAAAAAGCGCTGCATGCAACGTTTTCTTGGCGTCAATTTCTGCTGAAATCCTGACGAACACAAAGAAAACGCCGGTACTGTGTTTAAATGGCGTTCGGATGACATTCTGGAGGACTGAATATGTCCCATGATTCAATTGTTCTGGGAACCGCGGCAAATCCAGTTTTGAAGGAAAATGTAAAACTACAAATCCCAACACGTAAACAACCTGGAGAGAATAATTACTGCCCCCACAGGTGAATACATGAAACTACACATTGGGCTGCAGGCTGGCGTTAAACAGCGTCAGACGAACGCCAGTGTAACGCCAATCAAGCGCAGATACAAAACGCTTCAAAATGCCTATGGCGTTCAGAGCACGTTCATTTATCCAAGATTCAAACGTCCGTGTGTACGAGGCCTTATAGCTGAAGCTAATGAGAATTTAGCAAATTCTTTACTCCTCCAGTTGAAGATAACGGTATCAGCATTAAATGGCCAGTAAAAGTATCCAAGTGTAATCTAGAATAGTGTGCTGTTAGTTACTATTTTCAGATTTATGATATTTTATGCTACTCAGGAAGCAAAGGTTGCAAATGTTGTCAGCACTTACAGCAAGCTTATATGTTCACACTCACCAAAGAAAATTATATGCTTTGTTTGGTTTAACACATGGTTGTAATCGTTGGAATTGTCAACATTTGCATGAGTGTGTTCATTGTGCCATTCACTGTCAGTCACTAGTGTCAAACTATAAGACTCTGCACACAAGTCTGTGTACATGTAGACGTGTGTGTGTGCGTGTGTGCGTGTGTGTTGGAGCACAGAAAATATAAGTATCTCATCATCAGCTAATAATGTAACTACAAAGTAAAATAGCTAATTAGTAAAATTAGCTTTTCAGAGAGGTGATGGCTCCAGGCATCTAAAACAGGTGGAAATTTGAGCACCGCTCAGTTTGAGCCTTTCTGGTTTCTGCAGTGTCCTCGAAGTGTCCTATTTTATTTTCAGTCAGGTGTCTTTAAAGAAGCGTTTTTAAACCACCTCAAACAAACGAAAAAGAATGAGAAAGGGCTTTCTTTCCGTTTTGAGTCACTTGACAAAAACAGGTTAGTTTTAGATCCTGCATCATTTAACAACATGATGCAATTAGAAATCAACACCGCACACAGGATTGATGTTGAAGGGAAGTCGGGTTTGCAGTAAGTCACTGACATGCTTTGTTTCATGTCACCTTTCCCCTGCCTTTAAAAGTGCATTAATTGACAGAAGGGCTGAAGTCCTAGTTTTCAAAGAAACAGCCAGATGTGAAGATGATATATGGAGAAATCAGGTCATATGCCTCGCGGGATCAAATGAAAAGATTTCTGATGTAATTCATTCTCATATGGAATTCTGTAACATCTTAAACATTTCGAAGATCATACCGTCCGGTGCTTACTTTTCAGTCCTGTCATGCCAACATCGTTACTGCAGTGAAATGTACTCACATCAAGTTGATGAATTTAATGAATTCAACAAATAGCAGTTGAACGATTCAGTAATCTCGCTGAGCTTGGGGTATGATGAGGATGAGTTGGGCAACAGTAACGTGAGATGCATTTAAACAGGTTGGATCCAAGTACTGTTTCACTGTAGTAGTGGAGCGAGTGTGATGGGGAGCTGGAAGGAGACCGTAAATCCTGCCCAGTCACATCACCGCAATTAAGCAATTCCCTAGAAGTCATAATGTTTTGACCGAGGGGTGGTATATGTAACTCTTGCACACACGTACACACACACACACACACACACACACACACTCACATACACACACCCACACACCCACACACACACACACACACATACCCACACACACTCACATACACACACCCACACACACACACAAACACACATATCCAGCTGCTGCTGTGCGAGGCGTGACTTGGTACGACCTTCATCAAACGCAGTCAAGCACCGATGCAGTTCAGAAGCACGTCTGTCTCAGACAGTTTTACTCACACAGGCTGGTGTAGAGGTGTGTGTTGTGGGCAAAAACTGAAATCACGGTATAATTCAAATTTCTATTTGAGTTCTAAAGGGACTATAAGAAGCTTTAATTTTTCAGTGCATCTCAGTCCGGTAACAGAGTTACTGACACGTTTCTCTCCCTACAGTTTATTCTCTCGTTACAGGACAGGCCCTTGTATAAACACTCTGTAATTGTGTTTGTTACTTCAGTCTAACTTGTGCTTTTACGCTCAGAAGCAGAGCCTCCTGTAAATCACGACGACGTCTCCAGGTTTGACAGACCCTGCTGGTTGACCACAACGCCTCTGAAAACTGCTATCACAGTCTCTCTTGGTCTTCGAGCACACATTTTGTTTTGAGGTGCTGAAACAGGGCACTGGTATTTCCACCACTGGTCACAGCAATATGTTCGTTTGGTCCAAGTAGTCTTTTTAAAAGCAAAACCACTTTCAAAGTTTGAGCAAAGCTCCTCTCTTAATTATTTGTCATCAACCTTTTACTCTCCATTTGCTCAGCAGGCCTGTGTTTCCCCGCTCGTTTCTGTGTAGCTTTCCGGCTGCTTAATTTACTAGTGACTGTGTCCAAGTGGTCTCAGGCACTGTGGTTCTGTAATTAAGGTCATTACAAAACTCGTATAAAATTTTCTGCGGTATCTCGGACGCACGGTCTACCGGCCATTGATAAACTAGTGTTTCCTTTATGGATGATGACACAAAGTAAAAAGAGGTTGGATGGCATCCTTGATACAGTGCCTTGTAGAGCGGGGATGTGGGGATACAATGATTACATTCATTTGCTGTTATAACTTAAGAAAGTAAGTTAACCTAGCTGTTCATTGAGTTCTGAAGCAATATTTTGTTCAATACATTGTAATTAATTTTAGGGTAGTCAAAACAGCGATGGCCTTTCATAAAATTTTTGTTACCTTGTCTCTGGTCAAATTCATGTAAAATGTTTTGCTGGTGACGTCAGTGTTTCCCACATGTCTGAAATATAGAGGAATTTCTCTTTTGTCAAGGAGAGTTTAGGAATGTTTTCTTATTTGGATTTCTATCCATCTCCCAGTAGCATGGCAAAATGTGAGCATCCCTTCTACACTTTCAGTGAAACATGGAATTGATCAGTGTTGTTGAAGTATTGACGTCACCCACAATATGGTGAGAAAAGCTTATCATAATGTGATTTATTGTGATGATTATATCATCGTGTTGCCCACCTCTGGTACCTTGGGTATTGAATTCTCATCCACTGCAGTCGCTGTTGCAACATGTAGTGTCAGACGTGTGTGTGTGTGTGTGCACCTAGGTGATGTTGAATATTGTGACATATTGTAAGCTTTAGTATGGTTTAGTACATCGTGATTGAACTTCACTGTTGGCTCTGTATTATGGCAGTCTCTCGTTATTTTCCTGAAGACATGCTGCTGTAATGGATTGAACAATGTCACAGTGTATAAATAGCACATTAATTTTCATGTACAGTCTGGTAGAACAATGTGGGCTTTTGTTGTTGCGGAGAGGGGGCTGGGTGTATAATTGATGGTATGGCCGTTCAGCAGATGAAGTTGTTGAGATAGCAGCGGTCAGGAGAGGCATGCGCAAGCCTTTACAGCAGGTGTTTACACTTTGCTCTAAACGGGACAACAGTAATAAGCACACGGCTGCTGCATTTGTGTGTGTGAGTATTCCTTCCAGTATTTTCAGTCTCTGGGTTGTTGCAGAAGTGTGTGTGTATGTGTTTGTGGGTAAATGTTCATGCATGAGTGCCTGTGTAATCTCATGCATGAATAATGTGTGTGTGTGTGTGTGTGTGTGTGTGTGTGTGTGTTACAGTCCAGTACAGGGCTGTGGCAAATATGCACACAGACACACACACCTTCAAAGATGAGTGTGATCCTTTTCGCATCTCTCTGCATGCTGAAAATGATCAAAGCACGGACCAATTAACCACATACACACACACACACACATGCATACACACACACACACACACACACACACACACACACACACACAACTGAATCAGCAATATGAGTGTGATATTACTTTTCCAGCTTCCTGTGGGTGCAATAGGAATGCTTGTCTTATTGATTATTGATGAGTGAATATTGATGTGGACCTCATTGTCAGTGTAATGCTGGTGTATGTAATGAGGATCATTTTGTGTCAAACGCTTTAATAGTCAATAGATCTTGAACAACATTTTTCTGCAGCTATTGGATTAATCATCGTCAAGGAAAGTGGCTGTAGGAACTATTCTGCTCGGCTCCCACTGCAGTGAAACATTTCCGATGTTTCACTCGAGGGGTGTAGTAATGGTGGGTTGCCTGTCCAGTGCCTCATCCTGATCCAGTGCAGGCTGTTGATCCGTTCAGTAAATTCATCTGCCACAGTTTGGGCTCTGGTGTAGCCGTCCGGCATGCCAGCGAGCTGCTTTGGCACACAAGCCAGCTAGAGATTCAACAAGTTGTCAAATGTGATGAAAAGGCATAGACGCTGTATTGTGTGTGCACATCAGGTATGGCTTGGGTAAGTCTCGGGTGCAGCTCGGGTTCGGGTGGGGTACATGTTGCTTTATTTGTGTCCTTGTGCCAGTGGAAAAGCGCCATTACAGGACAGCTGACTTATGCTGTTATTCCCTTTGGGACAGTCTCTGTCTCAGGAGCATGCAAATCCTGGCTAAAAATGCAGCCTATTTAGGCAGCTGCCTCCCAAATGGACTGCAGCAATTGTGATCGTCTGTACTGAAAATATCCGTCTGTAGTAATAAGTGTTATGATGTTATGTTTCTGCAATGTTGCCCACCTTTATTTTGGACTGCCTCTGCCACTGCATGGTAAAAGCACACAAGAGAACATTAACAAACCATTCCTCATCTGGAGAGCCTTGCCAGCGTAGTAAAGAGCGAGCCGGTCTAATGACTAGGCTAAAGCAGTGTATTGACGTTAGTACAATACTGCACTACAGTGCTGTATATTTATGCCCAGCGTCCGGTTCACTAATGCTGTTCATCGCAGCAGTCAGGAGTGAAATACTGCGACAGCTTCTGGACGTACAGCTGATATACAGGAGCCTTTACCAAGCCCTTATCGCCCCGCCTCTTCCTCACATTGTCACTCACGCTCACTGACACTCGCACTCCGGAGAATCGCCTGCTTGTTTATCTAAGCCACACACGTACACACATTCTGGTAATCAATATTTCTCTCTTTCCTCCATTCTCTCTTTCCTCCATATTTCATTTCTCAGCTCCGCTCTTCCTCCTCTCTGCCCCCATTCCACTCTTCTTCTCCCCTCCCTCTGTCCTATGTGCCCTCTTCTTGGTCATTAGTACTAAATTTACCTCTTAACAGCAAACAAACCCCCCTTTATCAGTCAGTCTCAGCCAATCCACCACTACCTCGCTCTCTCTTTTATTAAACTTTGCCCTAATTCATCCCCTCTTTTCACCGAAAGACTCATCAGGGTCACGCCACCAGCGGTGTGAGAGAGACAGAGAGAGCACGAAAGAGTGTGAGCAGAGACAAGAGCGATAGAATAGAGTGAAACCCAGGGAATATCATTTGAGCCAGTGCTGCGATTCAGTGTGATTGTATTAGCACCTGAAGTCATGAGAAACAGTTAGCAGGAGAGAAAGAGTGTGAAAAGGGAGGCTGAAACAGAGAGGGGAGAGAGTGGGGAGGTGGGGGTGTTGGCACAGAAAGTAAATTGAAAATGATTTGTTAGATATTGTGTGTGTCTGTGTGTATGACTGTTTGTGTGTGGGAATCTAGCTTGTGTGTGAGTCTACAATACTAACTCTCATTTCTCTCAGTAAATCCCTTTGTCGCTGTGTATACTGTGCCGGATGTGTGTGTGTGCATGTGAGACACATACGTATATGACACATAGTTATGCATGTATGAGAGCATTTTAATACGTATAATTCATTTGCTGTAATAACCACTGCCTCCTCTTCATCTGCTGTTTATAAACACACACACACACACACACACACAAGAACACATTCACAAACATATGCACACACAATGTTCCTTGCAGCAAAGCCATATCCTTCTATCAATTACGCTCTCTTTCTCTGTTTCTATTTTCTTCCCGCTATTGCTCCATTTCAGCCCGTGGCCTGAATAAAGTCTATTCCATTTTTCGTTCTTTTCTCTTCCCCCTTCCCTCGTTCTCTTTGTCTTTCTTTGCACATTCACTCAGTCTCGCTTTTATGTGTGTTTACAGTTACACCTTGATCAACCCCCTTGTCAGCTATCATTCACATTACCCTGTGGCTAGTGGCTCATTTCTCTCTCGCTCTCATTCATTCATTCATTCCTTCATTCATACTCTCTCCCTCTCTCTCTCTCTTTCTGTCTTACACAGGTAATCTCTGTTTGGGTTCTCTGCTGCCACTTCCCCTGGCCTCCTTGTCTGTTGCCATGGTCACAGTACCTGCCCTCTCTCTCCTGTTGGCCCTGGTGGAATGGGTTGGGCCAACAGGCTCCTCCCCTCACCTCTTACTCCGCCCCCGCGAGCGTGAGCGGGACCCGGTGGCCTCGATGCACTTCAACATTGCGGTGATCCACGCAGGCTCTGGGGCGCAGGGGGACGCAGGGGTGGCGGCGGCCGGGGGCAGGGTCCTGTACCCTGGCTTCGGCCGAGTGCATAGCAGCTTCGGAGAGAGCGTCGTCACCCAGTGGGGCTCTGCTAACGTCATCTGGCTTCAGGTGGGTTCGGAAAGGTCAACGGTACGAAACTCACAAACTGAGCAATTGATATTATACTCAGATTGATCTGATTCAAACTACAGTCTTAGACGATCAGCCCTACAAAGCGGCATCATGACAAAATCATTACTCACTTGCCTATGATCACGCAGTTTTTAAGCATGATCAGAAGCCTATTAATTGGTGTATGTAGCAGTAAAATTGCAATACTGATATTCTGTCCATATCAAGCAGCCCTAGTGCAGTGTTACATGGATTTAATAAATGTGTGAAATGTCACACACTGATTAGTCAGGAATAGTTTTTTGTTTTGCAATTTAATGGTTGTTTGCATGTTGTCAAATTTGTTTACGTATTCCATCTGCTTCATTTACCCGTGCAAAACAAAAGAAGCAAACACCAAACATATCTTAGTTAATCGACTACATTTAGAGTAAAGGAGAAAATGATTTGATTAACTTTATCCGTCGCTCAGGTACCAGTTTGTTTAGAAATGTTTTGTGACATGAAAGTGTATGTAAACATAATGTAACCTGGAGAAAGTTGCTCATTTAAAATAGTTAATGGATTGTGGATTCAGCTATTATCCTAACTGTATCTGAATGGCCTGCAGGTGAATGACAGCAGTCCCAGGACGCTGCTCTCCCAGCTGTGTGACCTGCTGGCAGCCAGGCCCTTGCAGGGGCTGGTTTATGAAGATGAAAGGCCCCTCCCACTGGCTTCTGGCCCGTTGGCTCCTATGCTGGAATTTGTCTCTGCCCAGACTGGACTCCCCATCGTGGCTGTGGGAGGGGGAGCGAGCTTGGGCAGAGTGCCACAGGTATGACTAGGATTACAGCTCAGTTAATGGCTAAGACGATGCTGTCAGCAAGATGACTTGATGGGGTCAGTTTAGATGAGTCCAGTGGCGGATTTAGGCATCGGCGAAATGGTCAGCCACCCTGGGGGACATTAAAAAAAACTTGGAATGATGACATTTGCGCCATCGTTTTTCTGTCGCTCATAAAGTCAGGGATATCATGTCACCTTCTGGGTCAATTAACCTTGTCGGAGTCGGTGACCTGATTCTAGTGTGCGAGCTAGACTACTGCCAGGGAAGATGTTCCACTCAGAGGTACGGGGGGGCAGGGGCAGGGGTGGTGGCAGGCTGACCTCAGGTCTCCCCACTGGAAGCCCGAGGTGGGGGCGTGGGTGAATCTATCAAATAGTGCACCTCGAACTCTGGGCAGCACTAATGCAGTTTGTCAGTTCAGTCACACTGTGAAATAATAGCAAATAAACCACAATCATTTCACAGTACTGTGAATATGTAATTGTTCATTCTCATTAAAGCTTAAGCCTCATTTGTAGTCATATTTATATATTACATTTTTTTTCTTCTTTTTGATATTTAACTCTAATTCATGTACACATACAGACGCACACTCACACAGACGCACGTATGTGTGTGTACATGTATATGTTTTTGTTTGTTTGTGGGAGGGGTCAGCTGAAGGGGGGGGCTTGCCCAGGGCACCACGTAAGCTGGAACCGCCACTGGAAGAGTTCATGTTGAATTTGAAATGAAAATGGCCTATACATCTCAGAACTGGGTCCATGACTATTATCTACTAAT
The DNA here is from genome assembly GCA_037974365.1 of Hydrocynus forskahlii. Lineage (NCBI taxonomy): Eukaryota > Metazoa > Chordata > Actinopteri > Characiformes > Alestidae > Hydrocynus > Hydrocynus forskahlii. The sequence continues at coordinate 1,515,221 of JBBPCX010000006.1, forward strand.
GTATCTGGCCAGATAGCTGAACTCTATTAGTGTTAACATTAAAACATGTTTTGTGTGCATACACACAACCATTTGCTTTGGCAAGATGCAGAAGCAGTCAGATAGCTTGTAGAGGCAATAAAACTTTGATGAGGAACTAAGTGCAGGCTCTGGTGAACACTGTACTGTTACTCAGATGCTTAACATTGCCTGTATATGAATGATGTCTTTGACGGGCGCCAGGCAGTCCCAGGAGGAAAGGAAAGTGAGTCTTGCCAAGGAAACGTCTCAAAAACATCTCCTCGCCCTACGGCAAGTAGGGTTAATGAGCTCTGGAACTTATTAGCTGGTTTGTGAGCTTCTGCTCTGAATTATCAGACATTGTTTGTTAGAGATACTGCCTTGAGTAGCTGGTGAATGGACGCAGATAGAGCTACAGTTTCCTCCTCCAGGGAAGTGATCCGGACTGGGTGATTGCTTTAGGAGTCGCTAGCATTACTTGCAGACCCTCTTGGATAAATAGCAGGTCAGGCGTCTTTGTGGCTGTGTGATTGGTTCCTTTGTTTCCTCGTTTGTTCTTACCTGCTTCATTTGTGGTGCCAGTGCATAACTTTCCTTTTGAGTTTGTGGCATCGAGTGGCTGTAGACATTGTCATGGACGAAAGAAAACTAGTCAAAACAAAGCCAAAAGACACGGAACCATTTGCGTTCACAAACATCTCTTTTAAAACTATTTACTCCAGAGAGATAGCAGATCTCTTTGATGTCGCTTTGAAGCTGTGTCGCTAACAGCGACCTGGCACCGTCTCCCCAAAATGATATTTAAATCTGTGTGTGACTTGCCCCCAGCGGCCATACGAGACCCATTTGCAGCCATATTTCCCTCATCGTTGCCTCTAGTTGCTGCAGTGGCCACCCATTTAAGAAACACTTCATAAGAAATTCAATTCCCATGATGATGCACACTGAGAATGAGGAGACAGCAGTCATGGGAAATGTTGTTTTTTCCCCCCTTAATTACTCTGCAGGAGGCTCAATCACCCTGCAGTTAATCGGTGCTGCTGTCATGTTAAGAAACACTTCATAAGAAATTCAGTTCCCATGCTGCTTTAGAGAGGGAACAAGTAGACTTATAGAACAGAGGCATGGAAAATATAGTCATCTTCCCCCTTTTTATTCTCCTTGCAGGTACTGGTGGGCAACCTAGTGATTGACATGAGACATTTCCATATATAATTGCAATGTTTATGCATTCTTTAAATAGCAGTTGATCAGAACTACAGAGGCAGCTCATGTATGTGCTCTAAAGTATTCATTCACTTGTTGCAAAACTGATGCATTCTGTTTTGCACCGCACCAAAATGAAGAACACCAAATGAAGACAAACAGCTAATTAGAAAACAGAAGTTGTCTTTTTTCTTTCAGTGTTGTGAAACTGTATTTTAAAAATTACCTTGCGAGCCACTGTTGGATTTTTTATATCAATTATTGTAAACTTTAATTTACCTAATTCCTTTATATAATTGTGCAATAAGTCCTTTATAAATTGTTACTGTAGTATTGGCCATTGTGAAACTGATATTGAAAAAGGTTGCAATGTGCAAATGAGCTTCCACCTGACCATTTACAGTTTCAGTACATTCACCAGCATGTTTTTCATATAAGGTGTATCCCGGGTGCAGTCCTACTTAAATGGCTCTTTCAGTAGTTATTTTAGTTTATATTTCTATAGAGGTACACTGCTGTGCACAAGTCAGTACAGTATATCAGTGTGTAACCTTTGGAAGTCCAGTATTACTTGTAGTTTCCAACAGAAATTTTGTTTGACTCAATCAGTTATTCATTAAATTAAATCAGGAGCTGTTGATGGAGTTTCACAATCCAAACAACGGCTGGAGGAACCGAGGAGGAATCTGGAACCAGCTCTCCTCACCAGCTCTACTTTTACTTTTACAAACAAAAAGTCTTGATACTGTTTGTTTGCATTCATTCTTTTCATTTTTTTTTCTAAGAATAACGCAACTTTTAACAGGTGCCTAAGACTTTTTGTATGTAAGTATACAATGTATTGTATGAAATAGTACATTTCATAAAATTTGGCCAAAATTTCCCAATCCTGTTTGCAGGAGACGGGTTCTATCTTCCTGCAGTTCAGCACTTCCACCGCTCTTCAGTTGGAAGTGATTTTCGAGGTGCTGGAGGAGTACGACTGGACGGCCTTCTCGGTGGTGTCCACACGTCACCATGGCTACCAGGACTTCCTGTCCATGGTGGAGGGTTTGACGGACGGCTCCTTCATCGGCTGGGAGAAGAAGAGCGTGGTGATGCTGAATTTAACCGATGATCCAGGCGGAGCCCGCACGCGTAGGCTGCTGAAAGAGAACGAGGCGCAGGTGTGGATAGGCAAGAGACATGGGTTGCCTTCTATCACTCACTCTCTCACTCACCACACTAATTCACTCCCGCTTCTATTGCTCCCGTGTCATTGATCTGTCCATTTATTTCTCTCCTTATGCCTCACTCGGGTCCATTTTCTCTCCCTCGTGCCCTCTCTCCCTTTATCTGTCATTCATTCTCTTTTACATAGTCTCACCTTCATCTCCCACCGTGTCTCTTTTTGACACTGCATCTCTCCTGCACTTCTCCCACTCTCCAGTTCTCATTTCCCCTAATTTCTTTTCTTCCTCATCCTTATTCTTCCATTCCATTCCCATCCTCCATGTGTGCTTGTTTTGCCCTTTCCCTCTCTGACCTCTCTGAGTCCATTCTCCTCTCTGCCTCATTCTCTCCCTCTTTACTTCCTTTTTTTCTGTGTGTTTGTGTGTGTGTATGTGTGTCTCGGGCTGTCCTCTGCCTCTCCCTTGCTGCAGGTTGTTATTGTGTGTGTGGGTGTGTGCTGGGGGTTTGTTATTGTACCGTGTGGGTCCCAGTGCACTGGTGTCAGTGTTAATATAACTCGGAGCCTGTGGCACTGCAGCCTGGTGCCTTGTGCATTAGACTTGTGCTAACAGACCTGCCTGCACCTTCTGCAGCCCAAACCAGCCAGTGGGTCCTGCTCAATTACACCCCTGTGTGGTCCCTCTGCCCAATGCACAAATACACACATCCATACTAGGAGTCGAAACACTGACAAAATTCTTAATAAGGTTCATTATGATAGGCTGGTTGAGTTGCTTTTCCATTAAGCAGTTTTACAGACTTTACAGCGGCACGGTGATCCATTCTGACTATTTTCTCTGCAAAGAAACACCAAACAAATGTTTTTTAAAGTTGTTTATACTAAACACACTCGCTGTGAGCTAATATCTCCACCCTGAGCCTATTAGCTACAAGCTAACAGGCTAATCAGTGCACTACAATATGATACGTTTCAATATGCTATTGGGAAACCCCTAATGTGTACACACTCATATTTGTGATGTTTTGTTATTCTCGAAAGAGCATGTGCATGTGTATGTACAGTGTTTTCTTGAACTAAATTTACCTGTTAAGATTCAGTGTGTCTCATATTATCAAAATACATTTTGGAACTGTCTACACAGTGTATGTGCATGTACAGCTTTATACAGCACAAAGACATAACTAGACTTGTGCTCAGTAGTAGCCAGTTTGCAAACTTCTTCCCTTCCCTTATATTTTTTCTCTTTTCCTATCCTCTTCTCTCCCTCTCTCTCATCTCTTCTCGTTTCTTTGTGAGGAGCCGTGCATGGCTATTTCTCTTAGGCCCTATAGCTCTAATCTCAATAAAGGATAAATAGTCTAAATCCTCAGTCCTTCTCTCTCCTCATTCTCCCCTCCCAGTTTTCACAGCTCCACTTACTCTGCCTGTCTCTTATTCCCCACCGGGCTCATTCTGCCTCCCCTACTTCCACCTTTCTTTCACACCAGCTTTCTCCCCAGGCATGTGCCACCACCCTTTATGAGTATAATTATTCGTCTCCTCCGGAGTTATGAGAAATGTATGCAAATGTTGTCTCCTCTTCCTCTTCCTCTTTTACTCCATCTGATTTTTAAGTCTCCTCTTTTGCCCAATCTCTCCACATATTTCTCTTTCTGTCCCCACTGTCTCTTTCCTTCTATCTCTCTCTCATTCTCTCTCTCTCTCTTTCTCATTCTCCTCCCACTCTCTCCCTCTCCCTCTCTCTCTCTCACTCTCTCTCTCTCTCTTTTCTGTCTGCCATTCTCTCTCTCCCTTTTCTCTCTCTTACACATTTCTTCTCTTCCTCTGTTTCTGTTTCTCTTCCTCTCCTCCTCTCTTTCTTCACTCTTCCTCTTCTCTCTCTCTCTCTTTCTCACTCTCCCCATCTCTCTTCCACTGTCCCTCTCTCTCCCCCTCTCTTTCATCATCTGTCCTCCCTTCTCCCTTTTCTCTCTTTCACTTTCCCTGCCTCTTCCTCTCTCTGTTTCTGTTTCTCCTCCTTTCTCCCTCCTCCCTCTATCTCTCTCGCTCTCTCACTCTCTCTCATCCCGCGTTTTGTTCCCAGGTGCGTCTGCTGTACTGCTCTCAGGAGGAGGCTGAGCAGGTGTTTCTTGCCGCGTGGGCTGCAGGTCAGGCGGGAGCCTCTCACATTTGGTTTGCAGTGGGTCCTGCTCTGTCAGAGCTGGGCCTGAACGGGCTGCCTAACCGGCTGTTTGCCGTGCGGCCGCAAGGCTGGAGGGATGAGCCACGCCGCCGCATCGCGCGTGGAGTCTCTGTCCTCACCCACGGGGCCGTAGCCCTGCGCAAAGACTACGGGGCCACGGGTGGGCCGCACTTTGTCACCAACTGCCAGATGGACGGCAACAGGACTCAGAAGATTCGGGGAAGGATGAAGTAAGGCTCCTTTGAGAGACAATCTTCTCTTTTATATACTTGTCCAAAAAGTGCCAGTTGACATCAGTCAGTTGAAACATTATGGTTTGACAATCACATTATCTATGTTTTCATAATTTAATGTTTCATGAAAGTTGAAATGATTGCAGCTGAACATCAACCAGGTTTCTTGTTTACATCATGCAGTTCAAGTTTAGTTTCATGTGATTTTTAAACTAAAGTTGCATCAGCATTTGGCATGTAATATCAGCCTTAGAAAGTTTTAGAAAGCACTGCAGCAGTAGTGTACAAGAGCCCACATTGGCTCTTCCCCAAGCACCGATAATCGCAGCTGGAAAGCTGCACCTAGAAAGGTGTATCTCTTAAAGGTACAGTTCAGCCAAGAATGCTAATGTGATTAACAATGAATGGAAGCTGGCAGGGGACAAAAGCTATGCTAACTACTGGGATTCCTGCCCTGAAAACCTCCATTCATTGTTGGCCAGGCTGGCATTTTTGGCTGAATTGACTCTTTAACCCCTTGATCTCCAAAGATCATGAGTCCACACTTCAGTTCCTGATTCACATAGCTAGAGAACCTACACATTTTTTATAGTATATACTGAATAAATCCTGGTAGACGTACTGTTTAATAAGCCTTAATATAAATAACTGAACAGTACAGTTAAACCAAATCAGTGTGGTCTTAACTGTAATCACTTAAGTGTCTGTTACCTGTTAAACTATATTGTAAATGAAAACCATGGGACCATGTTAAATGGGTGAACTTTCCCCTACCAGGCGAATCACTTCCTTTGCCCGCACTCTCTGGGCTCTGTGTTCAAAGATCATCTCGTTTCGCTTCAGGTTACGTTTTAGCATTCACTTTTATACGATTTGTTGCATTTATAATAAATGAGTTTACCCTGTATGGCATATCCAGTAATTAGAGTGAACGCAGCGTACCCTCGGGGCCCGTACGTCCTCTCCTCTCTCCCTAAGAGAGACCAACACACCCCGACGTTTAAACAGGTCACAGAGGTGGAAAGGGGAGAAACAGCAGTGTTCTAATGGAGCCTGCATTCACTGAAAAAATAAGCTTAAGAATAGAAAAGGTGACTCCAGTCCACTTTCTTACTCTGTGCTCTCTGTTAGGGGTTGCTGGTGCATAGAAAGGATTTAGCAAATATAACAGATAACAGCAAAGGACATTTATGGAATCTACAGCTTTGCTGCTTAGCCTGGAATACTTATACATGTTGGGTTTGATGTGAAAAGGTGTAACTAAAGGCACTTTTCCATATGTATTCAGGAACCATGCTGTAAACTACTGCACTGCGATGGCACAGAGTTTCTGACTCAATTCTCTCCACAGTTTATGGCCGGACGTCCCAAAACTGCGTCCATGGCATCGAACCGGTGGAAAGTTTTTCTGTCAGAGCCGCTTTTGTTATTGTGGTCTTTTATTGTTTATAGTCTTGTCTGAGTGTTTAATGTTTTCTCTGCGTTCTTTAACCGTGTAATGAAAACCGAACCCAGATAACTTGTTACTGACGTCCAGGATCACCTTCACGTTTCTCACAGAGTTAAAGATAAATTTGTTTGAGTTGTAGAAAATCCCACTGAAATTTATCTTCAGCCCAAACAGACAGTCGAGCTTGTGCTTCATCAGCTTCATAGTTGTTGGTTTTCATCTGCACTATTGTATTTTTGCATGTTTTTCCAAGTCATGACAACATTCTAACCAATCAGAAAGCAGTGACACAGTCAGCTTGGATGTGGCCCACTTTTGGCCCTGGTGTTACAGTACGGGTCACTTTATTTGTAGTGGAAAAACATTTATTAGCAGTACAGCACGGTTCCTCTTGCCAGTGGAAAACTGCCATAAGGTTTTTTACAGAAAATGTCTGTGTCGTTATTCTGCCCTGATATCAGACCAGTTCAGAATGTGTCTATCTCTCTGTCTCATTTTCTGATCTTCTCTCCATTTTCTTATTTACAGATACTTCAGCAACATCACCTTGGGTGGGAGAGACTACTCCTTCAACAACGAAGGCTACTTGGCGAACCCCTTTCTGGATGTCATCTCCTACACAGCCGGGAGTGGCTGGGAAGACGTAAGAAACTATAAGGATTTGATTTTATTTACTTGAGCTCAGTCCAGTGTGATTATAACGCTGCTAATTGGTTACGCGTTACAGAACACACTGAGACAATCCTGTGGCTGAGAGATTCAGAATTGTGTTCTTTTTGTCAGTTCTTTAAGACAGTTTTGCACATTAAAGGCCCAGCTTTGTTGAAGTATAACCCCTTTTCACTTTGTATTGATGGTTTTAGCTACTTTGGATGTTCGTCTTTGAAAAGGTGCGGTGGAAAAAAAAGCTGATGGTTCATAGCTGAGATGTCTTACTCCATTTTCACCCTAAATAGTACTTTATATTTTTGTCTTATATATTTATTCATCTTATGTATTTGTCATATGTTTAATTTGCTATAGCTGTACTACATAATACACTGACTCTGACTGGCTGCATGTTTCATTCCAAAGAAATTAGTCTTGTTTGATCTGGTTTAGTGCAGTGTGTAAAACATTTTTTCATCCTCATAGTTTTGGTAATATTTTTAAATGTGTCTTTATTGGTTCATTCCCTTTAATCAGATGTCAGAAAAAAGCTCGCCAATATATAATGCTTATTGTAAATATTTTATCTGTCATTTTCCTCACCACTGGTGCCAGTTAATGTTAAAGTAAAATGCTTGTTTATTATGTGTTTAGTATGTGAATTATGTAACTTGTAGTTTATGTTTTGGCATTTTTGGCCAATGTTTTTCTAAAGTACTGTTTTATAGTTTTCAGATCAGCACATGATTCAATTTGATTGGCTGTCCTGCTGATGTGGTCTAAAATGATGCTGTAAATTCAGAGTTTGATATGTGCAGAGTGGTATATACTCTGAACTGACAAGTTTTTAACTGTTTATATGAAAACATCTTTTATAGTGGTGCCAGTGAGCTACAGTTGCTCTAACGTGTGATGCTACCTGGCCTTTTCTCTCAGTGTTGAGCCCCTTAAACCACAGAGTACGGTACAGCTCAGAAAGTGCTACATTTATGTGATGCTTTCATTTTTAAACCAGTAAGGACTCGGGCTGTGTTCAGTAGTGATATGGCAATATAACATGGATATGTGGTGTCGTGCATATGAGTGACTTCTAATATGACTGTTGTTGTTTGTACAATATGCAACATTGGAGAAATGGAGCTTCCCAAAGTGTATTCAGTAGTTTACTGTCTGTTGTGTGCATGAATGATCTCATTGTCTTTTATTCAGTCTTTAAGGTATTTATGGTCTTTGTTATTCATGTACTGTAGTTGGTTTCCATCAAAGATGTGGATTAGTCTGCTGTTGTGGTAAGTTCTGCTGGTTAGTGTTTGGTTAGCTCTATGGTTTGTGTTGTAGTGCTGTTAAACACTGAGTGGAATTACTTACCATGGCATGTTAATGAACATTTGTGGTTTGCTGATGATTTTACAGCCTCTCATACATGCCTAATACACACTTATATGTTTATTATAGTCCTTCTAAGTGACCCCGCAGTCTTTATTTATTGTTTTTGTATTTTTAAGCTTCAACAGGTAAACATGAATAAACAAAAGTTATTTTTCTCTATTTTATTTGTTCATGAAATAAGATGAATAGAGCCCAAATGTATCTTTAGTACAGGTGTGTTTTGTCATTGTATCGTATAACGAAGTTGCTGACAAGTGTAAAAATATCACAGGAGTGGCTTTTATACGTTTCTGGTAGCAAGTGACACAAACTGCTTAAGGATTTAAAGCTTAACAGCTGTACGCTCACACCTTACATGCAGCTTGTTCAGCCTTGATTGATGAACAGCAGCTAACTTAGCCCTCTTCCAAACACTGGAACTGCTGATATTACAGATTCATGTTTTCCATTTAAAACAATTCCACACTGTTTTCTAGAACGGACAGAAATGTTTTGGTATTCTTTGACTGTCTATGTCCATTTTTAATTCGACATTCTACAACAAGTTGATGACTAAATACCTGTAAGGCTGTATCATTTTGAACAAGTACAGTTATGATCAAAAGCGCAAAAACAATCTGGGACAGTTTTCTTAAAACGATTGATGTTGTTCTGTAAAACACAGACAAGTCTTATGCAGTTTACTCAGTAAATGATTATAAAAAGCACTAAAGCCCTTCTGCAGTCATGCTGTAGACCAGAGGTGGTAAACAGTGGCTCTGGAGGGGTGGTCTGCAGCACAGCTCAGTGGTTTTCCAGCTCTTAACGCACCAACAAAAGCTAGGAATGAAATGTAAGTTGAATGGAAGGTATGTTGGAATAGGAAAATTGTGCTGGAGGCCACACTCTAAAACTTTTAAAACCTTGCCTCATGGCTGCTATATGTTTGTTTATGACCACTGAAAAATGTAACAAAAAACTGAAACTGGATGTAGTTGAACGTCAGGATCGACACATCATTGGTTTATGGTTCAAGGCTTGGTCAGTGAGTTGTGAAATTTCCACACAGTTGTCTTTTGTCCTCTACCGAGAGTCTAAGGGTACAGTGTATCCCGCAATGTGATAAATATTAATGTAACATTTTTTTGTGATTATGCTGCAGTGTTTTCATGCCAATCTGATCTCAGTGTAGTGTAGTGTGTGGAATATTGTTTGATTTACGTGTGCATGATTTTGTGGTTGATACTGTATCCACGGAGGTGATCAGTACGGTATTTGGCAGCAGGAAGACAAACAGTTGTAAAATCATATACAAGAAGACACTCCACTAATTTAGAAAAAAACGTTTCCCATGGCACTCCCATGCAGAGAGCCTAATTACAATTAACTGAAAACCATGCATCACAGTGCTGACCGCACACACTCGCAGCGGAGCTGTAACACCCTGTCAATGAATATCAGTCTGTCCTGCATCAGTGTGTGTCGATGCTTCGTGTCTTTGCAGTTCATAGAATCAAGAAAATTGCTTGATCTTCTAAAACAGCACCAAACACATATTCTCTTAGTGAGAACTGTTAAAGCATCTTGATTAACCACAGTGGTAATCAGGGGATACATGTGTGCTTACCACTGGTCTCTGAAAGCGATTGCAATTACAGGACAGGTCAAAAGGTGATAAAAGGGAGAAAAAGTATTCAATTATAATTTACACAGTCAGCCATAAAATCACTTAGGAAGATAAACAATATTGTGTGACGAATGGCACTGTCCCACTTTTGTAACTGGAATTTAGCTCTTTAATCTCAACATTGCTGGAGACTGTGGACCGCCATCATCCTGACATTCCTCAGAGGTCAGTTTGGAGCCTGAACTCAACTCAGCAGTGACATAAAATCCACAGAGAACATTCATATGCAGATTTTACTGGACAGGTTCTGTTTATTTGCTGAGTAAACATATTGGGAAACTCTGCAATAGTGTAGACAGTACTTAAATTTATTCTCTGTGGATGATTTTCGCTTAAAAAAGTAAAATGTAAAACATGCATCCAAGGTAATCTACAATCCTGCATATGATTGTACCACACCAGGGTCGTGTCATTGTTCTGAAAACATACCTTGTCTTCAGCAACCCTGTGATCAGACCTGGCCAGTGATAAATGGGGTTGAGGGGGACTGATAATATCTGTGCAAACAGGTGGGCTACAGTCTGTAAATTTAAATGACGTAAATTAGTGCGCAAATGTGCAAGGTACGTGTTTTTAATAGCGAACAGCTAAAACAGAAAGGCTATTAGATCTTTTTACTCTCAGACACCATTACCATAACCGCCATTCCCACATCCCTTCCAATGCAATTCTGCTAAATGTGTTACTAAAAATGCTAAAATTGGGAAAATACACACTTGCCTATGAGAGCTTTCAGGTTGGGGGTTTGATGAGAGAGTTCATAAAAGGTGAAAGAAAACACTTGCAGGAACTAAACTTGGTTCAGGTCTTTCATGCATGCCTAGTGGTGTTTTGGCCTTAGGCCTGAGTGCGCCGAATATAGCCGTCAACCTCCATGTGTCAGGCGCCACCTGGGACGTAGCATCTCTCACCCCCTGCAGAGCACTGCTGACGTGAGACAAAGGCAGTGATAATAACTATAGTAAGAAAAAAATGCCGCAATGTCACTCAGTGCCAGAACATAAAACAGAATTAGTGAGTTATGTATCACACTGCCACACCGATAGACAGAAAATTAGTGCTGCGCTTTTACAATTCAGTAACATGGTAAAGAAAAACAAATAATGCATTCAGCATCCACTCCCAGAAACAGGACTTAGGAAAATACATGAAATTTAATCATACTTGCAGAATAACTCCTGGCATCAACAGAAATTTACATAGATCCATTTATGAGATAGCATCAGAAAGTTGGTCTGCTGATGAGAAAGCTCTGCCGAATGTGTACGTTTCCATGTGTACAGACGTGATGTGTGCCATTTGCACAGCAGAAGAGCATCTTCAGAGGACTCCTATCACGTTTATAGTGAAGTTTCATTTAAAGTTTTCAAATATACCGTTTACTCTCCAAACAATATGGCCCAATTATGGGAACCAAGCTACAAAATTAGCCTATTTTGGGTTTGTCATTGTTGAGATGTGATTTTTATATGATGTCCATTCAGCCTACAGCCATTACTCCTGAAGTCGTGTGGAGTATGTCTTCCTCAGACGTTCTGTAGCAGAGTCATTGTACGGGAAAATGATTATACAATGTGCTGTTTCTCAGTATCAGGAGGCGAATGGATCACTGCAGCCTTCCAAAGTCTTCATACATTTTTAAACAATTTCCTCCGGGATCAATAACGTTTTCTGATTCATCCACAAGGAGCGGCTGAAGTTCATTTGTTTCCCACGTCCCTAAAGATTTCGGTCCCAGCTTAGCAGTTCTGTACATTTCAGCCTGGACTGTTTTTATTTGTTTTAATTTTTTTTAAGCATGGCACAATACAATACAAGGCAGCCAATCAGAACAGAGGTTATGTACATACAGTGCTCTGCAAAAGCCTTAGGCACCTGTTAGAATAATAATTTAAAAACTCTTTAGATGAACATTAATATTACAAATAAAGCTGAAAAGATTAAATACAAATAACATCCTACAGTAAACAGTGATGTTCTGTTCAGTATATCAGTGTGTTCTTGTGGAAGTTCAGTATTACTGTAGTTTCATCAAAAACCTGGTTTGACTCGACACAATCCAAACACGGCTGGAGGAACCAAGGAGGAATCTGGAACTGAACCTGTGTTCTCCTCACCAGCTCACACAGTTTCAACTACTTTTTACAAACTAAACAAATCTTGATACTTTTACTGCTTTTTTATTTTTGCATTTATTCTAATAATTTCTAGCAGAAAGACACTTTCTGAAAAAATGGCTTTAAACAATTTGCATAGGGGCCTGAGACTTCTGCACAGTATATTGTACATCAGTCTTAAAGTAACAAAATGGTAAAAGCAGGGGTTGTAAAATGATTGTGTAAAATATGGAATTACTGCTGTTTTTTGTGTGTAAAACCGCACTAATGTTAGCAGTGGACTTTGGGGGGGGGGGTGAACACATGAATGCGCAGTGTTGATCCCTGAATGGGCTCTGGTCTTCGGCCCCTGTTGAAGAACGAAGAGCTTGGTGGCACCGGTTGGCCTCGGGCATGCCGAGAGGTCGTGTGTCCATCGCTCACTGATGCTCATGAAGCGCTGTCAGCTCAGTTTAGCTTCTCATGTTTTCAGCCTCAGAACTCATCATTGGTACCAGCCGTTTGCCACCGGCATATTACAGTCCGCCCGCAAAGTGTCTCTTTCTGTCTTTTTTTCTCTCTCTCCCCTTTTCTCCTTCACACATTTAAGTCGCATGCCTGGCTCTGATTTGAGGTATTTTTTACAGACTAGTTGGCAATAAGAGCAATTTGGCCCTCCAGCCAGCAGCATGTTGCAGTCTTGAGATTGTCCAAGACTGCCTGAATATATCAGGCCTAATAACAAACCGTGTGATGCAACAGCTGGCCGAGGGTTACGAGATACTGCCCTGAGCTGGATTTCATCCCTGCCTGGCCTGGAGAGCTGCTCTTCAAGGCCCTACAGCGCTCTGGATTCTGGCACCTTAGTGACGAGTCTAGGGGTTTTCTGTACTTCCCAGACTCTGTCTTTCTAATTCTCATAAAATGCTTAATGGAGCACTGTAATGTCGGTTTACAAGGATGTGCTGACTGGAGTTTTTTTTTCTTTTCCGTCCATTCTCAGAGTCAAAGTCAAGGGCCTGTTAATTGTGCCTAAATGAATTCTATGAAATGCAGAGTCGATGGTTTCTGGTGTCAGTGGTACATTTACATGGCTGTAACGCAGAGCATTCAGTTCTCTTTTGTTAGATGTTTCCAGTAGTGCCCCCCCCAACCTATTGCATGATTATGCCGTTATGTGCAATGTATCTCAAAACTTAACCGTTCATTCAAATTAAAGGATAAAAATGTGTGGCTGTAAATGGATTTGTCCTTGCCCTCCTACGGAGCAAGCTAGATCAGATCTGCAGTGCCGGTGTGCGCTCGGCTTGTTTAAACGCTGTCGTGTTGATTTTGCAAGGAACCCTCCGTGTAAAGCGTGTCCTGTTTTATCCCCGCTGTCACAGGCCCTCTGAGGGCTGCTCAGAGGGACGGGGGTGTCATACCCGCGTGTTTGTGTTCTGCCCTGTGAAAGCATTAGCCGGTCCCCCGGGAGACGGCGTTTGATCAGCGCCCGCCGCCCCCCGCCTGCATGAGCCTGAGCCCCCTCAGAGCGGGACGAGGGCTCTGCAGCTCCGCCGCTCCACCGCACGCCCACAGCTCCACACTCACTCCAGTCTGAGTCTTTCTGCTGGCCCTCGCTCCGACACAGCCTGAAGCTACAACCTCTGTGACAGACTGAGAGAGGGGGAGAGAGTTCATTGGCCAACATTAAAGATCACTATAAGGACCTGCATCATTAGCAAAAATGTTGCATAAGATAAAAGCACTGCAGATAAATGTTTAAAACATCCTTTACTCAATCACAAGGTTTAATTAATAAGAAGCTGTTGAAATATTAGATGCTGATGAATGATAGCTGTGAGGTGCAGAAGATCAAGGATAATATAAAATTAAATTCCATATAGTCTGAAGCTATCTGAGTATTTCAAGCCACAGAATTGTAGCCTAAACTATGATAATGTGCAAAAGTCTTGAGAAAATTATACTACTGGGCAGTATTGTTATGTAAGTGTTCCAACAGTAACATTACAGTAAATAAAAATAACATTAATACAGTAAACCGTGGTTTTATGGTTTTATATTAAATCCAAGCAGTGACTGGAAGCATCGAGCAGAAATCTGGAACCAAGCCTATGGTTTTCTAACCAGTTTACAAAATATCACCTTACTTTTTAGAAAATAAAAAGCTTTCTTGTTTGTTTGCATTTATTCCAATGTTCACTCGTGTTTTGCTGGCAGAAAGAAACCCTCCGCTGATGTAAATGACCTCAAACAATTTTCATAAATGCCTAAGACTTTTGCATAGTACTGTACTTCAGCAAAGGCCTTCATTTATGAAAAATATTAAACATAAGCTAATTTTACCTGGTTTTGTTTAGCATCATGAATTCATTTCAAGCATCTACATCAGTTTGCCGCAGAGCACAACAAAATGCATGACCACTGAAGCTAAAAGTACAGAGATGCCTGAGAAACCACGTACTGATAAAATGCTCAGTTCTGTCAGTGATGGAGGAGAAGAGCCCTAGTGCTGCTGGCATCGTCACCCCTCCTCAGGATTGTGGCACGGGGGTGAAGATCACTCTAACCAGCGACCTTTCAGACAGCACACTGAGAGCCGCTTTCCGCTTGGTCTCTCCTGAGCCTAAATAAAACTAAAATCATGATGGTGATAAATGAAACGAAATGATGGTGATAAATGAAATGAAACTGTAATTCACTGCACCCTCAGCATCTAGACGTGTGACTAATGAACACTATACAAGTACTTTTGAACTGAAATAATGAAAATACGTATTGTTATTGGTACTGACTGTGAGAATTAGTATTTGTACTAATTTAGGAATTGCCTAGGACCCAGATCTGAAATGATTGTCTAAAACACATTTTGTCAGTGGCACAGTGGCACAGTCGCCTCACAGCAGAAAGGTCCTGGGTTTGATTCCCAGCTGAGGGTTCTTTCTGTGTGTAGTTTGCATGTTCTTCCTGTGTGTGGGTTTCCTCCAGGGTCTCAGTTTTTCCTCCCACAGTCCAAAGATATGCATGTCAGGTGAACTGGAGATTATAAAACGCCCCTAAGTGTGTGTGTGTGCGTGTGTTTGATGCCCTTTGTTAGATTGGTAACCTGTCCAGGGTGTTTCTCAGCCTTTGGCCCTCTAAACACTGGGATGGGCTCCTGGTGTGTGTGAAGGTGTGTAGATGTATGATGGTGTGTGTGAAGGTGTGTATGATGGTGTGTGTGAAGGTGTGTAGA
>JBBPCX010000006.1:1539860-1550027 GCA_037974365.1 Hydrocynus forskahlii
TGAAGGTGTGTAGATGTATGATGGTGTGTGTGAAGGTTTGTAGATGTATGATGGTGTGTGTGAAGGTGTGTAGATGTTTGATGGTGTGTGTGAAGGTGTGTAGATGTTTGATGGTGTTTGTGAAGGTATGTAGATGTTTGATGGTGTTTGTGAAGGTGTGTACCGTTGTTTTTCCTTCACGTCATTTGGATTTTGTGCGGTTTGTGACGCTGGTAAATAGGTTCATGCTGCATTTTGATTGTCTGGTCAGTAGTCGTAGGTCGTAGCAGCTTATACACTGTGATATGGTCGTTCTAAATTTCTCAGACTGTCTTTGGTCGCAAGACTGGGACTACAGGCGTCTTTGAACCTCTCTCACAGTACGACAGAAAACCGCCATTTAGGAGCCACGACTAAGGAAATCAACGCAATCGTTGCACGTTTGCCATGTTTTGTCTGGGGCAGAACAAAATCCTACAATGTATACCGGGCATAAAGATAAGCTTTAGTGTATGTAGTGTTTATCTCTGCTAGCAAAATTTTCTGAAATAGAATATCTCATTGAAAAATAAAGTCTGAATTTTTTTTTAAAGACTAGAGCTTGAATTCTAGGCTAGCTGTTTTCACCTGGTTGGACGTGTTTCTGGATCCATTCCCACGGCACATTTTTCAGATCTGTCTGTCTGTCACTTTCGCCGACAGGCTCGCAAAACTCCACATCCTCAAACTCGCCTCTCCTGTTAGAGCTTGCTGCCTATAACAGTTCAGGAGACGCTGATTCTGAGTTAACCACTCTAGTGGGTAAGCGCACAAGGCGGTGGAGACGTGGGCAGACGAACGGACAGTCGGAATGACCCGGAGAGACAGGCTGATGACAGCAGGGAGCAGCAGAGATGTGAAGTTGACAGGCAGGCAGTCAGGTAAACTGACAGGAGAGCCACTTGCTGGGAGTTATTGATACTTTCTGAACTGTGCCTTGGTGAGGTGGTTAGCTCTGGGGCTTTGTGCTATCGTTGATGTCATAAACCACAGAGTCATGAGACCCAAAACCTGACCTGCTGATTCACAGGGGCCAGAGAGCTTTACTTTGAATTAGGGGTATCATCATTACTTAATTAAAATCAATTACCTATTTAAAAACATTGATTAAGAGGCCTTTGCATTGCATTTTTTCTTTGCTTTTTAATCCCCTGAGGTCTACTAATGACATTTGTGTGGCACCAAAATCAGTTTTTAAATGACCATCTTCCAACCTCTCTTTATCCTTCAGAATTAAACAGGCTGTTTTTATACTACCTTCAGCATGAATGGTATGTGGGGGGAACCCTGCCTTTCGCAATGAGCTGGCAGATAGGTATAAATAGACTGGTGTTTGTGACATCATGAAAAACAAATTCAGGCTGGACGGACTGGAGTGAATGGCATGCTTTAAACTTTTAACACTGTTTACACACTACGTTACTGTATTACATAACTGTATTATCACCAAAAAGTAAGAAAAATATACATAATATACATGATACATTATGGGCCCTTTAAAATCATTGATGAATAGGCTCATTGATTAGGTCACAATGTAAATGTTGAACAGGGTACCCACGGGTAATTATAAAGATGTGATTCCCAGCCTGAATATTTTCCACCAAGGGAGCTATTAGCACTCAGGTAAGCGGCCCAAAGTAATATTTAAACTGTGTGTGGGAAGTAATTGTGCACCACTGCTAGCTTTAGCAGTATCGGAAATGAACATTACTGAAGTGGTGGTACACAGGCAAAATACTGCTATATAGCAAATTATATAATGACATGACTGGCTCAAAACAGCATTTAAAATCGCTGCAGAAACCCTGGTAAGGAATATATTGAATTTTCCTACTGACCTCAGTAAGAAACTGCCTGATGGAGATACGGTTGCCATAGTGTTGTATTTATGGATGACATCTTTTCAGGTGCTGTCTTGAAAGGTTCTTCATGGAATGTTACTGAAAGGCTTTTATTGTTAGACCTTTAAAAAAGAAAGAAAAAAGATAACTCACTTAGTCAACAAAATAATTACTAGATTACTCGGTTAATGACATAATAGATAGTGGCAGCCCACTTTAAATACATAAACATGCTGCGTCTACATGTATCATGATCATCCTGTCATAAACCTTTGCTGTTTGTGTTTGTATGATTAATCCATTAATCAAAGTAATCGCTAATCAGTCAAGATCATCTCTAGATGCTCAATTACTGATATAATTGAGGAGGACCGCCCAGCAGATAAAAATACATTTACCTGACCGTCATTTCTTTATAACTGGTTTCGTTCTGCTCTGATTTGAAGTTAGCAGAACACTTCTGTGTGTGTGTGTGTGTGTGTGTGTGTGTGTGTGTGTGTGTGTGTGTGATGTCAAGAAAAAGCTACCGCGCGTGAGCCACATCAAAGACAAATGTGACACTGAAGGGAAATGTATTCTATACGTCCTTGAAGCCCTGTAAGTCAGTGCTGTGTGGTCAGTATTGTTGGTGTTGGATATGTGGGTTGAAACTTGACTCCACCTCCACGACTGAGGCTCCAGAATGATCAACCCCTGTCTTCTAGCTCTGCAGTCAAACCTCAACAGCAGCTCGCCACCAGACTGCTGCCTGGCAATTACACATACACACACTTTCACACAAGCACATGCACTCTGCACACGTCTGGGAGGGATATGTAATACAGCACAGGAGCTTTTCTGCGGCTGCTGAATAGGTGGAGCTGAAAGCTGCAGGTCTCCTGATGGCTGTGTCCGTGTACAAACGAGTCAGGGACGTTACCAGAGGCCAAAGGCGGCGACCTGCTTGGCCGTGCTCTTTGTGCACTCGCAAAAAGATGCAAAATATGTGCTCTTCACAAGATGCTGATTTGAAATTAATACTAGTGCGTGAGCAGTGTGAGGATTTCTTCACAGAGACTGACGTCAGTTTAAAAGCCAGTAAGGATGCTGGTAGGATGATATACTTTATAATATTCTCCAATAATTTTAGTTAGGGGTGTAACGATGCAGTCAACACACAGTTTGGTTTGTTTCTGGGCCCACAATTCGATACACTCATGATATTTTCAAGTAAGACTGAAAACAGTATTTAGGATTAAACTTGATGTATGAGGGTGATGTATGAGGTGAATGTGCTGATGTGGGTTGTCAGTTGGTGCTATAAATTGTGCATTTACATCAAATATCAAATTTACAAATATCATAAATAAAATGTTTATTCTCCGTGATGCATTGTCACATTTCTGTATTGTGATTTCATATTTATATTTATGATTTGATGCATTTTTACTTCCCTAGTTTTAGTAAAAAAAAATCACAGTCACAGCAAACGCTAGTACAATTTACCTAGCCTGGGATGTGAAAAAAAGCGATTTAGAGCTACTCCTTCGTCAAAATAATATTATATTATATATACAGATATGGCCATTATAGAAAATATTATAGAAAATTGCTCGCTTGGCCAAAAATTGATAAATGACATAATCTGGAAGAAAACACGAAAAACTACATTTCTCAAGTGTTGAGTTTAGAGTGAAAGCATTTTAACCTAAAT
This sequence comes from Hydrocynus forskahlii, assembly GCA_037974365.1. Lineage (NCBI taxonomy): Eukaryota > Metazoa > Chordata > Actinopteri > Characiformes > Alestidae > Hydrocynus > Hydrocynus forskahlii. The sequence continues at coordinate 1,543,416 of JBBPCX010000006.1, forward strand.
TGTATGATTCAACAGTGTAAATAACAAGGAATTAAAAAATTTAGTTTTCATGGGTTTCAACTGGCCAAAAGTGTCCACGAGGACGCTGAGTGTATAGTAAAAACTAGGAGGGCCAGAGGGTTAAATAACACTAATTAGATGATGTACTACACTGAAAATAAGAGGTAACAGGTTATTTAGTGCACAGTGCACAGGTGTAGAAGCTGCTTTGAGGTAACTTTAAATGAGCCAAAATCAAAATGAAAAGAAACAATTTGCTGATTGCTGGCAGGAATCTGCTGATTCAGTATGGCATCCCTAGAATTTTGGAGTTAGAACTCACTTAAAGCAATGAGGTCCACAAAGCCTTGTCTCTGATTTTATTGTTAGGTGGCATGGTGGCGTATCGGACAGCTCTGGGCTTGATTCTTGCTCACTTCGGCTGAGGCGTTGGGTCTGTGTGGAGTTTGCAGTCTGTTAGTGTTTCTGCCTCTGGTTTCCTCCCATAGTCCAAAGGCCATGCATGGAAGGTGGACTGCAGATGCTGATTTGCCCGTCAGTGTGTAAGTGTGTGTGTGTGTTCGCTCTGTAGTGGACCGGCAACCTGTCAGAGTGTTTCTCTGCCTTTCACCTCATGACTGCTGGATGGAGTCCAGTTTCCCCGTGACCCTGGTTTTGGATAGGCAGTGGAAAACAGCTGCCTTCTTGATGGCTCCGGCCTCCATATCTTCCTGTGACGGTCAGATGAAATCCCCTAATCGCTGTGAGCTGTCAGCACCTGGCAGTGTGCTTAGTTCTCTGAAAAAGTGTGAATGTGTAAAAAAAAATTTTAAATAACATTTTAGACAAAACTGATCAGTGCATTATTATTCATATTTCATGTAGGGGACTTAAATGTGGCATTTGTTTCTGCTCATTTTAACGGACAGTTTCTATTTTATTTGCAGAATATAACATAGAGAAAAAAAACTAAATAGATGTACCAATAGGTAAATTGGCAAATTACTGTTTGTTAGATTCTGCAGTTGCTTAAGGTTAAACTCAGTAAATAAACAGTAATTGGGCCTTAAAATGAGCGGACCTGTGTTGACTGTACAGGATATGTACATATTTTCCCAAAATCAACAGAACATGTGTGATATGACTGGGGGCGCATGCAACTCTACCGGTCAGGCCTTAATGAACTTGTGGGCAGAGGCAGTGGTTAGAATATGATGAGAGTGAGCTGTAAGGACACCATGCCATCTCTGAGAACAGCCTGACAAGAATGAAACTAAAGGGAAGGTGCTAAAACTGTTTATGGTTCACCGTTTTCCTCCCAGTCAGAGAAGCGGAGGTTTCTCTGCGCCGCCGTTGAGTGTGAAGGCTTCTCCGCGTTCAGTCCTGAAACTCCTGCCGACAGCAGATTTGACCCATTTTTTGGGCGGGTGTGATTTACTGACGGATTGCACACCCTGATGCAAGGTGATACGCCGGCGCCTCCAGCACATGGCTTTATCGGCGCCGCTGATCAGACCCACCACTGCGGTGTCATCAGCAAATCCGAGCGGTGTGGCGGCTACGGAGCCGGCTGGCGCACGAGGCCCGGCGTAATGAGGAAACACACAGCCTTCGTAGCGCTCCAGCGTTCACAAGCTGACAGTTTGAAGGGCCCAGACACACGCGCAGCTCCTGCTGGTGTTATCTCATCATGTTAGCCCACTCGTTACCAGGCTAATGGTTTTCATGCCTAATCGGCGGAGCTGACATTTTAAGGCGGTCCTCTTGTAAGATTTTCATCCCTTCAGCTGTTTGTTTCATTGCCGAAAAAATATCCCATTATCGCGTTGTTTCACTCGTTCGGCTCGTGGAGTATTTAAATGAACTGTCATCCAAGGCCTTTGATTATGTTTTCCCATCTAGAACACGTACTGTCCACTACGGCTGATGAAAGAGTCTGCTTCCCTTCCATGTAAATTTGCTTTTAGATCGAGTTTTCATCCAGATTTCCCTTTTTTCCGAAGGCCCCTAAATAAAGCTAATTAGTTCTATGGGGACGTCTCGCAGGCTCTTATGGAGAATTGACAAAAGTCAGTCCAGTTGTTTGCTGTGCAAACACAAAAGGCTAATTATTATCTAATTGTGCAGAACGAGTCTAAGGCTTAATAGATGTCTCACCGGACTGGCTGAATTGGAGCTGGACTGCCCAATCCAGACCATTTACAGGCCTATGCCTGCTTTTCCTGTGTGTGTGTGTGTGTATGTGTGTGTGTGTGTGGATGTGAATTATCATCACTTTGTCTGCGCAGACCTTTGAGACTCTGTGGATTAGGAGTGAATAAATCAAGCTTAAAGGTGAGTGGCTGCATAGACAAATGAGCTTCTTTTACCAGTGCTGTAATCCACACACTGTTCACCGACCACCAACACACTGAAGATGAATCCAGCGCTGTTTCGTTTTTTTCTCTCTCTTCGGACCGTCCACACAAGCAAATGAGCAGTCCTTAATAGCGTTCTTAGTAAATCAAGCTCTCAAGTGTTGGTGTGACCTTTTCCTCTACGGGCCAGCACTTAGCAAAAAGACTTCCAATTCCTCTCCACTGGCTCTATGCCTCTTCTGAGAAAATGCCCCGGTGACCAGCGATAAAGGCCCGACTCTCTCAGTAGTGAGAGTCTATAGAAAACTACTGAGGAGGTCGTCACTTGTTTTTTATAGCTTCCACCCGCTCCGCAGGCACACTGACACAGAGCAGCATCATTTCACTCCAACTGCCTGCCTCAACGACACCCCGAAACGAGGCTTTTTAAAATCAGGCCTAATGGATCAGATTGACCCCTGACTCCCATGCATAGGAGATTCACTGTTAATAGAGAGAGGGAATGCACAAAAGAAGATGTCCTAGACTGAGGCGGTCATGCCTGGAAATAAAAGCAAGGATACTTTACTGAACTTAACAGAATATTCTCATGTCTCTCTGAGGTGCAGTCTGCACTCTCCGGTGAAAGCAGTGCTTGTTATTTTTGACCCTCTTCTCCAAATGGTCCTTGGCTTTACTATGGATACCATCCACATTTCTTAAATAATTAAGAATATTGTACTGTTACAAATACAAAATTAGGGATTTCAAGGTATTTAAGTACAAGGTATTTACAGTAGAGTGAGACACAATATCAGTTGGCCTTGTTGCCATTCTAAACACACAAACCCACCCACCCACACTCTCTCTCTCTCTCTCTCTCACACACACACACACACACATTACACATTTTTTATTTTTTTCCAAATTACATACATTTTTAAATTACATACATTTTTAAGTGCTGGATTCAGTAAACCGAGACTAGGATCAGTCCATCCCTTAACCTGACCCTGTGTTTTGTTGTGTTTGTGTGTGGTCTCAGGTAGGATGGTGGGAGAACGGCGTGCTCCGGCTGCGGTACCCTGCCTGGTCTCGTTATGGCCCCTTCCTGCAGCCGCCTGATGATGCTCAGCACCTGAGGGTGGTGACCCTGGAAGAGCGACCCTTCGTCATTGTGGAACTGGCTGACCCCGCCTCCGGGACCTGCATCAGGGATTCTGTGCCCTGCAGACGACCCCTCAATGCCACGTCAGTAGCATGCCCACTGCTATTAAACTAAATAAAGTGTGATATGAGGTGAAATCATCTTACATCCAGTCGATAATCTGCTCTTTCTTTTTTCAAGGTGATTCTGACATTATTATAAGATTATTTAACTCATCACCAGACTCTTAAGTCTTCATACATTTGCTCAACATAAGTAGTAATTATAGAGGCAAACAGGATGTAAGTGTGAGATTCACAAACATTTAATAAACCAACAAATAACAAGACAAACATCAACAAGGGTTCTGGGGTATACATATTGTGTGTGTATATATATATGAGAAAATAATAACAGATATAACAAAAACACAAGCAAAGTGGCACAACAAGCAGTAACAGCAGCAAAATTTTAACAAGTGGTTTCACCAGAGGTTTACTGCAATAAAACTCGATGGAAGACAGGCACATGGCTGGGTTAACAAAAGGTGCATGAAATGGACGATCTAAACAACAACATAGACAAAAAAACTGGGAAAAGACAAGGAGAACATTACAGAAATGAATGAAAAAATCTCATAATGATATTTTACCAATCTCAAAAATGAAAAATATTCATATAATGACTTGATCATAGATTGACGTATATTTTGCGGTGCACCTCAAGGCCACATTATCTGAATATGTGAAATTCAGAAAACAGTAGTTGTGATTTTATTGTGCTTTTAATGTCTCCACACTGTTGCACGTGAGCAAATTCTGGTATAGCATCAAGTATTAAACTGAATCTTTAATTAGTGATCAATTTTAGGATGAACTGGATCTCCATGACTGATACCTATTTGGCCAGCACTTACGTCACTAATGCTCTCCAGTGGAAGTGAATGCTTGTAACGTCCTGACATCTGTTTTATAGCCCTTCCAAAAAGTGAAGGCTGTTACTCAACATTATCTCCACATTATTGCCTTTAATTTTGCTAGAAATATGGGACATGCAGTTGCTGCATTTGAATTTGCGCTGAAATGTCCCTAACTTTTATTTCCATTTAGCCAAATGAGCATGTTTTGCACTGTTTGTACGTTGCATTATCTGAACTTAACTATCATAGTGCCTCAAGTATGAACTTGTTTGTACGTTGCATTACCTGGGCATACTCAAACTATCATAGTGCCTCAAGTATGAACCAGTATACTGCTCACTGCTACAAGCAGATGACCAGATACCTCTGAACAAAGTGTCGAATCCTCCGATGGTTCTTTGGTTCTGATGGCTCAGCCTTGAGCTTTTTCATTTAACATGTCCTCTCATCCGCCATCTTGGGCCAGAGAGAGAGGAGAATCTCTTTTGTAGCAACATTTGTCACATTCTTTCATTTTCCTTTCCATTCTGTCTGTGTGTCTCACTGTCTTTGCCAGGTTAGGCCCAGACGGGGCTGCGGGAGTCCCGGGGCTACGTTCACCGCTGCTGTTTTCCCATCTATCTGTCACTCTCGCTCCCTCGTTCTCCGCCTCATTTTTATGTGTTTGCCTTATGGCCATCTCTACCCACACTCGCTCATCGTGTAGCCTGTCAATCTGTTCGAGCGCTTGAGGTATTAATATGTCTCATATGGATCCTGCTTTACTGTGCACATACTGACCCTGTGTGTGTGTGTGTGTGTGTGTGTGTGTGTGTGTGTGTGAGCGAGTGGACCAGTGCTGACTGCTGTCTCATTACACACCTCTAAAGGTTCAGTAAAGCAGAGCGCAACACTTATGCATGCTTTCTGCTTCTCGCTTTCCTTCTTCATCTCATTATTCTCTCCTTTTACCTTCCTCCCACTCCGTCAGACTGATTAAACTGTAGCCCTCTCTCTCTCTCTCTCTCTCTCTCCCTCTCATTTTTCATTTTTTCCCTTTCTCCTTTTTGGTCCTGGGCGTAGAAGTAATTATTAAGATGATACATTTTATGAGCTGGTGCAATAAAGTTAAGTAAAAACTCTTTCTTCGTCCCTTCAGGGATTGGACGGTTACCAATTTGTTTGATAATCATGATAATCATATAATTTCAATTTTTTTAAGTGATTAGCATCTTTTACTTGAAGCTGCAGTGCAAAGTATGCACCGAAGCAACACATAATAATTTCATTATTTATGTACATCATAGTTTGAGGGACTTGATAAAAGGTCAGTCAATCAGTGTAATACCTGTGAGTAAAATGATTTAAGGTTATATTAGTGCTTTTTAAACATTCTCAGTACATTTTAACAATAAGTAAACTATGATATTTTTGGCCACTAATGTCTAAAGTGTTAATATTCTTCCACTTCGTCTCTCTCTGCTTTCTTCTTCGCTTGCAGGGCTCTTCAGGAGGGCGTCGCTCCAGTGAAGCAGTGCTGCAAAGGTTTCTGCATCGACATACTGAAGCGTCTGGCAAGGATCGTGGGCTTCACCTATGACCTCTACCTGGTGACCAATGGAAAGCACGGGAAGAAGATTGACGGCATATGGAACGGGATGGTTGGAGAGGTAATGTTCCGCACAGCACTCTCTTATTGGGTCCATTTGACCAATAAAATCAGACAGAGATAAATTTCCACAGGTTCACTGACATCAGCAGAATTCCCAGAGATAAAGCCCTGATATTGTCTCTTTAAATCTTGTAGAAGAAGATGATGTGTGATGCTTTTCTGAAGTACAGCCAACTATACTGTCGATCCTACGGAATAAGAATATTTAAAAAACTAACCAACATGATTTTACACCTTGTTTCTGCATCACTTTTTAGTGATTTAAAGCTTTAAACAATGTGTAATGGCTATTCTCATATACCTCCTTTCAGGACAACCTAACCGACATGATAAAAAGGTTATTTATATCATTTAACCAAGAAAGATGGGGAAAATCCGTAATGAATTTCTCTTTTTTACTGTAAAAATCCTCAAACATATATATTAAAACTTTGGAAATCTTCAGCTCACACACAAAAAAAATTACATTTGCTAGTACGTCTGTTCCAGGCAGAGTTTATGTATTTACTAGTGCTGTCAAGCGATTAAAATTTTTGATCTAATTAATTACATGGTGTGGCGATTAATTAATCTAATTAAT
>JBBPCX010000006.1:1552581-1568874 GCA_037974365.1 Hydrocynus forskahlii
ATCTAATTAATGCGTTAAATTCCCAGCCCTAGTATTTACGGTTACTCTGTTTGTTTCAGAAAAGAGCTGATGACGCACAGCCCCACCCTCACACACCACACTCACACACACACATTGGGCAGTGTGATTGGGCTCCTCACATGACGTGTGTTTTTCATTTAAAAAACGTGAATATCATATATCAAGTTTGAGATCTCTGGTTCTACATGACATATGATAATAAAACAGGGCTTCCTGTGACGTCTGAAGACTCCATTGTTGACCCAAACACTTGGAAGCTGACATGTAAAATGATATGGAGCAAAATAATCAGTGATCTGAATTTTTATCTCCCTAAGATCAGTATCACATCTGTGACATTGGTTTGGCCTTAGTTTGCTGTATTTCCTGTGTTTGCCTGTCCTTCCCCACTCTGCTGATGAGAGAGGGAATTTGTAATCGGGCGTGTTGCTAACTCAGCGATATCTATGGCAAGGCTCTGCTCCTGCATGTGTGAATAAAGGCATTAAGCAGAAGAGAGCATACTGATTAAAGCCAGGCTGCAGATCCCTTTGGTATTAGCACTCGTGATGATCAAACAATGGGGATTATAGGATGGAGGGGGACCTGATGCTGGTTCTTCCCGTGTGTGGCTGCAGTGAAGGAAGCATGTGGATGCTGAGTGAATGTGTGTATGAGTGAGAAAGTGGAGATACACCACACGCCTAATACTAGAAGCAGGAATTGGCACAGAGATGACGATACGATACTGTCACATTATTGTGAAATTAGTACAGTCCTTTACACTTTACGATACAGCAAGTATTGCGATTTGTTTCGATATTTATTTATTTCATATATAATTAGAATGCATTATAAGTCTTGAGGAAAACATCACATGACTCATTTCATCTCACTTGAATCCTCGCATTGAATTATTTTCGGATTTCCACTGTGACGCAAGTGAAGAATCTTGTTGACCCTTAGCACCACTGTGTTGTGCCAAAAATGTTGTGCTATGAATAGATATTTAGATTTTTTTCTCTCCCATCTCTGCCTAATCATGGTGTAGATCACCCCGTCCCAGCAAAACTGCTCTGAGTTGTTGAGGCCTTGGCTCCACAAGACCTGTTGAGGTGTGTTGTGGTTTCTGCACTAACATGTTTGCAGCAGGTCCTTTAAGTCCTGTATGTTTGGTGGTGCGGCCTCCATGGATTGGACTAGTTTGTCCAGCATGTCCCATGGATTTGTTGGATTGAGATCTGGGGAATTTAGAAGCCAAGTCAACACCTTGAACCTTTTGTGATGTTCCTCACACCGTTCCTGAACAGTGTTTGCAGTTTTGACAACTGCATACCAGGAACCCCCCACAAGAGCTGCCATATTGGAAATGCTCTGACCCAGTCATCCAGATATCGTAGTTTGGCCCTCATTGATCTTAGATTTCAGATTTCATTTGTCCATTCTTGCTGCTTCCAACATCGACTTCAAGAACTGACTGTTCACTTGTTGCCTAATGTATCAGGCCCTTGGACAGGTGTGATTGTAACAAGATTGTCAGTATTCTTCACCTGTTAGTTGTTTTTAATGTTATGGCTGATTGGTGTGTAAATGTTAGGTGTGTACATCTTTTACCACATTTTTGTGGGTGGTGGCCTAGTGGGTAGGATACTTGCCTCCGGGGCAAGCGGTCATGGGTTCGAATCCTACTTTCAGCAAAAGCACCACTGGGTTCCTGAGCAAGACCCTTAACCCCAAGTTGCTCCAGGGAGACTGCCCCCTGTAGTTAGGGAATGGAAGTCACTTTGGATAAAAGCATCTGTTAAATGCCATAAATGTAAGTTTTTGTGTAAAATTTTGATTCTTTAGGAAACAGCTCAGTGTGTTATTAAATCATTTTGAAGCTCTGGCTTCTCAGATGTAGACCAGCAAACTACAATGCAATGTCTCATAAGCCAGAATAGAAAAAATGAAGATGGATTGTAGTGGAAATTAAATGTGCCCTACAAAAGCAAGAGTGGATTGGATTGAAATAAGGGAAGCTAGCTGGTTTTCCATTTGCAGCTAATTCTGTATCACATCCTTCTGTCTGTGCCTTCCTGTCACTATGATGATTAGTAGACCACTGTAAAGGTCCACTATAAAGGTGAAAACCCCCCCTACTGAAGACCACACTACACCCTCTCTAAAGCCTGTGGATGTAACAATACATCATATCATACCAAATGAGAAAAGACTTGAGATTGTGTGGCCAGTGTGTTGGCACTTGGCTAGCACAGCTTGGGGCGAGTTAACGCAGTGCTAGCAGCTTAGCTTGTGGAGAAGATGTTAGCTATCCTCTCGTTACATTTCCATGTAAGTGAAACTAGAAGCAAACTGTGTAACTATTTGGTGACGTGTTTGTGAAATTGTTCATTTTTTTCTATCACACCACATTCACTTCATTAATTTCGTTTTTGAAATTTTTGCTTTATAAAATCCATTGTCATTTCAAACTCCCACAAATCATTTAAAACCCATTTTCATGCCTTTAACGGTATGTATAACCCAATTACACTCCTACTAAATACATTCTAACACTGCATACATATATGCCAACACACACAGACTCACACTAGATGATAGTGGAATGCATTCTAAATGGACCTAGACTAGAAATAAATTTCTCACAAGAACAGCAAATTCATAAACATTCCATAGTCAAGGCCACGTAGTTTCATCATGACAGCCTGAAGAGAGAATATCTTTCCAGCACACCCGTTTCACCTGACATTGTTGTGTTGGAATCAAAGCCTTGGGAAGGAAAAGCCTTAATAATTCCGATTGGATGTGCTTTTGATCTTTGTATGGATCAAAAACAGTATCATTCAAAAGTCTGGCCATTCTCACTGTTTTCAGTAACATGACACAGCTCTACTGATAAATATCCAAAATAATTCTAATCTGCTCATCCGCAGGAAGTCATAAAATGTGAAAAGATGTTACACGTGTCCAGGATGGTGAACAGAGCTGTGACTGAGAGGGATGTAGAACATCAATAACGTAAATCAAAATGAATATCCATAATGGAGTTCTAATAAAATGAACATCCAGAATGAAATTCGAATAAAATAGATATTCAGAATGAAGTTCTGGTAAAATGAACTTGGCAACACTGGGTTCTTTTGCTTTACCTGTGGTTTATATAGTTAATGTTCTCTATTCAGTGGAATGCTCTTGTTTGTTCTTGTTTGTCTCCATGTTCTCCGGCATGAGTTCGGGTTTGCTAATTAGCACTGATTCAGTAGAAATTCATTTATGTGGCGCAGAAGTTTTACACGTAATTGCTATTTTCATAGACAAAAATAAAAACAATGCAAATGAGATAATGCGAATAAGAAATTTTTACTGAGAAAAACATAGAATGAGACAGTTTGAATAGATAATCTAAACAGAGAAGTAGTTTTATAGCTCATAAAGGTTACTCATTGTCTCTGCTGTGTATTTTCAGACCGGTGACCACTCTGTCAGGAAGAGCTCTGAGTTTGTGCTCTTTCTGGTAAGGTGTATTTTCTACAACTGTACAGAGTCACATCCACTCTCTGTGGCCTCATCTCATCAGAAATATACAATTTCACTGCAGACTGTGCTTGTGTAACTGTGTATGTGACAAATGAAGAATCCTAAATCTTTAAGAAGGAATAGTTTAGGCAAAGTCTGAATGCAGATGTTTGTAAAATATTTCAAACATGCTAGCTGGAACTGCTAGCATGCTACAGTGTTCTCACAATATCCTTGCAGTCAAGTTTTGAAATGCAGTTTGGTCTCTAAAGTGAAATCCCAGCTTTGATTGGAGCTGCTGGTTTGTGTTTTTTGCCCTCTGACTAGCTGACAAAAATAAACAGTTTAAAGTTGTGCTAAATATTGTTATAGTATTGAAGTATTGATTATTGTGATGGTTCGCGGCTGCTAGAGGCCATCCTTTTCTGTTCTATTGTTTATGTTTTGGGACTTTTATTATGATGGCTGAGCACACCGGTCTTGTATTTGTTTGCATAATGTGTTTCAGCTGACTGGTGTGCTCAGAGAATGAGATGTTTGTGTTGACTGGGTTATTGAGTGGTGGGTTTAGTATTTAGTTCTCCTTTGTGTGGACCTGAGTGTAGGTCCACCGTCATGCTGAGTTTGCTTTGTGTGCTCTCCATTCTCCTTTTGTTAGAGTTTTGAGTTTGGATTATGGCCCTCGTGCCAGTTTTGTTTTGTTTAAATAAAGAATATAAAAATGGAAGTCTGCATTTGTGCCTGCCATCATTCTGGAGATAAGGGGCAACATGACAATTGTTTGTTAGATCAGTGGTTCTCAAATTTTCTTCAGCCAGGGAGCCTTAGCTATGTTGAAAAAGTGCCATGTACTCCAGCATTCCAGCTCTATTATTTGTAGCAAATAAACAAGAAAGAAAAGAATATAAGTATGATTATAAACCCCGCCCCGGTTTCTCCTCACCTGCGTCTCGGTTTCACACTCACTGCCAGTCTTTCCGCACTACAGGGCTCAGACTCGCCGACAGGTCCAGATATTTAGCATGCTGGATGCGAGCCCCTTGGATGTCTGCGAGTCTCTCAGATGGCATCTTTGAACAGTTCACACACAATTGAGAGTCGATTTTCCTCTGATCTGGAGCTTTTGGGCCAAAAAAGCTGAGGTGCAGCTATCTGCTAGTTACAATAAGTAGTAATATAGGGTTTAATTTAGGTTATATAAACATGATGACAGTTTGCTTTTATGCTGTTCCTTAGATATCGTGAATGTCAGTTCTTAACGAGCACTGCTCAAAAGCGGCTCTGACAGAAAAACCTTCTGCCGGTTCGACTCCATGGACGCGGTTTTGGGATGACAGGCCATAAACTGTGGAGAGAATTGAGTCAGAAACTCTTTTACTGGACTGAGATACACTGGAACTTCCGTGCCGTTGCAGCACAGTTTAGGTACAGCAAGGTTCCTGTATGCCGATGGGAAAGTGCATTTAGTTTATAGTGTACTAAAAAACTTAAGTGGGAGTGATGGGCCCCCCGGCCTTTTGTCACGGCCTCCACTTTAAGAACCGTGGCATTATATAATTATTCTAATGCAACATTTTTGAATTGGCACATGCTTAATGTGTGTGTGTGTGTGTGTTTTGAAAGCTGCGAGAGTCTCTCTTTGCTCTGTTTGAAAATGTGTGTATGTGTGTGTGTGTGTGTGTCTGTGTGTGTGTGTATGTGTGTGTGTGTGTGAATGTTATGCTCTGTTGTGTGATGTAACACTGAGAGCTGTGAAGTGTTATGTTTAATGGCTGGATTCCCCTCCAGTCTCTGCTAGCCTCCAAGACTACTGCCGAATAACACGGCGCGCCCCTTTTAACACAACACCCACAAGTGTGAAGGATGCCTAACATACACATACGCACATACGCACATGCACACACCTCTTTTTTTGCCAGTTTCAGAACTCTCTCATGGATATGCCCACACTTGTTGTGCACGTGTATGTCTCAGTGTGTGTGTGTGTGTGTGTGAGTATTTTCTGAGTCAGGGTGTGTGTTGTTTTGAGACCCTGCTGTGGCGCTCACACCCCCCAGGGGAGGCCCGCTGGAGATGGTTGCTAGGGAATTGGAGCAGCTCTTTTCTCCCGTCTGCCTCTTTTTCCATTTCCTCTCTCACTTTATCTATATTCTTCACTTTCTATTTTTTCCCCACTCTTTGTCTGCATCTCCCTCTCTCGCTGTCTTCCCTCACTTTTGTCTTCCTCCTATCTCATCCCTTTCTATCTCTTCCCTCTCTTCTCTATTTCCCCCATGGCTCTTATTAACGATCACACTATCACTCCGTCACTCTGCCGCCACGTGTCGTTCTTTGTTTTTTTTCCACTCAAAAGTTGATCCTCGGCCAATCAGCTGTCAGCACATTCCACCTAATGCACTGGGCTAGAGGTTATATTCTCGGTCTGTCTGTCTGTGTGTGTGTGTGTGTGTGTGTGTGTGTGTGTGTGTGTGTGTGAATGTGTGTGCGCGCGTTTGTGTGTGTCTGTGCATGCAACTGGGTGACACCCTAGGGCTCCAAACGTAGCACTTGAACAACTTCATCAACATTTTTCCCATAGTATGTAAAAGAAAAATAAGTCCTCAGATGAATACATACTGGGGTGTAACAATCTATTGAAATGTGTGATGTCGGCATACAATCATGATACAAAGTACTTTGCAAAATGTTGCACCACAAATTATTTCTTTATATTTTACTTCGAATCACCTTGTTGGTGTAAAAATACAATTTTATTCCTGCCAAACTGACTTTGTTCTTTGTTCTGCTTGAATGATTCATACATAGATCACTGTGTGTCTTAACCAACAAAAACATTCCTCTGAAACTGGTCAGGTTTCTTGTCAAAGCCTTTGAAAGCCCTTCAAGAACTGTTCCTCAAGACTACATTAAAAAATAGAGAAAGTCTTGCTCTTTGGTAACAAAATATGAATAAATGGGGTTTATTCAAATTCAATTCTTAAAATTGTTTGAATATTGAACTGTGAGCGCAGTATCATGAATCAAATCGAATGATGGACTGAGTGAATCATTACAGTCATAGTTTCCTCATAATTAGAGAAAAGCTAGAAGGCAAAATAAGAATAAACACTGTGAAATCTTAGTGAATCTTACCATGAATCCTGAAACGTTTATCAAACCAAAACTCTATCGTTAAACTCTCTCCCCTGATATATAAATCACTCTTCATGCCTGGGAGCAACGCTTCCTTTGATAAAAAACATTTTGGTTGTAGATGGACTTAGAAAGCTATTCTGCTCGTCCTCAGTGGTTGTAGAGCGCTATCAAAATGTGAAGGAATGATGGATGTGTCCAGAATGATGAACAGAGCTGGAGATGATTCCTACAGCTGAAGAACATTAAGAATGGACTTCTAAAACATTCATATCCAAACTGAAGCAGTGCTGCAGCTGTATTTCTGTGTGATGAAGATTCCTGCTGGATTGTGCTACGTTCGGGAGTGCAGTCAGAATATGGTTTCTGCCCCAGACGGCCAGTTAGCACGCTGGCACTCTCTCGTTTATTCTCACAGCGGTACTGAAAGGATTTGGATTGCAGCAGGTGATGAAGAGCTACAAATGGAGCAGCTGATTGAGGAACTGAGTCTTGCAAGCTATATTTTACTCTTTTCTACCTCTTCTCTTGGATATTAATGCTCAAAGAGTCCAGCATGACGTTTGACACCTCGAGCACCAACACAAACCGGGGGAACTTCCATATAAGGAGTTGTTTGTCCGTTTGATGACAATTTACCATTTGTTGAGCTTTGTGCTTGCGTTCTAGGGATCAATTCCTAAATTCAATTTATTTTATGGAATTTTGATTTTAGGTTTGTAATAATTCATTGACAGAATGACTATTCAGTGAGGAGCTTTTTTAACACTTCTACCAACGGCTGTGTGAGTTTTTTGCTCATGTGCCCTACACTAAAATTCAGAGAGACATTCACCTCGATGCTGGTGTCATTCGTTTGACTCATTCGACAGGATGATTACGTTTGTTGTGATCACAAGCTTTGGTGGCTAAAGTTACAGTGCCACAGCAGTTATGATTGAAAAAGGGAGTTCGTGCATCAACAGCCTGACCTTTTGTGTATAATGGCCAAAGTGTGATTTTGTGATGGATTGACTGTCAAAGAGTATAAATATCAAACTGAGTGTACAGATGATGATGATCGTGGTCCTGAATTTTCATGAACTTTTATTGTTGGTCAGCCATGAGAGTGTTCATGATTTAATGTACAGTAATAAAAATGCAGGGCTTTAAGAAGAACAAAACAAAAAACACTCAAGACGCTCCACACTGGAAACTGTTCTGATACGGGAATGCTGCACTGCAGCTGTCAGAGATGCGCCACAGGGCACCAGCCAATCAGCAGCGAGGAGAAATAAATAACGTCCTCAGATTGTCTACTTTCAAACCTCCCACCTCTGAGTACAGTGGTGTTTCACCATCCCAAGACGCCTTTCTTTGTGCTCTCTGGACAGTATCAGAACATTTAGAGTTATTTTTTATATGGAAGTGTAGCTGAATTTACGTTAATATTTATGTTACAAAATTAGTTAATAATAAATTTCTTAATAATTTAGCACTAAAATGCATTAAAAATTATATATTGGCACAAAAAAGCAAAAGAGATGCGGAACATATTTGCGGTTTCCTCAAATTTGCAGGGGTTTCTACAAAAAATTTGCCTTGTCAAGCAAACCTGTTGCAAAAAAACAAAAAAAAATCATTGAACGTCAGAAGCTGCGTACTCTGAACTGTGACTTGAGGTTTACTGTATAATTATATACGTGTGTGTGTGTGTGTGTGTGTGTGCATATTGGTGTGTCTGATGTATAGACTATATATTATCTTTTAATAATGTCCCGTTGTTCTCAAAGTACTTGAAATGTTGAACCAAACATTTAAGTTTACACACTGGAATATTGAAATGTATTTAAATTTAAATCTAACTGTTACTGTAAATGTAGCAGTAATATATGAATACTGTATGTCTCCCCAACTCCCCCAACACCCCCACATACATACACACACACACACACCCTTGCATTCTGAATTCACTGCAGCATTTGAGCTGTCACAGAAGCTTTGCAGGAGCTTATAACGTGGGTGATTCAACATAGCTGCTCACTCCTGCTCCATCACGCGCAGACGGCACACGGCCGCCAAGAAAAGAGAACGATCAAAGAAAAGCACACATTGTGAATTGTGATGGAAGAGACAAGGGCTTTCTCAACATATTGGAGGTGGCTTCCTCTCTGCATTCAGGGAGCCCTTTGAGTGGCGGGGAAGCTGCAGTGTGGGTTTTGCAGCAGCCGATAGTCAGCGTGTGATATGTACAGTCAGGTTTGTTAGACGAAGACCTGAGCAAACTGTGGAGTCACGGTGCGCAGTGGAAGAACTTGTAGATACACAAACGCAGAGTCTAAGGCTAAGAACTGCACGAGTCAAGGCTCAGCTGGAGTTTGGACACATCTAATGTCATCATCATAAAAGCCATATGTTTCAATGTTGTTTCATATGTTATTGTGCAGCTGTGTTTGGATTGTGAAACTCCATCAGCAGCTCCTGATTTAATTTAATGAAGGACTGATGGAGTCAAACCAGGTTTCTGATGAAACTACAGTAATACTGGACTTCCACAAAAACACACTGATATACTGAATATAACATCACTGTTTAATGTAGAATGATAATGTTCTTCTTAAGTTTTATTGTTATTAGCGTGATTGCATCAGCGTTTCAATTTTTGGTTCTGCTGATCAGTTCCGAAACACTACAGATCTGCGAGGATTTGTGTGTTTTTTCCCTGGAACCTATTTTAGGTGAATACGTCATGAATTGACATATTAAAACTTATTTAACATTATAGTAATCATTTGACTCTCATTGCTGCCATGACATTCTGAATGTTCTGAATAAAGATATTTTTTGTTATCTAAACACTTGCCTTACATTTACTTGTTTTACTTTTAGGGAATGGAAATGGAGAATTGATCAGAACCAGAATGTCACACCCTGCCTTGTCTTGCCCCTTTTGGTCACGTCCTGCCTTTCCTCATGTTATGTGTCTTTTTTCCCAGCTCCACCCTTGTCCTGCCTGTGTGTTCCCCATTTCCATGGCTGTATAAATACTCCTGTATCTTTGTTCACTTTGTCTCACCACTGTAACCCCTGTATGATGTATGTTATTTGAAATCTTGATTCACGTGACTATTTCTCAGTGTTTATGTTTATAAATTAAACCGTACTTCCAGGTCCACCTAAAGTCCTCCCTCAACCTACAGCCATATTGCTCAGAATGATAAGCAAAACCAGAATCAGCACTGATAAAATTCAAATGATAAACAACCCTAGTCATGGACTGTTCCAGCCACTGGCTAAGCCTCCCCATCATAGGAGGCTACAAGTGCTTCACTCCTCTGAGACACATGAAGATCCGTTGCATCTTTTCACACTGGCACTAAAGCGACGTCACTGGACAGGTCAGCACGCTTGGAGGACACTCTAACCCTGCCTGTCAAGGCAGCTAACAGAAGCTTGTGCTGCTAGTATCACACAGACTTATGTGGGAAGAGGAAATGCCAGAGAGAGTGAGAACATCTGTGCTCTCTTAAGGCATTTTTCCACAGATGTACAGGAACCATGCTGTGCCCAAACTGTACTTCGACAGCCTGGTGACGGTGTTTCTGACTTCATTCTCTCCCCAGAAACGCGTTCATGGAGTCAAAGCTGCAGAAAGTTTTTTCTGTCTGAGCTGCTTTTGTTATTGTTTTTGTAATTTTTTGTAGTTTTGTTTGGGTTTTTTTAATCTTTTCTTTAGCTCTACAATAACTTTTTAACTTATTAGTGATGTCCTGGATCACCTTCAAGTTTCTCACGGAGTTAAAGATAAATTTGTTAGTGTCTTAGAAAACTGAAATGACCACTGAAAATGATCTTCTTCCCAAACAGACAGTCGTGACTGTACTTTGTCATCTTCCCGGTTGTTAGTTTGTATCTCCACTGGTTTTTATTTGCATTTAATTACAATTGGCCCCTTTCCAAGTCCTGACAACATTTTTTGACCAATCAGAAAGCAGTGAGGCTGCAACCCGCTTTTGGCCCCGCCGTTGAGCAGAGCTGTGACGGCTCGGGTAAGGCTCACTTTATTTGTGGTGGAAAAACAATTGTTCATGGTACGGCGTGGTTTCTTATGCCAGTAGAAAACTACCATAGGACTCCCAGCCGTGGATGGCTGGGAATCTCCCTGTGATGGTTCTATTGCTCTTGGGAGCTAAAAAAAATGTAATATTTTTTTTAATGCTCTCCCTCCAGCAGCTGTTTTTATCAGCAGCAACAATATTCAGCATAAGTGTATGTATGTTCTTCGGTCTTCATCTCTGGTGGCTCCTCAAGAAACTGCTTGAAAGAATAGTGAGGGTGTGCAAAGTTACAACCAGGCAAAGTCAGGTTACTTTGAAGAATCTAAAATAGAGGATAGTTTGGATTTGGTCAGTTTTGATCATTTGAAAACTCCATAATAATTGGTACCACATGTACCAAATTTAAACCTTAAAGATTGTTCCTCCTGTCCTCCAGGTGGTGTACAAACGCGCAGACATGGCGATCGGCTCTCTCACCATTAATGAGGAGAGGTCAGAGGTCATTGATTTCTCCGTGCCCTTTGTGGAGACAGGGATCAGCGTCATGGTCTCTCGCAGCAATGGGACGGTCTCACCTTCTGCCTTCCTTGGTACGTTTACATAAAAAAATTCAGGGCAGTTTTATTATTGGAAACATAAAGCAGTTCCTCCCGATATAAGCTTATGATAAATGAGCGTGCAGTTGACACATATTGTATGCATCAATCAAACTTAGTGTTCCTCATCCAAACAAACAATTTATTTCCCTTCAGTGAGAGGCAATAGATAAACATTTTCTGACCAAACCTAATGCTACACTTTCTTTTATTATTAATACACTCGTGTGTGTTTTTACATTATGAAATGCTTTTGGAAACCTAATGATCAATACAAATGTAATTTTGTAGACAGGATAGTTGTTTGGATCTCTCTCTCTCGCTCTTTCTCTCTCTCTGTCTCTCTCTCTCTCTCTCTCTCTCTCTCTCCCTCTGTCTCTCTTTGTCTCTCTCTCTCTCTCTCTGTCTCTCTCTCTTTCTCTCTCTGTCCCTCTCTCTCTGTCCGTCTCAGAGCCCTACAGCCCTGCTGTTTGGGTGATGATGTTCGTTATGTGCCTGACTGTGGTGGCCGTGACCGTCTTCATCTTCGAGTTCTTCAGTCCAGTCGGATACAACCGCAGCCTCCAGAACGGCAAGAGTGAGTCCGCCCACAGCTTTAAGGCTGCACCTAATAATTATTTCTGTAACTGATTCATCAATCACTTTAACACACTACCACCACTCTGCGCAGCCAGCAGTTCCTTCTTTTATGGAGAAGTGAAACATTAGAAGTCATGTTGCCCCCTAAAGGTCCTGTAGCGTATTACAATCTATCACAACGGTTGCCTACCTGGACGCTTACATTGACATTTCTGCCAAACTTGACATTCAAAGAATGAAAGCAAAGACATACAGTACTGTACAAAAGTCTTAAAGCCATTTTCTCCATCTGTGATAGTGTCTTTCTACTAGCAAAGTGAACATTAGAATAAATACAAACAAACAAGAAAACCAGTAAAAAGTATCAAGATTTGCTTTGTTTGTATAAAAGTAGTTACTATGTGAGCTGGTGAGGAGAACACAGGTTCGGTTCCAGATTCCTCCTCGGTTCCTCCAGTTTGGATTGTGAAATTCCATCAGCAGCTCCTGATTTAATTTAATGAAGGACTGATCGAGTCAAACCAGGTTTCTGATGAAACTACAGTAATACTGGACTTCCACAAAGAACACACTGATATCCTGTACATAAAATCCCAAAACACAAAATAGTGGATAATTTTATTTGTATTTATTATTTTTAGTTTTATTTAGTATATTTATTAAGATTAGTGAAATAAAAACTCTGCTCAGGTGCCTGAGACATTCGTACTGTGCAACATTACATCAAAAATGTAATATTTGAGAAAGGTCCCATATTGAATTTTGAGTCGGTGTGAAACAGCAGTGAAGCAGCAGCCTAATATTACATGATGTACTTGCTTAACATAATTCACAATCACCTACGAATAAAGGTAATGAACTTACTTTTGGCTTTGTTAAGCTGCATTGTTAAGAATGCACATTGTTGAGCGTTATTATTAACTTGTTAAATTAACATTACACACTAAAATTGCTTAATTGTAATAGTCTTTAAATAATAATGTATAAATAATATATTTTACTCACCTTAATACCTAATTAACCTGAGGCTGTTTTATAGTTTTATAGTTATAGAACAAGAGTACAACATTAATCAAACATTTAATATCATAGTGAAGTAGTGTTTTTAATTGAAGTTAATACATTTAATAATTGCTGTTCAAATCATATAACCAATGGATTTTGTAATATTCTAAATTACTGTTAGAAGTTCAGATGAACATTATGGTGCCTTTCTAAGTAAATAATGTGACTTTTTCCTGTGGTCTGTGCTGTCGGTGTCCGATCGACTTTGCCCACTAACCGTCACGGCCCTACACACCTTGTTGGGGCTCATATTGCTTTAAGTCTCATTAATAACTCACATCCATATTGAATTTAATTATTGACCATATTGTAGCTGACCTCTGTGCCATCTCTATAGACTTGGGGCGAAGGAAGACACGGACTGCATGGCCGAGGGAGTACAGAGGAAGGCTAATCAGTAAACTCACCTCAACTCCCTTCTCTGTGGGTCTGTGTTTGATTGCTCTGCAGTAGCTGCTGCTGACTTTTTCACTTTTCCACAGCCCTCATGTATAATAGAAGAGTGCAGGAGGTTCTCTCGCTCCTCTGCACCTTCTCTCTCTCTCGCTTTCCCCCCTTTTCATCAGTGTGCTGCTCGTTTCTCTCCTCTGATCGTCCACTGTGGGGTCCTGAGTCCAGTTTAATGGTGCAGTTCAATTAGGAATAGTCATGAGCAGGTTTCGAAACTGCAGAGGGCCCGAGTCTATGTTTGCTAAGTTATTCTCACTCTCTCTTTCTCTCTGTCTTTTATGCTTCTAGAAGCAGGAGGCTCTAAGTTCACCATTGGGAAGTCCATCTGGCTGCTGTGGGCTCTGGTCTTCAATAACTCAGTGCCCGTGGAGAACCCCAAAGGCACCACCAGTAAGATCATGGTGCTGGTGTGGGCTTTCTTTGCTGTCATCTTCCTGGCTAGTTACACAGCCAACCTTGCAGCCTTCATGATCCAAGAGGAATACATAGACACTGTTTCTGGCCTCAGCGACAGAAAGGTATGTTTGTCTTTGTGTGTGTGTGTGTGTGAGGAAAGCAGAATAGGGAGTAAGAAAAAGAGTTCCAGAACAACTGTGTGTGTGTGTGTGTGTGTGTGTGCATGCTTGAGCTCACGCCGTTTTCATTATTCAGGGCAATGCGTGGATGTGGAGTGTAGAATCGATTTTGTTCATGCCTACAGAGACTTAAGCAGGGAGAGAGAGTGCACTCAGCCAGGACAGAAGATTGATAACACTTTTGGGACTGTGAGGATCAAACAGCCAATCAGAGTACTAACAATAAGGACACGTTTATTCTTCCGTGAAGCAAAATATTGTTGGGGATAAAGCTATTAAAGTTTTTATGGATGCTACTTGGTGGCATCAATTTGCAAATTGCGCCAAAGCACAGTGATATTGCCCCAGATAAGTGGGATATCGCTGTTGTCTGACGAAAAGCTCGGTGTGAGGCTCTTCCTTGTGGGGTCTTCACACTACATTTTACACTTTGAAAACTGTGCCGACTGTAGGAATTGGTTTATGCAGTTTTTTTGCTTGGGTGTTTGTTCCCTAGTGTGGGTCCATGAAACCTTTTGTGGAACTCTGAAGGCAAACAGCCCAAACCAAACTGACCTACTCATGCTCCGCTCACAAATGTGTTCTTCACAGCAGCTGGTTTGTTCAGAACACCTGCACAAATCTCAGAGCCAAACCAACAAACACACACATAAAAACCAGGGAGACCAAACCGCTCCAAAAGTGAAATAAAAGACGATGCTCTTCTCCGTCTCTCAGCAGTTATTAAAGAAGAACAGATGGATATAAACTCCCTTTCCCAACGACCCTCGGAGTGGAAGGTTGGACTCGTTACAGGTGCTCAAATTCCAGTAAAGTTCAAACCAAAGGGACGGGGCAAAACTGTGATTGAAAACAAAGTGTAAACACACTCAACTGAGGAACAAAACAGCAGTCTGTGGGCCATATGTTTGGAGTTGGCACGGCTTTTATGAGATTTAGATGGCAAGAACCAGCCAGTCAGGAACAGGAGACGAGTTCAGCCAATCAGAAATGATGGAAAGAATGATATTATGATAGGGTACACCTGTGTACCAACATTGGCACAGACCTGGAGTAGATGTGCCAAATAATAACACCTAGAGTCGGTGGAGTTGTTTTAACGTCAGTAGGTTCTTGATGTCTCCAACACCAGGGCTTTCAAAACTTTCTATCAGTACAGATCAAACCATGCCCAAAAACAGTGTTCTCAGGAATTTTTTAAAGGGGAATTGGACTTTATGCACACACTTAGCTGATTCCGTCTCCAAAGTTATCGTACAACTTTATTTTCCACCTTCTCGCCACATATATGTATACATTCATAAATCCCCATCCATCCATCATCTGAACTGCTTATCCTGAACCAAGGTTGTAGGAGTGCTGGAGCCAGTCCCAGCAGTCATAGTGCGAAAGAGCAGGGAGAAACACCGTGGACAGGTCGCCAGTCCATCACAGTCAAAGATTAATATAATTTGAATTTAGGTAGTTAAAACTAAATTTAGGTAATACATGAAGAAACTATGAGTGTGCTATCAGTTTGTTAAATGTATCTTTATTTTACATTTTATTTCAAAATGTTGCTTTAGCCCATCCTTGTCATTTGTGGGAGGATCAGTCATTTGTTTACACGACCATGAAACGAACTGTTTCCCTTGGCAGCTGCTGACAGCCTTTGGGGATGTGGTGCAAAAAAAAAGCCAGTTAAAGTGTACAGAGCAAAAAAGGATGCAGAGGTGCAGGCTAGCTCTGAGTGCTGATGAAACTGAGGTGAAAACAGATCAAATTTCAACTCTGGCTTAATGTTTGTAAATGTTTTGCGTTCATTAGAACCTGCCCGATGTGTGTGTGTGTGTTTTGAGTCGTCTCAGCACTGGATCCAGCTTCACTAAGAGGAGGTACATTGTAGCACTTGACATGATGTTAATGCACATGACATATGTGCTGCTTAACCCTTAGAACGCAAGCGGCATGGATCTGTGTCAAAAGTGCTACTAATGGTAAATTCTCATCATATGGCAAAACAGCTCCTTATATGCTGTGCTTTGTTTGGTGTTCCTGTGTCATGTTGAAGTTATTGTCATTTCATAACCACTACTGGGGTTTAAAAAATCATGCCACACAAACACTGAGGCAAAAATGAACACATTTCTTTTATTTTAGGTCTTAGAAACAAATGAAACAAGATCTTTGAACCCAGTAGAACATATAGTAGAACAAGCACCGGTTCTAGACTGTTTTACACTGTTTATATTTACTAAAATCAGAGTTTACTCATACACTCAGCGTTCTGAGGGTAAACACCGGTTCTAGACTGTTTTACACCGTTTATATTTACTGAAATCAGAGTTTACTGATACACTC
>JBBPCX010000006.1:1568974-1585339 GCA_037974365.1 Hydrocynus forskahlii
GGTTCTAGACTGTTTTACACCGGTTATATTTACTGAAATCAGAGTTTACTGATACACTCTGAGTTCTGAGGGTAAAGGTCTACACACGTTCTTAAATTGCCTTGTAAGAACATATTTTGAGCAGAGCATCAAAAAAGTTTAATAACTGAGCCATGCTAGCTACGCTTATTCCTACTGAGCCCAGACCCAGGGGCTGTTCTAGTGCAGGAACCTGAATGTGTCAGAAAATAGATTCTGCATGTCAAATCTGCAAGGATCTTAAACCATACATCATCCTGCCTTTCTGGTTAAGTCTGTCTGCACCTAATCACACTGTTGGGAGTCAAATGTGTATCTCCGTAAATATCACAAACAGACCACTTTACCTCCACTCCTGGATTCAATTGTCTCTATTTGTCTTTCACCGGAGGTGTTTCTGACTGAAGAAACACTGTTTAACACCGCTATCGCTTTTCCTTTCCTTTATTCTAGGGAAACATCTCCGGCTCATTTTTTTGTTCCTTTCCGCTGCAGTGTGACTGCGTTCCTCTCTGCCATTCTTCTATAGGGTTCTAACCATTTTTATTAAAGTAGTAAACATGCTTGTGATAAATGCTTTAATGATTCATTTTCCATTTAGATTAATTTGATGAAATTATTTGTATGAAGATTTGAGATGGTTTGTGTCCAACTTTAAATCTGCTGATCTGACTGGATGACTGAGAAATCTGAGCTGTGTGCTTGGTTGCCCAGTTTCATACCCACAAAAAGCATGGACCCACATGATCAAATTTTAAAGATATTTTGGTCTAAAGGTTTATGCTTGAATGCTTAAAATGTATTTTTAATAGAAATGTAAATAGTGAAGTACATCTGTGGATTTATGCTTGTATCTGTATATGACATGTATGACATATACTGTCAACTGTACATGTGAAATATATGATGTATATTAACTGTATATATGATATGCATGTTTATTTACTACATATATGATACATACACTCATTGACTGCATATCGTCGCTGTTGGGCCGAAACCTCATATGTCCAAAACTGCAATTTTTCAGGAAACTCAATAAACGATGTATATTCTAAATAAATGAATACTGTGTCATCAAAATTGGTATAACTATTTTCAACACTTTTCATTGGTTAATAATTTATACATTTTACAGACCCACGTGGAGACTGACCAATAGTATCGATTTATGAAAAAAACCAACAAAGACCAAAAGTGGAGTTAGGAAGTTTTCTCCAAACAGCGACTATATATGACATACTTATATGATATACAGTCAACTGTATCTTCTCAGATTTTTGTAAAAGTATGTGATACGCTGCTCTTTCAAATTTTTATTACAAGACAATATTAGTAATACTTGAAACAAATGTAACTGACTGGTTTTGAAGTGTAACAATATTCACTGTAAGTGAAGTTTAATGGAGGTGAAAGTTTATGAAGAATTTCCATCAAAATAGTTTCAAGCATTAATAGTTTTGTCTGATTTTCTGGATCATGTGGAACTTGTGGGTTTCCAGCTGGTCCCTGCAGCTCAATGGGAGAAAGATCTGGAGACTGGGGAAGACAAGACATCACTCTCTAAACTTTCTGCTCTTCTCTGGACTGGAGAGAATTTTGGCACAATTTAGGATCATGATCCTGTTGCAGAATGAAATTTTGTCCAGTGATACATAAATCAGAAGGAACTGTGTGATGTTGAAGAACTTAGTTATCATTTTCTTTTTTTCATGATCTAAACAAAGTGAGTATCAGTGCACAAAGACAGACCTGATTTGTCTCTTCAAAACCAATAGTTTGATCCTTTTTGGCTAAATAATGTGTTTCTGCAGACTATAGACGACAGTCTATATAAAACACGGAAAACCAGTCAGTTAAGACTAATGTAATACTTTTTTGAAAAAGCAGATTATAATTAATTTGAAAACTTCTGGCCAGTCGTGTGTGTGTGTGTCTGTATATACTGTGTGTGTGTGTGTGTGTTTGTTCATCAGTTCTGTTGGTCCACTGGTCCAATTGTGGGTTTTTCTTGAGGTTTTTCTATGATCTATAATGTGCTGTAGCATTGACCTCATTTACTGTCAGGTAGCAAAAGACGTTCCAGTATCACGCTCAGATCCTTCCCTGCTTTCTTTAGTTCCAGCATCCAACGGAGCAATATCCCCCTCTAAAGTTCGGGACGGTTCCCAATGGCAGCACAGAGAAGAATATCCGCAGTAATTACCCCGACATGCACCACTACATGATCAAATACAACCAGAAAGGAGTGGAGGAGGCCATCACCAACCTGAAGACAGGGTTTGTGATCCCTCATCTCTCCTTTAATCTGATCCCTCTGTTTTTATTTTATTTTTCCCTGCCCCATAACCATCCCAGTCCATTTCACCTTTCAAACCCGATTGCTTTCCGTAGATTTTTTTTCGATGTGTTTGCAGTTTTTCTTCACTCCCTGGCACTCACTCTCATTCTCCCTCTCTGACACACACACACACACACACACACACACACACACACACACACACACACACACACACACACACACACACACACATACACACACACACACTTCCCCTCTCACTCTCTGCATCGCGAGTTGTTAATCCACACAGTGTGGTTTTCCTAAGCCTGTCATTTCTTTGCCCCTTTTTGCATATTTGTTCGCTAATATGCCTGAAAAGCAGATGTTTTTACTTTGCTTTCTCACTGTTTCCTCTCATTCTCTCTCTTTCTCGCTCCCTCTCTCCATCCACCCCGCCCCTCTCCCCCTCTCCCCCTGCAGTAAGCTGGATGCGTTTATCTATGATGCCGCAGTGCTGAACTACATGGCTCGTAAGGATGAAGGCTGCAAAGTGATGACTATAGGCTCAGGAAAAGTCTTCGCCACCACGGGCTACGGCATCGCCCTCATCAAAAACTCTCGCTGGAAACGCCCACTGGACCTGGCCCTGCTGCAGCTGGTGGGCGACGGTAAGCACCCGACCCGGAGCCTGACCCCGGGTCAGCGGTCAGAGGAGGTTAAAGCAACAGTTTGGCCAGAAATCTAATTTACAGTTTTCCTCCTTTCCCCAAATGTAGATTTAATCACCCGAAGCATGTTTGGTCATGTTTGAACATTGATTCTTTTGTTTTAGCGCTGGTGTCGCAAGACTAATGAAGCTAACAAATAATGAGAACTTACTGGTTTTAGCACTGGGCAGACGGCTTGCTTCAGATTGGTTCGAGTTGTTCGGTAACCTCAACTGAATTTTAATTTCTGTGGTATCTCTCAGTGTATGACATTTGTAATCTATCAAAATCAACAAAAGCCCAGATAAAATTCTACCTATGCAGTGTACTGCAGAATGCATAGTGTACTCCAAACCGTAGGTAATAATGTTATTTAGGACAGAGTGACACATGGTAACAACATTGTGTGATATATGGTAATATGGAATAGTGTGATGTTTTTTGGGACATTCATTGAACACGTTCCTATTTTTCATGAACGCTGAACTGAACGAGTCGGTTTACAAATTATGAACGAGTTATGTTCACTCTTGCGAGACAGAACGTAGTTCACGTAATGGGAAGTTCGGCTCTTTTCAGAGAGCAGGCTCTTGTGGCACGGCTCCCAAACGAGCCGGTTCTTTCGGCTCCCAAATGGCTCTTAGTTTATTATCAACTGTAGCCTCATATTTGTGTGTTGATAAAAAAGTGGGTAGCGGCTTTCACTTGCTGGGAGTCGGCTCTTCCGATTCACTACAAATTATCGGCTTTTAGTAGCAGGCTTGCACAAGAGCACGCCTCGGCAGAAATACACATGGGAAATAAGCTTATAAGTGGAAGGTATTTATGTTTAGTACAGCTAAATACTGTATGTTTGAGTTTTAGAGCTGTGTATTTTCACTAGTTTGATATGGTTTTAAAAAAGACAACGGCTGTTTATTTTTAGTTATGTTCTTTTCTGAGCACTTTAAAAGATATGCCTTTGTGTTCATGTTTTCTGAATAAAAATTCCATATACAGTATACCTGCACCTCATTTTTTCCACTTTCACCATAACATGATGCATTGCTTAAGTGGTAAGATCTATTCTCAACCTCAGAATTGGTTTTTAATGTAACTTATGTCTGTGACTGTTCAGTTGAATGACAGATTGACTGAGAAGATTGAAGGAGGTTCAGATAGAAGGACGTTGTATTGAAAATGTAAAAAAAACAAAGAAAAAAACCCAAACCTGAACTAGTTCATTTATGAGCTGTGAACTCATATTGTGAACTCATGTTAACAGCTGTGAATTTAAAACAAATGAACTATGAACGTGAACTAGTTCAATTTTATTTGAATGAACTGTATTTTTAACTAGTTCTTTTTCAGTGTGAACTGGCACAACACTGTATATTTAATAGTGCGATATATGCTAATGTGGGACAGGACAATGAGATATGCTAATATGTGGCATCTGGATACATGATATAATGGGACAGCATTGTATGGTAATATGGGACAGTGTGTTACATGATTTAATGGAACAGTGTTATATCGTGTAGTGGGACACTGTGATGTGTAGTATTATGGGACAGTATAATATATGATAATATAGGACGGTGTGTTATATAATGAGACAGTATAATATAAGATAATATAGGACAGTGCGTTATATAATGGGACAGTATATGATAATATAGGACAGTGCGTTATATAATGGGACAGTATAATATATGATAATATAGGACAGTGTGTTATATAATGGGACAGTGTTATATGGCAATATGGGACCGTGTGAGATATGCTAATGTGGGGAGTGTATGATATGGTAATGTTAGGCAGTGTGATATATGCTAATATGAGACAGAGTAATTTGCCTACATGTTTTTTCTCAGGATAGAAGGATCTATTAATAAGCATCAAATGAATTAGAAAGATAATCCTCCATTATCTAAGGCCCATCGCACCTGAATTTAGATTCCGATTTTAACCTATAAAAAGCCTGCACCATCCCATCAGCCCTAAACCGCTGAGCCAAGCCAGCAACTGTTTTAATACGGTCTAATTGAGGCAGGTCTATGACTCTATTATGTCAGCATGTGTGATAAGCCACGGTCCACTCAAACACACTCTAAAGGATTAGATTCAGTCGTACTTGTCCGACTAGTAATACTTTAATTGGCATTTCTACGGCTCTCTGCACGCATGCAAGCTCACAAACACCGCAGCACATACGCACACAGTGCATTGTTTCGATTGGATGCTTTGTTTGATTGCCCTTTTTAATCCTCTCTGGTTTTCAGTGTATGTAGAACAAAGCCAAAGAAAGAGTGGGAGCTTGAGCAAGTGTGTGTGTGTGTGTGTGTGTGTTTGTGTGTGTGTGTATGTGTATGTGTGTGTGTGTGTTTTGTACATGTTTGCCAGGTCCCTACTGCGAGAGCATCTCATTGGTGCCAGGTCCCATTAGCTAACACCACCGCTAAACAGCTAAACCTGGCATGACGGCTTTACATGCGAAATGAATAGTGACATTTGTAGATTTTCTTACCGTCTTCACCTAAGTGTGTGGTTGGTGTGGTGTTATTTTTCTAAATCTGCCCTCCTCGCTTCGCTGTTAAATCGTTAAAGAGCACAATAGGGTTTTGAGGGTGTGGACGTTAATTACTTTCTGTGTACTGCTTGGGGATTACGTGTTTTTTTCTTTTTTCAGTTGTTTTTTTAAGCGGTTCACAGGTGGTGCTTCTCTGTATGTCTTCTCCCTCCCACCAACCTGCTCGACTGTAATCCTTCCCCATCCTCTGCTCTACCTTTCTGACTGTAATCCCTCGCTCCTCTCCTCCTTTCAAAGAGTTACAGCCCTTTAAAAGGGGGTGCACATAGAATGCAACCCCCCCCCATTCTTGGAGATACAAGACGAAAATCATTCCTCCTGCCATCATTTTTTTGGATATATACCAAGATTTAATGTCACCGTCTGGAAATATGTTTATAAATATGCCTGTAACCAAAATGTAAATCCATATTTCAGATCTTCCACCAATTATCCTTGGCTGGACTGGGAATATTATCTGTAAAACAAAAGAGTAATGATGGGGCAAAAAGGGCCCTTGCTAATCCTCTGCTTAGCCCACTCTAATGGGTGTTTTGCATAGACAGGTGCAGCTGCTGCAAAAGTGTGTGGCAGCACATCTTCATTCGTTGTGAATTTAGGCAATGAATATGTCTGCAGTTAATAAACCAGTAAATTTGAGTCCTGTGATTTTCATAATTTATAATGTTATATTAATCCCAATCTTTTACAGTCCTGTATTATTACAACACACTTTCCATATAACTGTATAGATAACACACTATCCTACATAGGCATGGACGTAATTTGCTGAAGGTTTCTCCCTTTTGGCCAAAATTACATTTGGGAACATCAATAAAATAAATGTACCAATTATTATCCAGATCAGAGTAACAACACCTTTCCTTAAAGAGCAAAGGGGTGTCCATCCAACATGATGTTTTGAGTGGCCTGTTCAGTGCTGTACTGCTGGACGGTCTGTCCTGACTTATCATGTTTGTTGAGTAGGTCTTTAGTCAGCACAAGCAAGAAAAGTTCTACACACTGCACTGTTAGTTAGCATGGCCCAGAACAATCTGAAGAAGTTACCAACACCATTACCTAGCTCTGACTCTTTAAACTGCGCCAGCCATTGAGCAAAACTGATTTCTCTGAAGACACGGAATTGAAGAATGACAGTTCTCTGCTAGTTTCCTTCTTGAGACATCCTATATATGATATATATAAGATATAAAGAGTCCACAATACTAAATAGTAATGTAATACTTTTGGGAAAATGTTCTTGACAGATGTGTCAGATTTTTAGTATTATATCTATTTGAATTATTTCATTTATGAAAGAGCTACTGGATATTTGAATTTCTGATATCTGATCTATCCATCCATCCATCCATCCATCTATGAGGTGATAGATTATTACCATTTAGATAGTCCAAACAAGAGAGTTCCTGATTTTCTTAGAGTAAGTCTGGCAGGTAATATGGTGTGAAACTCTTGCTGAGCTGACCTTCAGGTCCGACCGTATGTGGCCGACTTTGGGCTGATAGTGGTTAAGGTCAGAGAAGAATCGGCGGGGAAGGCTGAGGGATCAGGCCTGCAGGTCACACAGATGGTGGCATGTCTGGCCCTCTTCCCAGGTTAAGGGCTCTGCTAAAGCTCACTCGCTAAAATGTGCCCACTTAACCATGCCCGTCTCCCTCTGCCAACCCTCGCCCATGCTGCCAAACAAACGGAGCCATGCCAAGGCAGGCCGAGAGGTGTGTGTGTTTAGTCTTACACACCTGCTGGGCTTGGCTTTGGTGGAAGAGATGTTTGCCATGGCCACTGGCCGTGAATAAAGAAGCCGAATAGAGGATGCTTTTTTGAGGAATACACTGCAGTGGTCAAAACAACAGGCTGTGAAATTCTAGGTTCAAGAATGATGCACTTTTTGTTTGTGGGAGTGTAATAGTAGAATAGTAGAATAGTAGAAGCTTCACTCAACAAAGCCATTTGAGTTCGCCATCATTGTGATATTATAAGGTACTTTTTTGTAGGTGTACATAAGGTACTTTTTCTGATATACAGTTTATGCCAGGTCGTAACCAGCAGAAAGCTTTTCTGTCAGAGCTGTTTTTATGGTCTTTTTTGGTTTTTGTGGTCTTTATCTTCTTGTTTGAGTTTCGTTTTTTCTCAGCGTTGTTTAGCTCTGTGATGAAACCCTAACCCAGCTGACTTGTTAGTGATGTCCTGGTTCACCTTCACATATCTCATCTTCAGTCCAAACAGACAGTAGTGCTTGTATGTCATTGGCTTCCCAGTTGTTAGTTTGTATTTTAACAGTGGCCTTTTTCCAAGTTCGTCAGTTATCATGACATCATTTTGACAGTGATGCAGTCACTTCAGCAGTGGCCTGCTTTTGGCCGTGCCATAAAGCGGAACCTTGACAGCTTGGGTATAACTCATGTACAAGTCAGGTACTGTGTTGTAGTTTGGGTTGAGTATGCGTCACTCTATTTGTAATGGGAAAACATTTTTGAAAAAGCACCAATGGTCATGAACACATTTCCATGTAACCACAAATTCAGCTGCGTTTGCAGGGTTTCCTGAAGATCACAAGGTTTGGACAGAGGGCAGTGTGATGGGGGGTGACTGACAAAATTTTGGTGGTTGGAGGAGTGGGCCCCATGGTGGGGAATCTGTGAGGTTTTCCGTGCAATGATTGGCACCAAGTTAGTAGCAGTCTGCAGTCACATTCCCACACTGAATTTAACACCACTAGACTCTCTTTTTCCTAATATAGACATTTGAGGCTTGTACAATGATCCAGTAACATATTTTTTACTTTGCATTTTCCATTTTTAATTCAAAAGGTACATTATTCCTTTTCATCCAATATTTCATTTTAACATAATTTGTCAGCGTGATTTATTCAACCTCAGGAGATTTGTTCATTGTGTATAACATTCTCACACAACAAATTTTTGGAAGGGGAAAAAAGATGAATTCTTTAATTTTCCCTCTTTCTAATAAAATGATATCTTTCCACCAACTATTAGTACTTTGCTCCTTAGTGTACGCAACAAAACTCACTCCATGAACAGCACAGTGGTTTTTAATAATCTGGCATATTTTAGAAGCGGAACTATGCATTTTATAAAAATGAATTGCAGCATAAGCAGACTTCAGGGGAACAAACCAAAGAAAACATAAGAAACTGCTGAATATATGAGCTCCCCAGAGTGGAAACATGGCTACAGTTTGGTAGTTTTTAGTTCTAGAAGTGCTGAAATAATTCCAACAAAGCAGTGGATCCAGCTTGTCTTTTATTTGATAGAGATGAAGATTCTGCTACGATTCTCCAGAGTTTCCAGTTCCTCCTCACCCCTTTAACCACGCTGACCACCTTCCACCACAATTAAATGATTATGATCTCACCCTTCAACCCCTCTTTCTTTTCTGTTGTTCACGCTGTCTCTCTCTTTCTCTCTCTCTCTCTCTCTCTTTTCCAACTCATTCCATTCTGATTCCATTCCCTTTTGCGTTGTCAACCCCACATACTTGCATACCTCTTTCCCTCCCTCTCTCACCCCTTGGTAGCTCTTTTTGTCTTAACGCAGTCATCCCTGAATTGAAAAAGTGTTCCTGCTGTTTGTCATCATGACACAATCCTATCTATTTCTCTCTCTTCCGCCACCTCATGTTTTGTTCTACCCCCCATCCACCCATTTTCTTTGACACAATGAGGCAATGAGACACAAATCTCCCCTCAGATTCCACTTTCTTCACCTCCTTTATATTCATTCTTTCACACCGCTTTCTTTCTCTGCAATAATGGCTGACCTCTGCACTGTGATTATCTTGAACAGTCTCTTCAGCTAAGGTTACCTTCAGATGACTAGTTTGGCCTCTGCTCTTTAAAGCCTGAGATATTGAGGTGGCACATAAAGACCTAACCTTCTTTGGTTCTTGCATTTGACTGAAGCAGGAGCGCAGTTGAATCATATTCATGTTTTATTGATTAAAACTGGTCTTTTGAATTTTTCATACATCTCCTGTATACCGCTACACTGTAAACAAATTGTGTCCTTCTCTCATCTCATCTCCTCGTCTCCGCCCCTCATTTCCCTCTTTTAGATGAGATCGAAATGCTGGAGCGTCTCTGGCTCTCTGGGATCTGTCACAACGATAAGATCGAGGTGATGAGCTCCAAGCTGGACATTGACAACATGGCTGGGGTTTTCTACATGTTGCTGGTGGCCATGGGCCTGAGCCTGCTGGTGTTCGCCTGGGAGCATCTCGTCTACTGGAGGCTCCGTCACTGCATGAGCGGCTTGGGCCAGGCCGGGAAGCTGGATTTCCTGCTGGCCTTCAGCAGGGTGAGAGGGGCACAGTGGGACAGATAAGTCAGGATGGAGGAGATCAGAAAAGAAAGAGGGGTCGGGGGGTGGGGTGGGGTGGGGTGAATAGTGTTGTGTGTTGTGTATGAGATATTGCACAGTAGAGTGGAAGAGATGCTCAAACCTATAAGGCTGCTTGGTAATACTTTACCTCCGGGCTTAGACTTCCAAAATCAAATCCCCACATACGCTCAGAATAGCTGAGCCTGCTGGAAAATCGTATCAGAATACTGCAATCTTATTTCTGGGACAAATGCTCATCTCACAAAATAACACCTCTGTTTCCAATACCCGTTTTATCTCTCCCTCTCTCTTTCTCTCTTTCTCTCTCTCTCTCTCTCTCTCTCTCTCTCTCAGGGAATGTACAGCTGTTGCAGTTTTGAGGATGAAACTGTGCAAGGTGGAGCCAAAGCCACTGTTTCCACCCACCACCTTTCTTCTGTGGTATCAGCCCCTCCCTCATCCCATGTTGTCACAACTGCTGGCGGCAATCCAGCCATTGCCTTGGTTCCGCAGCAGCAGCAACAGCAGCAGCAACAACAACCACAGCCTCCACAATCCTACAAATCCCCACTTCCTGGTTCCCCTCCTGCCGTGGTACATTCTGGGGCAGCAATGGGGCCCTCCACCACACCTCTTATGGGAGCCCCTCTTCCTTGCTCAACTTTCTTGCCCCGCCCAGACCGCAGACTGGCTGTGGTGGACCGTTGGAGGCTTCCCAAATCCACTAGTGCAACCATTGGAGTCAGAGGGGGCCTCACTGATATAGGACCCTTCCAACAAAAGGTAGCTCCTACATGGGCAGGCAGTGGAGCTACTGGCAGTGGGCTAGATGGGTATAAGCGCTACTATGGCCCTATTGATCCTGAAGGCCTGGGTCCATGTGTGGACCAGCAGGCAGGTTCTCAGACTCCCAAAACTGCTCCCAGGAGCCACCAGCAACCCCCACCGACTAGCATGGCTTTCTACCCGGAGAAGGGCATGGACCATGGATTGGGGAAGAAGGTGGGGGTGGGTACTGGTGGAGGGGGTCAGGGGAAGGGGGTGAAGTCTTTGGGGACTCCTAGGCTGCCCCCAAAAAGCCAGACTCAAGCCCCGCTGCCCCCTAACCCCCCACTGCAGCACCCCTCTCCCCCTCTTCCCTCATCCCTCTGGAGAAAGCGGCGGCCCAAGAAGCCGAAGGAGCCTGGTGGTCCTTTGTATGAGAACATTCTGCCCTTGGGCCGGAGAGGCGGTGGCAGAGATATGGGTCGTAGGCCCAGACCATCCCCCCCACTTCCCATCCCTGTGCCTGTACCACTCTCCCCAACATACACTCCTCCATCCCCCTCTGCCTCTCTTCCTTACACCTCCACCTCATCATCTTCCTCCAGCACTAGCTCCTCTAGCACTTCGTCTGCCTCTTCATCTCGATCCACATCTCCATCCTCCACCTCTACCACCTCTTCACGCAGTACCAGGGATAGAGAGGTAGAGGAGGAGGAGGAAGAGGACTTGGATGAACTAACCGAGGAGTCCAGCCTTCTGCAGGGACACAACCGAAACAGAGAACGTTCCATTCTGTCTCCCAGATCCCTCACACACGGTCCACCACCACCTCCTGTTCCTCCACGTAAGCCTCGTGGTCCACACGGAGAGAGAGAGAGTGAAAGAGAGAGAGAGAGGGGCGGCAGTCAGCTTGCCCAACTCCAGGAGTGGTGGGCAGGATGGGGGGATCGAGAGAGGGAACGGAGTGGTGGAGGGTCCGGCGACACAGAACGAAAGCGGGAGAAGAAGCGCCGGAAAGAGCGGGAAAAAGAGAAGAAGAAAAAGAAAAAGAAGAACAAGAAAAGAAAGAAGAGGGAGGAGCGTGAGAGAGAGAGGGAACGGAAACGTCGGAAGGTGAAAAAGAAGAAGAAGAAGGCAACAAAGACAAAAAAGAAGAAGAAGGTGTCAGCTGGCAGGCGCTCAGAGCCAGAGGAAGGTGATGTAGATGTTGAGCGAGAGGGAGATGGGGATGCAGAAAGAGAGGGAGAGTACTCGTCTTTTTCCACCCAATACCGCAGTACTTTTGGCGACAAGGGAAACCTCTCTGTTTGGGAAGGAGAAAGGGAGCGATCGAGAAGGGAAGGAGGGGAAGAGGTTGGAGATGATGAGGAGAGCGGAGGAGGTCGGAGCAGAGAAAGGAGGCCAAAAGGTAGCCACACACGCCACAGGCCATCCAGCAAGCGATATCCTAATCTCAACAAGTTACCCGCCTCTGTCAAGTTCTGGGTCAGTGGAGGAGGTACAGAAGCATCCGGAGGTTCACCTCCCTCCTCCTTACACACCCTTCTCCCATCAGCCAAGAGGCGGAGGAGCAGCGGGGCGGAAAGAGAGGCAGGAGGGAGAGGAGGAGAGCGTCGGCCCCTGCTTCTGCGCTATGAGAGGAGTCGAGCGCACACTCGAGAAGGATTATCATTCCATGAGTGGGACTCAGAGGATGAAGAGGATGACGATGAAGACGAAGAGGAACGAGAAAGGGAGCGAGAAAGGGAGAGGGTGGAGGAGAGGGTTAGGCGGGTTGGAGGGAGAGGGGCAGTGTCAGAGTCAGAAAGGGATCGAGTCCAAGCAGAGGAGAGTTACTCTGATGATGGCTCCTCTGGGGAGTTTGGACGCTTTGAGAGGTATTGGGAGGGCAGTGGTGCTGGAGGGGCCAGTGGAATAGGAGGAGGGGGCTGGTTTTTTGGAACCTATCCCGCCCGAGAGAAAGGGGGAAGCATCAACAGCAGAGACGATTCCATCCTCGGACGATCTGAAGGGTGGGGAGGGGGAGATTTTTGGGGTTCTAGTGCAGGAATCGGCTGGGGCTCTGGGGGAGGGAGTGGGGGGCTCGGTCTTCAAGGCCCACCATTTCCTGCTTCTCTACCACCCCCTCGACGCTATTGGTCAGTAGATAAGTTGCCTATGAAGGGTGAGAAACGCAGTCGTAGTGGGTCTAAAGGTAAAGGTCAAAGGGCTCGGGACAGGGAGCAAGGTTCATGCTCATATACGCAGTTTAGCCACAGCAGACCTCATGCCCACTCAAAGCGGGGAAGTGTCACCTCTCGGAGCCAGGAGGAGCTGCTCCCCCACTGCCACAGCTTCACCGGAGGCTCCCGCCCCAAACTGCCCCCTAAACCTGATGCTTCCAAATCCGGGAGCCAGTCTAACCTCAGCACCCAGCAGGTCCAGCATTCAGAGCCGGCACCTTCCTCTCCTCAACCTTTACTGCCCTCATCCTCTGCACCATCCTCTCTCCCCATGCCCATCCCCCCACCACCTTCCACCGCTTCAGTGTCTCCACCGCCAGTGCTGTCACCCGGGCCAGCCACGGGTGCCTCCCAGTCCGTGACAGCCAGCGCCAAGCTCCAGTACCAGAGACTGCGCTCCGTGCCCCAGCCGCGGCGCTTTTACTCCCCACACCTGCCCCTTAAGGCCAAGAGTCTGTGCTCACGCCGTGGCTCCGCCCACTTTTCCAGCCTGGAGAGCGAAGTATGACACGGGGCTTCGCTGCTGCGCGTGTGTGTGAGCTCTACGGTGAGACGCAGCTGGAGTGTGACGCATATACACGTGCCGCATGGGGACCAGGGCAGCGACTACAACCGCCACAATGGCGACGGCTGGGATGGTGGCAGTAATGTCACGACAGGAGATGGGTCAGCAAAGGCCATCTCCGTCACAGCAGACTCCCCAGCCGTGCTCCACCTCCGGTCCGAACTGAGCATTACGATGTCATCCGTAGTCCTGTCCTCCAACGAGAATGCTGGATAGCACTTATTCCGGAATCTGTGAGTAATGATGTCATGTTTACACACACACATGCACACACACTCTTGTCATTCAATGAAAAGACTCTTTGGTTTGTTTTGGTTCACCTTCAACGGGAGTTCTACTATGGACACTGCTGAGGCTAAGGCTGCTTTTTCAATTTATTAATGGTTGACTTGCGGTGAAGCAAGCAATCCATCTAACCTGTGGTCACCGTCCCCTGATTGGCTGGGAAACAGCCTTTCCTCCAGTGCTTTCGCAGCAGCGATGCAGTGACGTCCCTCCTGTTTGTGTGCAACCCTCAAGGCCACGTCAGAAAGAGATGTTTGAACTTTGACCTCATCACTTAAGAGACGAGGATCTATACTATTTACAGTCGTTTTGTTTTTAATGCAAAGACATCAGCCAATCATATCCCATAAGGGGAAGTTTCCCCCATCCCACTGGAGCTTTTCAGACCTCTGATGCTGTGGTGTCTCTGATTTGTGAAACAGGGATATTATTATGGTCTAAGGAGACACGCTTCAACTGAAAAGAACAACGAAGGACAATGACAAAATACATGTAGCAGTTTTCTCCTGTAAGAATTGTTTTGTTACTCCAGAATTCACCACTCCTTTTTATTCTACCTGTTCATTGCTCTCACTGTGTTAGACTTTTAAAAGTAGAGTAAGCTAGCTGTGTCTGAAGTTAAATTGTAGGCTAGTCTTGGATGCCAAATACCAGAGCATACAGATCATTAGAGTGGACCCACGCCATTTGATCTCTCTTGTAGGCTCAGTGTATTTAACACAAAAGCAATACATAATTGTCTTAACCAAAATGAGGATGAATTGCAATATCTATAATTGGCACTAGATGGCTACATAATATTAAAATTAGTTAATAACACTTGCTGATGGGCCTTGTCTTCTAGACTCAATTGTAATTGTGCAATTCCTTAAATAGTCAAGACATTTTACAGATAGAAAAGGATCAGTAACCTCTTTAGGTGCGTCACCACCACTTTGTTGCTTTGGCAGACACTGTATTCCACTGCGAAGAGGACAAATTTTAGAAAGCACAAAAGCTCTGGCTTATGCCAGCATAGGCATCAGCATCACCGTTTAATACATTAAGGGCAAACAATGAAACTGTCTTCATCCAAAGGAGGAAAGAGGCTACAACATGCGCAAATACCGAGCCCACATCCGGCCTTCGGTTCTTTTAGATTAGCCTATTCCACGAAAACGTTAGCAAGGCTTATTTGGCGTCAGGCACAGCTCATTTGCCCTTGTCGTAGTTGAATGTAGCTTTGACATGATGTAGCAAATGTAGAGACACTTTTAGACTTTGTAGCATTTTTGGATGCTCATGTCACTGGACATCATGGTCACACCTGCAGAGCACTCGCACACGTCATGATTCGGTCACCCTTTACACTTCCGTTCAAGAGGATCTGTGATGTCTGTCTCATTACAACTTAGTGCTTTACTAATGAGGGCTTTTTTTGGGAACAGGTGCGTCATCATTTGCTGTGCAACGGATTCCTTTTCTCTGTTTTGGAAAAGGGGAGTTCCGCATCGCATAAAGTAGAGGATAAATGAACATGCTCAGGTATTGAAGTGCGGTTTGTGCAATTGAATAAGGAGCACTGCTGCTCAGTCCCTCACGCTCTGTGCCCTGTGCTCTGATTGGCATTTTTTTTTCCTGCCTGCACTCTGACACACTCCGCATCCTGGACGTGGGCAGGCTTGTAGTTCACAGTAGTTGACATACTTGTAATCTAGCCAGATCAGAACCCTGGCTTGTCACACCGCTTTTCTGCACAATTTCACAATATTGGAAAGCTGTTTGAAAAGGCTTTGTTATGTTTTTGCCGGCTCCTGCTTGAGAATCACTGTGTAACATTTGCTCACTGCGGTCCAAACTGTCCAAACCTGTAACCTCTAGCCCTGTGAAGTAACGGATCAGACATTAGACAGCACAGATTAGGTTTAATTAGTCATAAAATAAAGCTTAGACAAGAAAAACGTGGCACAGCCCATAAACTGGATGTTATTGCAAGAAAGCACAGAAGACAGCATCTCCGTCATTTAGTTTCTTTATATTTCATCCCTTTAGAAAAGCCTACATTTTATAGTGCAGGGGGGTTTCTGTGCTCGGTATAAAGTGACAGCATCTACGGTCAGAACACAAGAACACCGGCCAGAATTCTACACATTGGCTCCACAGTTGCATTCAGATTTGATCCCAGGTTCCTGAACTGCTGTTAATTGTGAACTACTAGCCAGTCCCTGTGCTGGAGGCTTTAGTCAGAATGCGGTGGGGGTGGGAGTGGGGGTGGTCTACCAGGCCGCAGAACAATTGAACTGATCTGGTGTGGCGTGTGTTCACTTGATCTGTCACTGACCCTCGCTGAGTTAAAAGGCGCTAACATGGTACTCTGTGACTGCATGTACAGAACAGAATTTTTTTTTCCATGTAGCTTAATTTTGCTGAGAAAAAAATGAAAATATCTCTATATATACTGTTTTTTTGGAGAATGTATCATGTTATGCTGTGAACTAACTTAGATATTTGATTGACCATTGTATTAAGTTCTTATTTGAATTCTATCATTTATCTATACAAAATATATATGTACAAATAAATATATACATATATACAGACAGGTATACATACATACATACATACATATGT
>JBBPCX010000006.1:1602025-1618036 GCA_037974365.1 Hydrocynus forskahlii
CACACACACACACACACACACACACACACACACACACACACACACACACACACACATACACACACACACACACACACCATCGGAGGATGGTGCGGAGGAAGATAAAGTACATACAGTTGCATGCTGGTGTCTTGGTGAAATATTTTTTTAATTCTTCAACATCTCTGTCTCTCACTCCTTCTATCTTGCTCTCTCTCTGTTTCTCTCTCTCTCTGTTTCTCTCTCTCTCTGTTTCTCTCTCTCTCTCTCTCTCTCTCTCTCTCTCTGCAAGGATTGATTTTTAATACGCAGCACTGACTTTATTCTATGAAATATGCACACATCCAATATCAGGGATTTTCTATTTTTATTTTATGTGTGTAATTCAATCACTTGTTCTTTCTTTCGGTCCTCAGGTTCCGGAAAAGCTCGGCTTATTTCTGCAGCAAAACTGGAAAGCTAAACCCTACACCACTGTACTCACACCGCGTTCAAACGTTTTATTCAAAGGAGTGACGGGAAATTATCTTTATGTTAAAAAAGCATTAGCAGTTTGGGCGTTTAATGCTTTGAATATAACTGGTTTGTAGCCACAAATAGGATTAAAGCAAGTTCATCTTTAGGCCAGTTTAAATGAGTCTGAACATTTGACCTACTCTTATCATTACCACATGCCTGGCTGAAACCACCGCCTACCACCTGGAGAAGGTCGAATGTTTTAAATACTGGTCAGTAGGTTTCTTCAAATAACCAGACAAGCATGACGAAGTGGGATGTATTACTGTCAGTCATAGCTTTTTTGCAGAATTCATGGTCAAGGTCTTAAATAAGATTTTCAGCACCCAGTTCTACTGTGTGGTTCTGCGTCCAGTGCATTACATTTTCCCCACACCGTCGCAACTTCCCTTTACCATGTATTTGTAAATATTTTTAAATATATTTATACTCAGCAATTCAGTCAAATTTGATATTTGAATTTGTCAGGTGCTCTTCCAAAAATATTCTAATTGGAAACTTGTACAAGAAAAGAGCCCCAAATCCTACAGGCTGCCACACATCAGATGCATCAGGTGGGAGCCACCAGAGACTGTGATGACACTCAGCATATGTTTTTGCCTCAGGAGAACCATGAGTTTGTGTTTGTTAGCTGATTCCAGGCTGATAAAGTCACTATAATCTGTGGAAAGTCAGATTCAATTCAACACAGCCCTTTTCACAGCTCACTTTATTGCAAATCAGCTTCACAGAATTCGGGTCCGAGTCCCTTGTGGATGAAGTAGAGGTGACAGAGGCAATATCACAATGTAGACTAACAGTGTATAAGAGGCAGGTGTGTACTTATCCACTAAGCTGTAGAGTCAGTAGTTAGAAGTAGTAGGACCTATTAGAGACTAATCAGTGATGGCAGCTTCCGTTGGAGGCAGTGTGAGCAGTAGTAGATTTGGTTTAGAGCTGGGCAGCACATGCAGATGATGTAACGTCTGCCACCCGATGTTTTGGTGACATGCCACAGCCTTAACAGATAATAACCATAGACCCTGCAATCACTGCCTAGTTCTGCGAGTTCAGAAATCTTGTGATTCTTCATTATGCTAATCCGCATATCAAAATCTTTGTATAATATTGAACTATTAACCCTCGGGAATCAGTTAACAGTTGACTGCTAACACATTCTTACACAAAATTATGTTCTTATTTGGAGTTTGGGTCGTCAGTGGAGCCTTAATATATGTAGAACCAAAGATCTCAAACTATTACACACACAAAATGTTTTGAAATAAAATGTATGTTTTTTAAAAATGACGAAGATTTTCAGAAATGGTGTAAATATATTTTTATTTCTCGTAAAAAAAGCATAAAAATGGGTTGTGGGGGTGGACGGAAGGTGTGTGTGAGGGAGGGGCTGTGTGTAAGCACTGTTTTGACTGTTCTGAAGCAGCGCAAACGTAGAGGAACCGTAAACACATAGACCCCGCCTTGATCAGACTTACTTCTGATTGTAAGTAGCTGTAGTCTATTTTTTTTTCAACACATCTTATTATAATACTAATGTGTGTGAACTGAAGAATTCCAAAAGCTTTAAAATGTATGTTCTTGGATTTTTACAGTTAAAAGGATTTCTAACAGATTTTCTGATTTGTTTTTTTTTTGTGTGTTTGTGTTTGTTTAGGTTTTTTTTTGTTTTGTTGGCTAGTTTGTGCAGAAGAAAAGGAAATGAGATACTTGTTCATTACATTTTGTTTAAGGCTTTAAATGTTAGAAAAGAACAAGTAATGCAGAAGTGGGAAAAATACAATTACATAATTGTAATTACAAAGTCCAGGGTAAAGTACAATGCTACAGCACAGAGTACAATTCACAAATATGTGACAGAGCTGTGTGACAGGCCCCTGGCCACATATGAAGGTTGAAGAGATTTGTGAGAACACGTGCAGTGCAACATTCATATTTAGATAAGTATGCATTATTTGAGTGGAACCATTTTCATAATTTAAGATGATAGTTATTAAATAATTACTAATTAATTAAATAATTAATGTATCATGTTGCAGGTTGGGAAGGATCTGTTTGGGACTGGGACTGTAGTGGTGATGGAAGCTAACTAGTGAGGCATGGTGGTGAGAAATTGGATTTTTCTGTGAGCCGTGAGTGTATAAATGTGTCAGCATCTGTATGAGTGGCCTAACAAAGTTTTTAGGGGTCCCAGTCGCCCGCAGGCCTTCCTGTAGTTAGGCCACTGCTAATAATACAGGTTTAACCCAAAAATTGAAGCGTACATGCCTTTGAATCTTTTTTTTACTCTTCTTCTGCTATTTTTTCTTATCGCACTCAGGAATGCCTTTATACCAAATTCAGCTTTTTGTGGCTTTATATGTGCATTCACCCACTTTCAAATTTAGATTTATAGCCAAATTTATTACCAAGACCTGGATGGTGTTAATGCTGTCACCTCACAGGGAGAGGGTGTTCGGTGTGATTCCCGGCTGATGGTCCTTTTCTGTGTGGAGTGTGTACGTTCTCCCTGTGTTTTGGACATTCCGGGTTTCCTCCCACTGTTCAAAGACATGCATGTCAGGGGGGCTGTAGATGCTAAATTGCCCCTCGTTAGGAGCATGTCTGTCCGTGTCTGTCCATGTCTGACACTACCAGGCAAATGTTTTTGCACATTCTACATTTGCATGTTTCTCACTTAATATTTACTAAAATACACTCAGTATTCTAGACTAACAAATACATTTACAGTATTTTCACCATTTGAGTTCATTTATTAGCCAGAAAATTTTTATTATTAATCACTGACATAAATATAAATATTATAATTATAATGTGGATATCCAGACAAGTGTTAGATATTTAAGGGGCTATTAAGTGCTGAAACAGTAACGAGTGCATTTAAAGTTAAAGGACAGTCTAGAATTTGACTCTGCATCACCAACAACCAGTTAATAGGAGTTAGACCTGCACTGTTACAGATTCTCTCATCTTAGAAAGGAAACTGGGTTTATTTCACACATTTTCAGTTATAGCTGTTCACTCAACTCAATGTTTAATGATGATAAAAAATCTGCAGTTTATGAAATAAATTGATCAGTGGTAAAAACATATAGTGTGCAAAAACTTTTGACTAGTAGCGTATGAGTGTTGAGAGAGACTCCAGCACCCCTTCACGATGGCTTGATGGATGGAAGAGTTGGATGTAGGAAGGTTATCAGTGGGATATCATCAGATGCATCATGTCAGTTCTCCTCAGTCCATCTTACAGCTGTAGCCTGCTTTCCATATATGGACTGGGAAATTAAATTAGTTGATTTGGGCCCTGTCTGAGTGCAGATGTGCATTAAAGCAGTGTTTATAGTTGTATAAACCCAAGCACTATAAAGTGCTATAAGCACTTATACTGCCAAGTATTATATACACCATATAGCACATTATGAATGCGTTTATAAATACAGGATTCAAGCCTGTGTCAAATTTTATTTCCAAGAACTGTTTCCATCGGTGCGCTCATTATGAGATGCTCAACAGCTGGTGCTTCCAAACGGAGCTGTGAAGCAACAACATTCACACAAATCCACATGGGTTTAAGTGAATTATATTAATAAAAGAGGACATGTTCTCAAGTGGAGCCTTTATTATTTTGTATCACCAGCGAGAGAACATCGCAGCAGAGTGCTGTGCTGTTATCTCTGTGTGAAAGTGTGTGTTAGTAGCAGGTTGCATGTGAGTGTTGTTAGCGCGCCTGAGGAGAGTTTTTAAGCCTCCTCTGGGGAGTGTTAGCCACTGCTGCGGTTTATCTGTGTGTGGGGTGTGGAGATTCTGTTTATTGATCAGTGCTGAGCCAGGTTTATGCCACAGCTGCAGAGAGAAAGAGAGAGTTTAGCGCAGGCCATCAGAGACCGAGCCCCCTCTTATCCTCTCACCGTAGCCTCGGAGCTTAGATTAGTACTGTATCAGTGCGTGAGTGTGTGAGACAGCGGAGAGACGGTGGGGATTAGGTTCATAAAACTGTATCGATCTGAAGGTGGCGATTAAACTGCATCAAGTTTGGATGTTACCACTGATTGGCATTGACTACAGCAATATTTAATTAAGTGGATATTAATGTTTGGCTGAACAACATTGCAAATGTAAAAAATAAAGATGTATAAAAATCCTGTCAACAGCAATGATATTTTTGACATTGAAGTGAAAGATTTTCACATTTGTAATATGGGATCAAATTGAATACATTGAATTTCATTTGATTCTATACTGAAACTGTGTCACATCATGGTGATCTGTAGTATTGAAGCAAATAGTCACAGAATCGTGATGATATTTATGATATGGGATATAATAAAATAGCGGTCACACTTACAATGTAGAATTTAATCACATTAGACGTATTGAGTGCAAAACAGATTATGGTGTTATTTGTATTACTGAATCAAATTAAAGCAATGTGGCGTTTGTAGATTAAATCAAATTGGTGTGACATCTTTAAAAATGAATTAAATCAGTGTGACATTTGTAATATTGAATCAAATAGTGGTGGCATTTGTGGTGTTGAATCGAATCCTGGTTGTATTTGTGGTATTGAATCGAATCCTAGTGGTATTTGTGGTATTGAATTGAATCCTTGTGGCATTTGTAGTATTGAATCAAAAACATTTGTAAAATGAACCGTATCATTGTGAACTTTATGGCGTTGGCTGTGATGGACTGACTGCGTTTCCAGGATATTTCTCTGCCTTGCGCCCCATTACC
Source organism: Hydrocynus forskahlii (assembly GCA_037974365.1). Lineage (NCBI taxonomy): Eukaryota > Metazoa > Chordata > Actinopteri > Characiformes > Alestidae > Hydrocynus > Hydrocynus forskahlii. Next base: position 1,607,252 of record JBBPCX010000006.1, read on the forward strand.
AATGGGACGGGTTCCCGTCACCCCAGGTTAAGATTAAGTGGTTCAAATAATGGATGGATGGATTGAGTTGGTGTGTCTTTGGTAATATTGACTCTTTATTAAATGTGTAACTTTGAATCCAATGGATGTGACATTTGTGATACCGAATGTAATCATGGTGGAGTTTGTGATTTTGACTCGAATGACGGTGGGTACTGAATCAAATCGTGGTGGCGTTTATGATACTGATTGAAGCTGTGGGGTGGTATAGAATCGAATTTGTGATTTTTTGATACATTAAACAATCTGTGAGATTTATTACCGTTTTCGAGCAAAGAGAAGGTGGTGGGAACTGAGAAAATAGGAGGGAGTTTACACACACATGCTTGCGGACACACACACACACACACACACACACACATGCACACACACGCACACATGCTTGCTGACACTCACACACACACACACACACACACACACACACACACACAAACACCCAGCACGTGATAAAAGCCGCACTGTTCTGTCTTTCATCATGGGCTCGGAGTGCCGCAGGCTCCACCAGAACATCGACTTGATCTCTCAATGAAAAAAAAAACAGAGGAATCGAGAGATAGAGACAGCACCTCGCCGTCTTTTCATCTTTTCATCCGCTCTGCAAATTCTCTCAGCTCTCCCTCACCCGTTTCTTTTCCCTCCCCTTTCTGTCTTTTTTGTTACCCATTACTGCACTGGGGGCCCAGTGACAAATTACCCAGAGTCCACAGGGACACCCTCTGCGTTCACATTACGCAGCGCTGCTCTCTCATCATTATTGACATTAGCATTTATATCCATTTGTCTCGCAGGATTGCTCTTTTTCCCCCCTTCTCTCGTCGACAAAAACACATAGGAGGAGAGAAAACGCAGTGATTAGAGGAGCGTGTTTGCCATGACGTTTCCACGCCATCGTGTTCAAGGCTGGGAAACTGAAACCCTTTGGCTGCAGTGCAGAAAGACAGCATAAAGATTGTATTGGACTGAAGCACTAATGGAGACAGTGATGTTTGATTCAGGTGTAAGTGGTCGAGAATGTAGTGCCAAAAAAGACATACTGTCTCCCTCATTTCCAGAAAGGCAGTTTCCCCCAAACCAATTTTCTTTTAATTTCATTTGAGGGTGGCAAAAACAAGATCAGACACATGCAGATTGTTCTTTTTCCCCATTTCCCAGTGTGCTACTGGTCTTGAAAAGAGCGGGCGCGGGGGGGGGTGAGAAAGAGAAGGAGAGAGAGGAAGAGAGAGCGAGCGAGGGAGGAAGAGAGAGCGAGCGAGGGAGGGAGAGAGAGGAAGCGCGAGAGAGCGGCACAGAAGGCCAGAGGACTGTGTGGCGGAAAAGGTTTGTCTCTGTTCATCAGAGCTGTGTCAGGATTAATTGATTGATGTTTCAGTGACTCTTACTGTAGACACTGGGGCTGCAAAAACACATCACAGCACCGCAATGAGTCAGTGAGTCAAATCCAGTGATTTTGCAATGCTGGAATCAATGGTAATTTATCAGATCATTGTATGGTCAAATTATATTCTCAGGTTTTTTTTTAACATAAACAAAATACATGCAAAAGAACTATAGTTTTTATCCTCCAGTTCCAGTGTATTCAGTGCATTTTTAAAAATGATTATGAATCAGATCAGTTACGTTGTGAGCCATGTTGGATTGTGGTGTAAACTAAGATAATAGGTTGGTATGACTCTTAAAGATTCCACTGACCCCGGATGTGGTCGATCAGTCGAGACGTGTTTGGAGTTTTAGTTTAGAACTGGATCTACGAAGCTAACGTCACTAATACATGAATAGTCACCTTAATATTTTAGTGCAGTCACGTCCTCAAAACAGATCTGAACCCATTCAAACCGCCTTCAGCTCTTCATTAAGGTGGATCGGACTTGTGGACGTGGTTTAGGATGCAGTATGACTTACTGTGAGCTATTAAAGTGAACAAAGGAGTAAGAGGGGCTGATCCAGAATCAGTTTTTGTGGGAGTGACCATCATAAATACAGAGGAATCTCATAGCTCCAGTTTTAAACTGAAGAAACAACGTTTGGACCCCAAATTGTATTGGCTGATCTGAGCTCTGGGCAGAAAACATTCCAAGCAAAGGTGAGCAGTATTTCTATATACTGTTGACTCTATTTTTCTGTTGACTCACTGTGGCCTCAAAACAAATGTGTGCTGTTGTTACAGTGTTGTCACAAATTACATCGCTGTTTCCATCTGGCTGGCTGCTGTTTGGATTTGTTTTGTGCTGGAAGGTTACCTTTTGCATAAAATTTGAACTGCATACAATTTGATGCTGTAAAATTTTACAGGTATGGGTCTATTTTTCTTATTTACTTTTACTGAGGTGGTTTTGTGCTTGGTTTTGCTGAGTAAAGGTGAATGAAGTGTCTCTTATAGATCTGAATATCACGAGTTTAGAGTAGCAGCTCCAGCAGAATCTTTTGTTCTGGTGGGCTTTTTGTTTATTTTACACCATTTGAAAACACCAACTGCCCTTTCTGTTGTGCAAACATTTTATGATAAATGGACCAACATAAATGGTCATAAGATTTTCTGAAATAAAATATTGTTAAATGAATGTATGTTAAAAGTTTGTACTGGGAACTATTCATTGCACCATACACCATACGGTGTTTTAAAATACTGGGTCCACTCATTGTCCACGTTATTTAACACATGTAAAATGTTGCAGAAGTTGTTAATGATGGTTGGGTATTTTTTGGTTATTAGACTCTTCTCAGTCCAGCAACTGCACTGATGTGTTAAAAACTCCAGCAGTGCAGCTGTGTGTGATCCGCTCTGTGCAGTAGGTACACACATTACCTGCTTGCTGGTGGTCCTGTGAGGCTCCTGACCACTGAAAAACATCACAAAGCTACAAACATTACAGAGCAGACAATCGACGTAGATACAAGGTAGGTGGAGCGAAGTGGCTTGTCAGAATAAGTGTGTGGCCTGTACTTCTTGGGCTAGAATCAGATGGGCCAAAAGGTTGGAAACAGTTCATTGTAAAATGCACCACACAGCCAATTGTTGTGTAGTGTGTGTGTGTGTGTGTGTGTGTGTGTGTGTGTGTGCGCGTATCTATATTTTATATCAGGTACAGTAGTTTAAACGAGACTTCTAATCAATGAAAGTACATTTTCTGTGTTGTGTGATGCCATGAGCATGGTAAGTCAATGCCTACATGTGTGTGTCAACCAAAGTTTTTTACCCACCCCTTTAAGATTTTCACAGCTCTCATTTAATTTTGGTATCATGTTCTTCAGTTCTTCCATTTGATCATTCTTCTTTTGTTGTTCAATGGTGGTTGGCAAACTGCTTTAATTTACCTCATAACCACCATCAGTAACATGTTCTCATCTCCTCCCCGTTGTCAACATTTATTGCAGTGTTTCACTTTAGACATCATCTTGTGCCAGTTTGGTGGATGTCACCTAACCCTGTCGTAGTAGAGTATGACACTGTAGTACAGTATGATCAGAAAAGGCAGCGTGCGTCCTGAGCAGAAAACTGGACAGCATGTGTTCTCTCGTAATCAGCCCAGACAGAGCCTCTTTCTGTGTTTCTGTGGATTCCTCGAGAGGCGGTATGTGCTGGAACTCATTTTACCTGAGTGGATAATTGGCTGATTCCCTAATTAGAGTGATTAGTTAGCCAGACAGTGGACTCAGCTGGGGCGGCTGAATTTCATCATCAGACTCTGAGTGAGTGTCGATTGCAGAGCTAGCCAACAGTAAAGACCAACCAACCAAAAAAGACATGACACTGGTGTGTGTGTGTGTGTGTGTGTGTGTGTGTGTGTGTGTGTTTCAGTGTCAGTATGTAAAGATAAGCATACACAGACAGCCACCTCACTGGGTCCACCTATCTTGTATTTGCATGCATTGCCTATTTTATCAGCTCCACTGACCAGATATGTGTAGTTTACTGTTCCAGATTGTGGTCCATCTGTTTCTCTGCATCATCTGTTAGACCCGCTTCATCAATGGTCAGGGCCCCCACAGGACCACCAGTGAGCAGGTGTTGTTTGTGTGGTGCATTGTTCTCAGCACAGCAGTGACACTGACACAGTAGTGGCATGTTAGGTTTTTGTGTGTGTGTATCTAGCAGCACACACACTCACATATATGTGTGTGTGTGTGTGTGTGTGTGTGTGTGTGTGTGTGTGTGTATCCCAAAAGGTTATGTGTTTAATAGTGTTTAACAGTGTCTTAAAACTCTAGCAGCACATATACACACATACACAACAGCACATATACGCACATGTATGTGTGCTGTTAGAGTTTTAAAACACTCACTGTCCACATGATTAAACACGTCTTACCTGTTGGTTTACCTTGCAGATGTGAGATTGTTGATGGTTCATCCGATGCTGCCGTTTGTTGGTCTCTAGTCTTTTATCTGTGGTCACTTTCTGGACATGGCACCCTGTCGGTTGGGTTTTTTTGGTTATTAGACTCTTCTCAGTCCAGCAGCTGCATGAAGGTGTTAAAAACTCCAGCAGTGTAGCTGTGTGTGATCCACTCTGTGCAGTAGGTACGCAAATCACCTGCTCACTGGTGGTCCTGTGAGGCTCCTGACCATTGAAAGACAAAAACGTGACAAAGCGCACCAGTATGGTCAGTGGACGCTGAGAAAGTAGATGATGAGAGTAGATACCAGGTAGTTGAACCGAATGAAGTGGCTTGTCTGTACTAGTCTTTTTGGCCTGTAGTTCTGGGGGTAAATAACAGTTTTTATTTGAACAACAAATAAATGCTTTATTTAGCGATTACTGAACAACTCCACATGGTTTAAGGCGAGTGGATGTTGATTTAGGCAGAATGCTAATTGCTACATTAGCCTCATAGCTAAGAAACCTCAGACACTAAACATGTCTTGGCTGACTGACCTTTTGTGAAAACTGTATAAATTATTATTTTTTGGCTCTATAGCCAGCACAGGGTGGTGATTTTATTGATCAGACACACATGGTTCAAATCACCTGTTAATCCCAGGTTTAGTAACTGTGTTTGAGGAGGAGAGCCACTAAACCCTCCAGGACCAGAGCTGAGCACCCAATAAATGAATGATAAAACTGTGACTCTTCAGCTTTATGGCGTGTCAACATGTTGGCATTGAAAACCTGTGCCTCTTAGTAGGCGACCATACATGTTGGCGTGGTGATCATGACATTTCTGGCCATGTGCGGGGAGATGGGTTTTTTTTGGCACTTTTTATCCTGAAAGTATTTTGAATACAGATGTTTGTAGTTGTGTGTTGTTAGTCTAAGGTTTAAGGTACATGGAGCGCTCATGTTTCCAGAAAAGAAAATTAGCTTCGGGCTCATTCCATTTAGTACGAGAGAAAACAACAGAATATCGGCTTAAAAGTCTCTAAAACTAATGATTATATTTAATGGTAGAAAAGAGGAGTCTCAACTCCAAAATTCTCGCTACAGCACCATTACTGGCTATTCCTCTGAAATTTACGGCGTGAAATCAGCGATGCCACACCTCCTCCAGTCCAAACATAGGCTTCTGGAATGGGCTTCAGTCTCGTACTCTCAGCAAAACTTTTATCAGCATTAATTCACAAATCTCACTCAGGGCCATTCTCTTCCCTTTTTCAGTTTTAATTACACATCATGCAGCGTAAGTGTGAAATTAGCAGGAAACGAGTGCTGAAATGGTACGGTGTGTGTGTGTGTGTGTGTGTGTGTGTGAGTAGTGTATTCAGCGTGCCGCCAGCTCACAGCTTCTAATCAGAACTCTCTGGGTGTGAGCGCACTGCTGAGCTGAGAGGCAGACTTTATTAGCGAACGGCACTCTTTCACGTCAGTAAGTGAATTTCAAACCTCACTTTTGTGCGCCATTGTTTTATTCACCGTCTGTTCAGTTTCTTTGCAGAGGGCATGAACTCACTTCACCAGTCGTTGCCATCTCTGCCGTTGGCACGGTGACAACCAAACTGACCGATCCCAGCAGCTAAAACGTTTAGACGAACAAAATAAAAGGTTATTTTGTTGTTCTGCTTCATCTCGTGTGGAAAAAAACAGCCTAGAATGAATTGTGGACAATGAGGTGGTGAAACTCTACATTCTTCTCTTCCTCTTGCCTCTTTTTAGATGATTTTTATCGTGCAAACAACTACAAATTAAAATTAAACTGTAAAGAAAAACATGCATCACGTCCAAAGTATGTAGTGAGTATCCTGTGTTCCTTTCTGTGTCTTTGTGGGTTTCTGCCCTGTTCTCCAGTTTCCTCCCACAGTCCAGAGACATGCACATCAGGTGGACTGGAGATGCTAAACTGCTAAATGTGAGAGTGTTTACTGTATAATGTTATTTGTGTTTCTTCTTTTTTTAGTTTTATTTGGTATTTTTAGTAAGATGAAAATCAAAAGAAATGTTTTTGCTTTTACTCAGTACTGTGTGTTATGGTTGCTGAGGTTAAAATTATGGTTGGACTCGGTGGAGGACAGCAGCATTTGCACATACATACACACACACAAGCGCACACAGAGCAAAACGCATTATCACAGCAGCTTTTCACACATACAGAAGACCGCAAAAAAAGCCTAGAAAGACAGGACAACATACTCATGCTCCGGTGTAATGTACATTAGGGGTGTAAATTGGGGGCTTCACCACTATTTGAAAAACTGGTCCCATCGACAAATACGATCGCAGTAGTTCCCAGTACCTTTCCCACCAAACTGACGCCCATGATCTCTTGTAATTGTCTGTGTGTGAGTGAGTGGATGTGTGTATGTTCTCAGGACTCTGCTGGGGTGGCCCCGTGTTTTATGGGGGTAAGGTATTTGAGCACAGCCATAACTCATGTTTATGAGCCGAAGCAGTGCTGCGCAGGGATACGGCCATAAAACACTCCGTCCTGCACATGACCAAGGCCTGCACGTTCCGGGCCCAGCTCCGCGAAATGACAAACACTCAGAGGCCTCACCGTATTACAGCATTACGGCACGTAAATAACGTGCTTCTGAGAAAATCACTATCCTCTTCATTTTCCTACAGGATGTCATCATGTTCTGTTATACAGGTTTTACTACAGCTGTTAATTCTGACTCACGCTTTCTGAACGGTGCTTGCGTTACTTTTATTGCTGCTGCTGAACATTAACCATACTTCAGCCAATACAAAAAAGACTAGTAGGGCTGAGCGATGTCCACCTTTTGTTTCCAAATAGTACCCCGGGGATATGGTATTTTGTGGGGGAGGGGCAGGGGTGTAAAGCAATGTATGTGGCAGTTTTTTACCCTGTGATTCTCATTCACTTACATGATTTTCCATTCACAATTCAATAAATGTCTCACTACTGATCTAGAAACAGTTGCTAAATGCTAAGAATTAGGAGAAATTAGGGATGGTGGTGGCCTAGTGGGTAGGATACTTGCCTCGGGACCAAGAGGTCATGGGTTCGAATCCTACCTTCAGCAGACCACCTCCGGGTTCCTGAGCAAGACCCTTAACCCCGAGTTGCTCCAGGGAGACTGCCTCCTGTTGTTAGGGAGTGGAAGTCACTTCGGATAAAAGAGTCTGCTAAATGCCGTAAATGTATATGTAAAGGAGCTGATTAGCATTAGCTGAGCTAGCATGATAACAGCTTTGTTCACCACAGAACAAACACACAGATTGGCTGATCCCTGGTGACGCCACAGCCCTTCATGGATGCTAGCCAGTGTGGGCATCTGCGAGATGATGTAACAGGATTAGCCGTTAGTGTTCTAAGTGTTGGTGTGTCTCAGCAGCAGGATACATTAACCTTCACCCTTCCAGTGTAGGTATTGTGTGGTGGCGAGACCAAGCAAATGGGTGGAACTTGGCCATAGCAGAGAAAAGCTTCTCTTTTATTAACAGGTTTTGTGTGTGACCTCTGTCTCCTTTAGTTCCTTTAGACTGGCTGAAGACTGGACATCTGCACACTGAAGCGCTTTCTGGAATTCTGGAGGCACTTCTCCAGCAGTGAGAATTTCATAGCCTCAGTCGTCCAGCCTACTCTGTTGTCAACATGAAGAGCCCAAAAGCTTGTCCAACACAGCAGCAGTGTCCAAGTGGTGTGGACTGGAATGTCTTTGAAAGGATTGTTGAAGGTGGTTTATTTAGAGAGGGAAAATATGGAGCCCAAATCTGCTTTACTTAAGCAGTGCATAACGGAGCACACACAACATGGAGGCTGTGCTGATCTCCCGTGACCAAATCAGAGCCGTAATCTTGTGGTCTGTTGCTTAATTATGCATGTCGATATGCTCTGGTTATTACAAATAGCTCTCGTGCCAAAAACTGACAGTTGTCAGGAGCTCTAAGTGGAATGTATGTGTGTGATTTGGCATGTTCGTATGGTCTGAACTCCTGCTCCTCCAGTGTGTGACAGCTCAGCCTCGTCGACATGCTGATGTAGCTGAGAAAATGATTTTTGCTCTCCTTTCCCTCTCCTTCATCTGCCCATTCCGCCTAGCACATTTGTTTTCGTTGGAGAAACACTAATCTGTAGTTCGATACGCGAACCTGCTTTATATGTGCATCTGCCACACAAGATAGAGTTTGTTCATCTTTATTGCCTGTGCAGCACGGATATTTTAGAAGGACACAATATGCCCATGAGCCCCTCCAGCCAATCCCTGTGTGCTTTGAACGCACTGACCAATCACAGTGTCTGTGGATGATTTGCAAGAGAATGAAGCAGGCTGGCCTTTGAACGTGTCGCATTATTTATTCATCAATGCCCTGGTGCAGTCATAAAACATGGCAGTATAATCACAGTAGTAGTACTTTTGTCTAGGGATGTCCAATTAGATTGGATCTCCAATCTATATTTTTTCTTTGCACTGTGGCCAACTGGGCCATACACACTCCAGACTCCTCAAGCAGCAGCTTTAAAGGAACAGTCCTAAAGGAGTGTGTCAGTTAAGACATTCTTTGTGTCCAGTTGCTACTTCTTCAGTTTAGAACTGCTGCTAACTGAAGCTTATGTTGCTATCAAACACTACAATTCAATAGTCACCCAAATAGTTTCCATAAAAGTACATCCCTAAAACTGCCGACCTGTTCAAACCTCCAGTTCTATGTTAAGGTGTAAATAGACCTTTAGAATTTTGAGGACACCAGAGGAGTTCAAAACTACATCCACACATCAGACATCCACACATCTGCACAGCCTTGATGAAGATCTGGACCAGGTTGAGAGATGTTTATGGAGATATATTTCCACATGAATGATTTGGTCTGTTTGGGTGGCTATTGGTGTTTGTTAGCAACATTAGCTCCAATACTGAACTAAAGAAGCAAAATATGTCGTTACTGACTTGTAAAGTCTGTAGTGAGTTTAATGTTGTGTAAATGTAATTTTTAGCCAAACACTTTCTTGAAAGAATTTTAAGAATTTTGGTTGTGGTCTAATAATGTGAAATGTGCCATTTTAGCAGCTGATTTTACACTGTCCCTTCACTCAGTTTTGAAAATGTTTCTTATTCCGCTGTAAAATGCCTCCACGCTGCTAACATTTAGAGGGCTTTGTTAACTTCTGAAATGTGCCTCGCAGCTGCATCCCTACATCAGTGGAGTGCATACACGGTTCCCACAGTTTATCGAAATCCTTGAAAAATTGTGAATTGTGAAATCAGTACTCTACAAGTTTTTGAAAGTAGACATAGACACACATCCTTTAAAATGCTTGAATTTATGTATTTTGTGCAATAACAGGTTATGTTTTACTTTCTTTAAATTAACGTTAGCAAATGGGATACGTTCCGCTGTCTGCATGCGTGTCTCCTGCATGTCTTTGTTTTACAGCACCACCTACCTCAAAAAAGTGGTGGTCTCGTGTGTGCATGACTGAGTGAAACAGCATCAAGTGAAGGAGAACACTAATGCTAAGCTAACAGTGCTGTAATTAACCTCGATACGAAGCTGTGCCCTGTTGGCGTAAATTTCAGCCTGGAAAAACCTTGAAAAGTTCTTGAATTTGTTGTTCAGAGTTCTAATGCCTGTAAGCAGGGCATTAAAAAGAAACAAAGCCAAACCCAATAGAACTCTAAGCCTGAAACCTTGGTCGAGATTCAAATGCAAAACAGCAACCTGAACCACATCATTCAGTTTTGAGCCCGAACCCAAACCGAACCATGTTTTTTTTCCCAAAACTGACACGAGACAGCCCATCATGCTGAATAAACCACGACACGACTGGAATTATAGTAATATCCATCGTTACAAGACGGACAAATGGAACAAAAAATGAGCTGAAATAGTACGATACAGTCAAACAGTCTGCCATTCAGAAGGTGGTGAGATGTTCGCTTTCAGCTGTTTAATCCTAAGACTTTATTGTTTGACGTAGATCATGATATGTGAAGTATGAAAAAGTATTTTGGGCTGAATAAGTTATAAATGCCCTACTAGCTGCACTAAACTGTCCCTTCCTGACCTTTCTTTTCTCTCGAGCCTTGTGGACTTCTCTTCAGTGATGAATCCTCTCAATAAAACCCTCCAGATTGAAACTGTTTAAAGATAAAAGTAGGGAAGGATAATAAAGAGGTGAAACTCTACAGCATGGAATGGGAGTGGGTGTTGGTGGGGTGGGGTTTGTTTGGGGCGGAAGGATTTAGGGGCAGGTCTGTGTGTATGTGCAGGTCTGTGTGTGGGGACAGGTCTGTGTGTATGTAAAGGTCTGTGTGTATGTACAGGTCTGTGTGTATGTGCAGGTCTGTGTGTATGTGCAGGTCTGTGTGTATGTGCAGGTCTGTGTGTATGTACAGGTCTGTGTGTA
>JBBPCX010000006.1:1628507-1642322 GCA_037974365.1 Hydrocynus forskahlii
CTCTCTCTCTCTCTCTCTCTCTCTCTCTCTCTCTCTCTCTCTCTCTCTCTCTCTCTCTCTCTCTCTCTCTGTCTTTCCCCCCATTCTCTCTGTCTCTCTCTCATGCTTTCTCCTTCCGCCCTCCTGTGGATTCCTCCTCTTCACTCCTCAACAACATCTGTGCAAACCAATGTTACCTTTATACATCCACTTATTCCTTACAATCCTCTGCCTCCTCTTTTGTATCTGTTTATTCCCTCTCTGTCCGTTTTCCTTTCCTCACTCCCATATCTACTGCTTTTGTTTTTTCTTGTTGAATTTAACTCGCACCAATATACCAACTCACACCCCTCCTGTTCTCTGAACAACATTATTTTCTCTTTTTTATCTCTTTTCTACACATCTAGCCTTTCTTCCATCTGCCTTCCTTCCATTTGCAGCATGTCCACTCCAGTCTCTCCATCTCCTTCCCTGTCTCCGCTGGCCCTGTCCTCCCCTTCTCCTTCTTCCTCTCCTCTTCCCTCGCCCCTCTCTCCTCCCCCCAGGCTGCCAGTCTTCCAGAGGAAAGGAGCCCTAAAGCACAAGAGGATCGTGGAAGTGAAAGACCATCAGTTCACTGCACGATTCTTCAAACAGCCCACCTTCTGCAGCCACTGCACCGACTTCATCTGGTACTTTACATCAGCACACCTGTCTTAGGCTGTGGCATCAGTGATCTTAAGGGAAAATCAATGCGTTGTCTAGTTATTAAGCACTATAATGTTCTCTAATGCTCATATGATCCACGTGTTCATTCTGACAGACTGTAATACACAACAGGAAGAGTAGGGGGCGATAAGGCATGTTTTATAATGCTCATATAATCGACAGTGTCATTCTGGCAGACTGTAATTCCCTACAGGACAATGTTACTTCTTCTGCAATGCCTTCATTACACAGATAGAATGATGGCTGTGCAATTCCAGAGTAAAATGAGAGGAAAAGGCTGACTAGTTAGATTAGTTGATCAAATCAAATAATAATCAACAGATTATACAGGTAATCATTAGTTAGCCTGAGGCCGTCAATTAGCATCCCAGCGTAGACTGCGGAGATGTTTGCTTGTTTGTTGAAAGCTTGACAACACCCTTGACAGCCACAACATGCTGCTGAGGGAGATCTCAAACATTTCTCATAGAAAATAATTCATGCTAAACATGTCCGCATGCATTTTTTACATGGCAAAGTGTAGCCATTCCCCGCTGGTAAAGCCCTTGTCTCATACAGTCGTGAAACATGGTAATGTTGACCCTGCTAGACTGCAGAAGCTCCAGCCTCATTTTAAACTCCTGCCTTACAGTAGCAATTCAGTTAGTGTTAGTGAACACCATCTGAGCCCAGTATAAATTGACTGCCTCTCCAGGAATAAGGGCTGACTACACCCTGTTGAAGTGATCAACCCTGCGAGCAGGTGCTGGTCGGTTACCTTAGGTTCAGGCCTCAACTCCCGGATTAGCTGCAGCTTCCACCCCGTCCACTCGCCTCGCATGCCAGCTTGGAAGTTGGCCACAGTCTTTTTCCTTGTTAGTGCCAAGATTTTTAAGCTTCCTGTTGGGCTTCGGTTTTGAAATGCTGTCGGAATTAGCTTGAGCAAATATAGGACTTCATGTTGAAAATGCTAAGCCTCAGTCATGGTTGGAAGGGCTCCAAAGCAATTAGAAAATTGACTGCTTTTATACTCTGATTAATGAAATGCTTCATGTCTCATGCTGCTTCATACTCATTGTGTGGTGTACATGCAAGGTCAGCAGATAATGTTATGTTGAGATCTGTTTTACTTAATGGTTACATGAAAGGGCCCACATCACGGAAAAGGAATGGGCAGGGATGCCACAACCATGAACACCTTTATATTTGGCTGTTCATTCAGCCTGTAGCAGTTTAGTCCCGCTCATTCAGCCTAAAGCACTTTCGTCCCACCTACTCAGCATACAGCATTTAACCCCTCCATGCATAGCGTCACATGGTTGCGCCACTTACTATTTTCCATGAAAGCGTACCTTCACACCGGTGTGGTCTGGAGCGCTCAGCAACAAAAATTCTAACACGTTCTAACTGCTGACATAACACTGCCAGCTGAAGGGGATTCAAGATTACAGCTGATCCTTTTTACACTGAGAGGTTTATGTTTATACTTTTTTTGCATGTGACTTTCGAGCCATAGCTAAACCACACTAAACTGATGGACACTGTGCACTGTGCACAACACACAAAATGAAGAAACACACTCTCTCTGTTTGACGTTGTAAAATAAATAATTTTGTGCAACTGTTGAGCTGACACAAGTCAAAGTAGCACCAGCAAACGACTCTGACAAGCTATTGTTTTGTTTACAGGCCTTTATCGACGGTCCTTATTGAGTATTCCTTGCTCCCCATATTCATTCATAACCACTATGGCACTAAAACCATAGCAACCACAGCTTGTGAGGCTGTATGAGTCAAAGCCAAACGAGTGCCACCAGCATCAAGGCGAATATCATCTCACTGACTAGGAGATGTTTAGTTCCACTGTGGTCAGACTGAGTGAGCACAATTCACAATACAAAGTAACAGACTGTGGAATTTTAGTGTGGTATACCAGCGCACGAACAAAATAATTAATGCAGCGACTGGTAGAAGTGTTAAAAAAGCTTCCTCACTGAAGGGTTAATGTCACTCATTCACCCTCCAAGAGTTAGCCATGCCCTTTCAGGCTATAGCACTTTAACCTCAGCCATTCAGCCTGGAGCCCCGTCCTACTTAGCATACAGCATTTAGCCCCACCCATTCAACCTCCAGGAGTTTAGCCCCGCCCATTCAGCCAACAGCACTTTAACTCCAACTATTCAGCCTGGAGCCCCACACACACTGCCTCCAGGAGTTTACCCTCGCCCATTTAGCCATTAGCACTTTAGCCTTTGCAGCCACCCTGTTTGCTACTGAAGTAATGCAACATGTTGTGCCTACAATCTGTAACAGAGTGGAAAAGGTAGGAAAACGATTAAATGACACGCCGTTCCTGGCTGTCAGGATGACTGATCACTGCAGCCTTCCAAAGAATACACACAAGTTTTTGTTTTCCCCTGTGGGATTCATTCTGAATTTAACACTTCATTATAACTGGACTTCAGAGGGCAAAAAATAAAATAAAAAAAATATAAAGAGCATAGAAGCGCCTGTTGAAAGTGTGAAAGAAGGGCCTACATGCTCCGAGTTCTGTTCGACACATCTAGTCTATAGCATGCTTGTCTGCACAGCCTCCTCCATGGCTGGTAAAGCTCGAGCCCGGAGGGACGACTTAAATTATGCAGGCCGCTCTGTTTGAGCTAACGCTGAAGCACATGCACAGAGCAGCCCAGCCAGTGCAGCGCTGCAGGCAGCCATATGGCCCCAAAATCAGTCCGCCTCTTTACTCCTGCTGACCAGCCTGCTCCACACTCCCCTCACTCCCTCCTTCTCTCCCTCCCTCTCTCGCTCTTTCTCTCTTTCTCTGTCTGTCTTTCTCTCTGTCGCTCGTATTCCCTCTTTATCTGCTGCTTCTTGCTTTCTCTCACCATGTCTGATAATGTGTATCTGTCTCACTCTCTCTCTCTGTCTTTCTGTCTCTCTCTTTCTCTCTCCCATCCTGCCCGTCCTTGTCTTGTCTCAGGCTCTGCGGCAGACTGTCGTCTTGCACTGTAACCTTGCCAAAACCTTTCACAGATTTTGAGAACCTTATAACAGCAAGCGCACATCAAAAAACAGGCCTTCGCCGTCACCATCACTCAGACATCTTGCATTAAAGCACATCAAAGAGGAGCTGTGATGTGCTTGTTAGCTGGTTGCAGAGAATTGAAATGACCCTAAGATGTTGTAATGAAATTATTTCCACTTGGTGTCACTGTTTCTTAAAGCATGAGTGGTCCTCTCTACCACCCCCTGGTGGTCACTGTGAGAAATGCCACCCTGTTTGCTGCAAGAGTCACATACTGAGCGAGAGACTAACTTTTTATCTCTTCTCTTTTAAGGGGTATAGGAAAGCAGGGATTCCAATGCCAAGGTAACACTTTCCTAACATCTCCTTTTCATTTTACATTTCCTTTTCATTTTTGAGAGTGCAGATTTGAACATTGGTAAGGTTTGTCTTTGATATTAAATGTCTAAAAGTATCCAGACTGTTTCTTGCTCAACATTAGTTTGGAAATAAATGTTAATGATCGAGTTTGTCCACATAAATTTCACTCATCCTAAAGGTTTTCAGTAAAGCTTCGCTTGAAATTATGCCCAGATTGTTAATTGGAGCTTTTTCAACAAATATCCTTCCAGTGGTGTTCAGTGAGGCTTCATCACTCCAACTCATCCCTGAACCCATCCTAGTGGTGTTCAGTGGCGCTTCATCACTCCAACTCATCCCAGAACCCATCCTAGTGGTGTTCAGTGGCGCTTCATCACTCCAACTCATCCCTGAACCCATCCTAGTGGTGTTCAGTGGCGCTTCATCACTTCCAACTCATCCCAGAACTCATCTCGGAGGTATATAGTGGAATCAAACTCATCCTAGAGCCCATTCTTTACATGTTCAGTGAAGCTTCATCACTATAAAGCTCATCTCAAAAGTGTTCAGTGATGCTTCACCTCATTCCAGAACTCATCCCAGAGGTGTTCACACCTCTAATTAGAAGGGTCATCTGGATCCTTTTGGACATGTAGTGCCTGACCTGTTATTGTGGTTTAGTATCTGCTGATTTTAAATGTGTCATGAATCTCTTCTAGTTTGCAGTTTTGTGGTACACAAACGCTGTCATGAGTTTGTCACTTTTACATGTCCTGGAGCCATCACTGGACCTAAAGCTGAGGTATGCAGTGCCTGGACTATTTCTTCCACCCTTCCTTCCTCTCCTTACCTTCTTCTCACTCGTGCTTTCTGTTTGTACCCGTCTGTTAGAATGGCTCTAATACTGCAAAGCCCATGCTGGCAGAAATAAGCGTCACCTCCGTAATAGTAATCCTCTCTCTCTCTCTCTCTCTCTCTCTCTCTCTCATATCTTCTTCTCTGTCTCTCTCACCCAGCCCCTCCAGACCCAACTCTCTCCTTAACTCTCACTTCTTTTCCCCCTCCATCCCTTCTGTGGTACTGTGATGCACACACAGCTTAAGACGATCCCAGAAAGCACAAATTAAATTAACTCCCCATTAATGCACATGCATGTACAAACACACACACACACACACACACACACACATAAATGTCTCTCCTCCATTGAGAGCAAAAGCACGGTGATGGTGGTGTGTTAAAATTGAACCTGAGTGTGGTTCTTTTTTCTTCTCTTCTCTGCTACTTTCCGTTCTCATGCCGTGTCTGGTTTTAACAGCTCAGGCATCATTTTATACTCTAAATGAAATAGATGACATGAACTCAAAATGAGGTCAAGGAGAGTGTTAGCGTGTGAACGGGGAGTGGGTTTGTGCATGTCAGCGCATGTGTGCCTGTGTATGTGTGTGTGTGTTTGTGTGTGAACCTGTGTGTGTGAATGCTTATGTATATTAGCACTGTGCGTGTGCACCTGTGTGTATGTGTGTGTGTGTGTGTATGTGTGTGTGTGTGTGTGTGTGTGTGAATGCTTGTGTATATTTGCACTGTGTGTGTGTGTGTGTGTGTGTATGCTTGTGTATATTAGCACTGTGTGTTTGTGTTTGTTTGTGTGTGAATGCTTGTGTATATTTGCACTGTGTGTGTGTGTGTGTGTGTATGCTTGTGTATATTAGCACTTTGTGTGTGTGTGTTTGTGTGTGTGTGTCTATGCTTGTGTATATTAGCACTGTGTGTGTGTTTGTGTGTGTGTGTGAATGCTTGTGTAAATTTGCAGTGTGTGTGTGTGTGAATGCTTGTGTATATCACTGTCAAACTGTTTATAGTTTTAAATATAATTTTAATACATCAGCTGGTCTTTATGAAGATTTCATGATGAACAGACCAATAGGAAAGACCCCAAATCACCTAATCACCGTCTCTAGAGTCAGATTTTCAGGTTTCTTACAGGCTAAGTAACTATTCCTAATTCGTTTATTTACAGTTTCTGTCTGCGATGCGTTTCAAAACAAACCCCCCCTCCAAAAAAACATTAAAATTTTGACTTTTAAACAACACAATTATTAAAGTTTCATAAACCTGTTTTTTTAAAGTTTGAAATCTCTGATTCTACACTGCGTGATTATGAAACAAAGCTTTTTGTGACATCTTAAGCCTCCACTGAGTCAGGTTTAGGTTTAGTATTACAGAGGGTAATGGAGAACGTCCTCAGAAATACAGGAATACTAAGAAATGTGTGTGTGCGTTTGTGGGTATCAGAGAGTGACAGCAGGATGTAAGTGTGTGTGTGTGTGTGTGTGTGTGTGTGTGTGTGTGTGTGTGTGTGTGTGCGTTTGTGGGTGACACACAGAGGGAGAGGAGGGGAAGGATGAAGTCTGGCAGAGGATGACGAAAAGGGGTGGAGACTAGGCAGAGAGAGAAACGGAGGGAAGAGGAAAAGACAGATGACAGGAGCTGAGGATGAGAGAGAGATGAGCAAAGAGCAAGAGAGAGATTAACGGTGAGAGAGAGACGACCAGAGAGAGATCGAGATAGGCATAGAGACAGAGAGCGAGAGAGAGAGAGAGAGAGATTAGCAGAGAGAGCCAGAAGGAGAGAGAGAGAGAGAGCAAGGCATTTAGGAGGATTCAGTTTTCACAGCTGAGCTGAACTCATTTATTCATCCACCATTCAGCTACCTCAAAATAGCCTGAGCTAATTGGCTCACAGTCACTTCAAAATGGAGCCCTTCCTATGGGTGTGTGTGTGTGTGTGTGTTTACAGGTGTCTGTGCAGAGAGACGGACTCATCAGAGCTCCTCTATTTATAGAGAAAAGGGCAGTATCAGTGGGATTCTCATCAGACTCCTAATTTAAACCTCTCTCCTCTCTGTCCTCCTGTCCCCTCTTCTCGCTCCCTCTCTCTCTCTCTCTCTCTCTCTCTCTCTCTCTCTCTCTCTCTCTCTCTCTCTCTCTCTCTCTCTCTCTCTCTGTCCCTCTCTCTCTGTCCCTCTCTCTCTCTCTGTCCCTCTCTCTCTCTCTGTCCCTCTCTCTCTCTCTCTCTGTAGGACCTGAAGAGTAAACATAAGTTTAAGATACACACCTACTCCAGCCCGACCTTCTGTGATCACTGTGGCTCGCTGCTGTACGGCCTCATTCACCAGGGCATGAAATGCGCCAGTGAGTGTGTCTGTGTGTGTCCGAGCAAGTGTGACATTCATGTAAAAGAGGATGCATTCGTTGTCTGAGGAAAGTGTTCTGATGCACAGCTATTTCATGTTTAGTCCCAGTGACAAATTTAAAACAGATCTTTATGACCCTGGCACTGAGAAAACTGAGTGTGCCAAGTACACACTACCAGGGCTTTAATGTAATTATATTAAATCACATGGCATTTTTAACAAGCATAAAATCAATTCATGCTTTAATAAATCAGCATGATGAGCATCTATTAGGGCTGTAATCATGGAAATATTATACAGCATAGGAGTATGAGATTGCCTAAGAAAATCATAGAAGGCCAGAAATCATAGAAGGCATCCATAGAGGGAGACAGGTGATGACCAGGTAACCTTAGGAAAGTGCATAATGATCACAGAGAAACCTGACAGCACATGGAGCAGGGTCTAAGAATTTTGGAGAGTTAACAAGCCCTAAGGAAACGTGTACACACTGCCACAGGAGGAACATGTGCAGACCATAATAAGAGGGCGGAGCTGGAAGGTTCCAGGCTGGAGCTGAAAGTTTAGCGTCAGGATCCGTCTCTTTGTTTTTCATCACACATCTCCAAAAGCATGAAAACTGGCTGCATGGAGAGGGACCCAGACAACTGGTCAACAAGAACAGACTAAAAAAACACTAAACGGTAATAGAGTGATAGACAAAGTCGTTACACATACCTGGGTACCATTTCCCTAGGCAGAAACGGAACTTCTCCAGAACCCCAGAGTGCCCTCTGGAGCTGTTGGTAGTCTGGAGGCACACTGTGAGAAGGTCATGCAGTCTGTCTCATCGTGCAAGAGTCTGGAGGCATGCTCTCGGACAGTCTGGAGGAACAATATAGGACGATCTGCAGGCCCGTTCTGGGACACGCTGAATGCATGTTCTCGAACAATCTGGAGGCACATGCTGGGACAGTTTTTAAGCATATTATGGGACAATCTGGAGGCACATTTAAGGCCAATTTTAGGCACAGTCTGGGACTGCCTAGAAGCACATTCTGGGAAAGTTTTCAAGCACATTATGGGACAATCTGTAGGCACATTTCAGGACAGTCTGAAGGCACATTCTGGGGCACTAGGCATCAATAATACATGCTGGATCTCAAACGGGAAAAAATCCGTAAATTACTCGTGACAAAGACCTTTCCCAAGGAACAAAATGCCCACTGGCAAAATCCTCATCAGGTGCAGGGTCGCTCAGCAGACTTTGGCACTGGATTAGCATCAAAGATTGGGACTAGTAAGAGCACGGGAACTACAGTAACACATGGAGGACAGATAAAGAGAAAAGGAGAGGAGGGACTGATCATGCCATGCCCTCTGTCCCTGAAGACATCCCTGGATAGAGAAGCCACAGTTGCAGGGAAGGCAGATGGACAGCTAAGGGAAGAAAGAACTCAACTGAGGAAACAGTGGAGTCAGGGTGTGCAGCTCCAGTCCTTGAGATCTACTGTACTGTAGATGTAATTCCACCCTACTCACCCTACTAACAGACTTGATCCAGTTAATCACTTCTGGACTTCTGGAGCAGCTGAAGGATAGATCCAGGTCTAGATCTTCAGGAAAAGAACAGGGCACACTTAAACCCAGGGACACAGTAAAAGGTATTCAGGGAAATTTGTGGTTTTACTATTCAAGGATGCAGCTGAAAGGGAGATCATATGGGAGGCAGCAAAGGATCTATAATGATGGTTGTCCGAGAGACTGCAGTGCCTGAGCTAACGAAGCCAAGGTTTCAGAAATGGTGGATAAAATCTAGTGATTGAGAAAAAGCAGAGATGCGTTGAAAACATACGTTTTATATTTATAAGAACATGTACAGGTAGTTGCTTTTAAATGTATCAAAAATAAAAGTAATGATTCACAGTGATCTAGCATTTCTCTTCTTTGGTCTCCAGTTTTGACCTTTCCCTGGAGATTTGTCCCTGAAGAAGCACTGTTGGCCTTCTACTTTGCTTGGTTCTGCACATGGAAACTAAATGAACCAAGAAGGCATGAGATTTCAGAAGGTTTCATTTCAGGAAACATATCAAATGTCACTTACAGTTTAAAATTTTGGGATTTTGGGTGTCTGATTTTGGATAATTAGGGGTAAGGATTTAGTACAAGGTGAAGTTTGACTGGTTTGACTGATTAGTGGGAGTGCATCATACGTTGTGTATTATGTAGTTTTTACTCCATAGTATCTTATAGTGGAGTACAGAGTTGTAAAAAATTCTACTGGTAAAACGTGGACTGACAGTAAAAGACTACTGTCCACCGCTGTCAACTAGTTGACTAATAGTCTGGAGTGGCCAGAACCAAGGGCTGAGGGGCTAGAGCAGCCATGGCCAGCGAGGCTTAAGCTTCCAAGCCCTCTTAGTCTTGCCAGCTATGGAGCTGTTCCACCGTGACACAGAAATTGGAACCAAAGACAGAGTCTTTTCTCCCAGCTGTAGCTGGTTCTTTGGTTTGCATTCGCTCTTGCCTAGCCATGTCTTGCAAGTAGCCAGTGCAGTGACCGTTTAATATTTACTGGCTCGCTCAGCTCTAGGCGCAATTCTGCAAAGACATCTGGAAGCAAGGAAGTATCAAACGGGAGTGGAGTGAAGTAGACTGATTAGTTCTGGGACGAACGCCCAGCAGGAAGATATCTGAATGATAGCATGAGGCCATAATGTCCGGCGGACGAGTTTGGTGCAACAAGATTTTAATGATGGGCGTATGAGGGGTGTGGCTTGGGGAAGTTTGACGCCGTTCTGAGTCCAGGCAGTCTCAGAGATCAACTGGCACATCCAGGAAAAGATCTGAACAGGTGCATGCTGGGAGTCATATATATATACACATACATTTATATGCATAAGAGAGCACAAATGTCTGTGGGCAAGTTGGACAGCCTGATTAGAAGTTCTTAAAAACATGCAGAGAGACAGTAAAGTAAGAATCACAGTTGTGTTAAACTAAAGTAGTGTTTTTTCTGTATGTGTGTGTGTTTGTGAGGTTGTGACATGAACGTCCATAAGCGATGTGAGAACAGTGTACCCAGCTTGTGCGGGCACGACCACACCGAGAAAAGAGGCCGAATCCACCTTACCGTGCGAGGAGAGAAGGAGGATGTATATGTCACAGGTGAGGGGAAAAATGAAAAGTGGAGCACATTACCATACATATAAAACCGCTAATCTGGTTACTGTAAGTGCAGCAGTTATGATCTAGTCCTGCAACTGATGTTCTGTTTTTGACCCAGTTTTTGTGTTTTATGAGTTGGCGAGGACAGTCCAGATGTGCTCCAACAGATGACCAAGAACAATAGGCTATCAGGTGTAGGGTATTTACGGTGGTGGAGTGACAGGATTACTCTTAACAGGCAATTCAGGATGGCATGTAGGAGTACCTAAAGAGCCCATTTAAATCTAAACAGGAGATCAGAAAAAAAATCTTCTCCAGCAGAGGGTAGCATTGGCCTTCAGCAGCACTGTCTGCTTCAGTGAACTTTTTACTGGATTTGTAGTTTTTTAATATTTCGTATTCTTTCTACATATATTGTATTGTTTGATTCTTTTTACACTACTTTATCTTTTCATGAAAATGTATCCAGCCTGGTGCCCTATGCAATTCCAACATTCTGCAGGGGTTTATTATTCCATATAGATCATCTCAGTCCTCATCAGTCCCTGTTCCAACATGCTTTTATTTCACCATGGACTGGAATCTACTAAATAAGTACATTAATATGAATTCAAATGGGGGATTGAAAGCAGTTACATTATACACCTCCCTAAAATGTTAGTTGTGTTCTACCCTTGTTAAGTCTTCATTTAAAAATGCGAGGGAAGTAACATGAGGGTTTTTTGTTACCGAGGCACATCATTTGCTTTGGTGGGCTAATTGAATTGAAATAAATGCTCCCCCACGCCAGATGGGGAGTATGCTGTTCGGTGGCGCAGTGGACCGAGGCGATGTTTGTTCTCTTCTAAAAACAGCAGCTAGTCATCACTGTGCATCCACCCATGGCTTCGGGCCACAAAGGTTTTGCAATTTGCTGCCTCCTGATAATGAGCCAGAGTTTGGCTGGGCCTGGATCTGTCCGTGAGGGTGGGAGGTAATGGAACCCACACAGATGACCGCCATATCATTTGTAATTGGACCAGCGGTGCCCAAACTTGCATACAACGTGATAATAATGCATTCTTCTTTTTGTGTATTTTGATAATAAATAACATCTTTACAAGGCAACTTAATTTTATTTGTAAAGCACATTTAAAACACTTTGGTGTTCGACGTGAATACCAAAGTGCTGTACGTGCTTGTGTGTTTCATTAATATTAAAAACAAAAATGAATATGAAATAAATAAATAGAATAAATAGATGTTAATACATTAATGAAATAAAAATACAATAAAAGCCAACTCAATCACAACTCTATCACATTAATAAAATATGGACACAGATCCCATTTAAATTAAAAGTCAGAGACAAAAGGTGAGTTTTTGACCTGGATTTAAAGCCGTCCAGGTTAGGGGCTGATCTGACTTTGTCTCGGTAGAGCAGCTACTGCAAAAGCATGGCCTCCTCTTTGTTACTGCAGCTGGTCAGATGATCTTAAGGCACTTAAGGAACCATGCTATAACTAAACTGTTCCGCGATGGTTCTGAAGTTGTATCAGGTTTTGATGTTCCAGTGTATCTCAATCCGGTAACAGAGTTTCTGACTCAATTCTCTCCACAGTTTATGGCCGGTCGTCCCAAAACCTCATTCATGGAGTCGAACCGGCGGAGAGTTTTCAGAGCTGCTGGCAAATTTTCAGTCAAAATCTCCATTGTTGTTTTTTGCACACAGTAAAAAAAAAACAGGGACTTATTTCCATTTTGTGATGATAGCATTTCGACCAATCAGAAAGTGGCATTTTGACCAATAAGAAAGTGGAGACACAGTCAGCCCGCCATAAAGCAGCGACAGCACGGGTACGGCTCGCATGTTGGGTCACTTTATTTGTAATGTAAAACATATTTCGCAGTACGGCACATGAAGGGGCATGGGGTTGGAGTAGATCAGTATGGTCGGCAGCTGCTAGTCCATTTAGAGAAAAGGTGTGTTTGTGGGCGGGGCCTGGGTAAGTTTAGGCACTTTGACTATTAACTGCATCTCTCCTCTGTCTGTGTGTGATTATATGTGTGTAGTGCGTGAGGCGCGGAACCTGATCCCTATGGACCCTAACGGCCTGTCTGACCCCTACGTGAAGCTCAAGCTCATCCCGGACCCAAAGAGCCACAGCAAACAGAAAACCAAAACCATCCGTTCCACTCTGAACCCCGTCTGGAACGAGAGCTTCACTTTGTGAGTGTGTGTCTCTGAAAGTCAACTAAAGACTTTTCCTAACGCTGTCTGGGTCCCACATGTGTCTCACACCGCGAGAACACTTATGTTACTACCTATGCAGTAGTATTTTTCTGTGCAATAAACAACTCCAAACCACTATTTGTGTTACTAGTAAACTACTTCAGCAGTTATTTTATTTATTGATCTACAGTATCTATAGGGCAAAGTATTTTTTTGGAGAATTTTGTTTTGACTTTATACTATATTTATATTGTTCTTGTCTGTGCAGTCATAATATAAGCAGTTTCCTCTGGGATCAAGTTTTCTGATTCTGATTTCATTCCTCTTTGTCTCCTCTCTCTGCAGTTCAGTGCGTGGGAGGCAGTGGGACAGGCGTTTGTCTATAGAAGTGTGGGACTGGGATCGCACATCACGGAATGACTTCATGGGCGCTCTGTCGTTCGGAGTGAGTGAGATATTCCGCCGACCCGTCAGTGGCTGGTTCAAACTGCTCAACCAGGACGAAGGAGAGTACTACAACATACCTGTACCCGACCCAGACCTGCAGGTAGCCCATCCTCTAGTACAGTAACCATACGTTCACACCAGGAGGCGACAGAGCAACAGGACACCAGTCATGTCCTATGCACTATTTTTTAGTAATGACCAGTGTTATGTGCCAAGCAACAAATCAAGTTGAGATTTTCTCAGCTTTTGGCAAATAGTGTGACGTGACTGACATGACTGGCCCAGACAAATCCCTCAGACCAGTTATAGACATGTCTTCTTTTTCACAATAATGTTATGCAAAGGAGAAACTTCTAAACTAGTGAACTTATAACTTCAGAAACCTTTTACATTTTCTTGTTCAAAGGGACAGCATAAACACCCTAATGAAACGACAAGAGCGACCTCTAATACACCCAGAGGAGACAAACTTGAGGGGATGTGCAAAAATCTTGAGCCACTCCTCATTTCTTTACATTTTGCTTTGAATCACCTTATTGGTGCAAAAATACTATTTTATTCCTGTCAGACTGTCTTATCTTTGTCATACTGAGGAGATTAAGTGAAAGAAATGTGAACCAATTTTTTACTGACAGGCTGCAAAGAGCCTGAAGATACAAGGAGCCTAGATAAAGGAGTTCCAACCACTCAGCATTCAGCACCAACAGTATACTGATCACCGCCTGATCATCTGGAATCATCTGCTCCTGGTTCTTCACTGGTTCAGGACTTCAGTTAGATG
>JBBPCX010000006.1:1642422-1660302 GCA_037974365.1 Hydrocynus forskahlii
CACATTTTAACAACTAAAACAGTTTCCAAAGTGCTGCACAAAAGGACAAACTATAAAAACAAGAATAAGATGCTACACACTTAATTTAGCTACCCTAGTCCTCATTAAAACAAAAATAAAAATAAATAAGAGCATTAAACAATAAAACTGGTTAAAAAAATAAACAAATAAAAACATTGCCATAAAACTAAAAACGAAGGTAATAAAATAAAATAACTAAAATGGAAAGAAAACTCAGAGGGCCACACAACGTGTTAAAAGCCAGAGAATAAAGGTGGGTCTGAAGACGAGACTTCAAACACTCCATGGTGGGGGCAGTTCTCCCTTGGAGACACTCAGAGTGTCGCATAACCAGAGTAGAATTAGTGCAGCATAGCGACCCAAATGGGTGTAGTGATGCCAAAGAAGTGAGTGTTCTGCAACCATAGAAACGGTGCAAGGTAACCATGGAAACGGGTATAGAGTAACCATGGAAACGCGAACAGTACGACAGTGAAGACAGACGCGATGTAACCATGGAAACGGGTGTATCCCACTGATCCATACATCTGTGGTGCAGCTCAGCTTCTGTCGCCTGCATCCCGACAGCAGGGCAGCGAGAGAGGAGCTGCACTGTTTACCGATCTCACACACAAACCCCGCACTAGATTAACCAACCAGGAAGGTTTTTTTTCTGTGTGATAACAGAATTAACCCCGGCGTCTCTCTGTCCCACAGGCATGGTGTGTGAGAAGGGGATTCAGATCCTCCTCACCATCGTGGGGGCGTTCGCCTCCTTCGGCCTGATGACGGTGGCGATCGGGACGGATTACTGGCTCTACTCTCGGGCTCTGATCTGCAACAGCACGGCCAACGTCACGCAGGATGACCCCCACAACAAGGACAAGAAGGACCCTGGGGCCCTCACACACTCGGGCCTGTGGAGGATCTGCTGCCTCGAGGGTCAGATGCTTTACTGCTTCTACTTGGGCGGCTTAAGCGGTTTTGCAGCACTGACCTACCCATGCTACACCCACAAATGCATTTTTACAGCTGCTTGGACAAGCTTTACTAAACTTTGTCAATGACCTTGTTGACCTTACTGTAGCGCACAAATGTGTAACATTACATACAGCCATGGAAAACAATAAGAGACCACCGGTCCCTTTTTTCTGTTCACTGTTCGTACTGTGTGTGTGTGTGTGTGTGTGTGTGTGTGTGTGTGAGTATGTGTGAGTGAGTGGGTGTGTGTGTAAAATGCACAGGTGTCTATTCTTTTCTGCACTATCGCTGTGTGTGTGTGTGTGTGTGTGTGTGTGTGTGTGTGTTGTGAGTGCAGTAGTGTGCGTAGAGCAGCTTTTCTAGTCAAACACACACACACTCTGATCTTTACATCACTGCTTGCCGTTGTAAAATTATGTAAGAGTGTAGTTTAACATTCCCAAGGTATAACAAATGATTTGTATGTATCATTTAAACATTTTCTCCAGACATGTTTTTGTTTGGAATATTGAATCAAGTGTGATCAATAGTGACCTGCACATTTTACTCAGACACACTCCCACACATTACAAAAACAATAACCAGAAAAAAAAAACCAATGTGGTCTCTCATTTTTTTCCGTGGCTGTATGTATTCTGTAAACATGTAAAAGCTCTTACTTTACACTTGTTGCTATGAAAAATAACACATTAGCGGGAGTAGCATGGATACATCAGGTGGCAGGATAAGCTGGTTTTGCTTGTTTTTAGTGACAGTAATGTGTGTTTTGTGCCTTATATACTCTCCCGGCCACTTTATCGGAAACCCCCTCCCTTGTGCCTCCACCTTTCTGCCCATCTGATGTACAGTCTGTGTTGGCCATCCTTCTTCAGGGGACAGTTTCTGACCACCGAGACGCTCTTGGTTGGGTACTGTCTGTTCTGTTTACTCTAGAATGTAGGAAGGGAGCCGAAAGCCTAATTAAAGTGCTGCAGTGAGTTTATCCCGAGGCCCAGCCCCAGAGGGGATGGCAGTCACGGACTGTTTGGTCGCGTTTCAACACCTCCTGTTCTCACTCTTCCCTTCAAAACGTTCACTCCATTCAGCCGGTACGGCAGCCATTATGCTCCGCTAATTTAGCCGTATGGCTAAGCTCCTGATAACGGAACATTCAATTAAAGATAAGCCTGGCCTCCAAATCTCCGCCTCTTTCTCCCTCTCTCGTTTCTTCTCCTTCTCTACAGCAAGACTGTCTTTCTCTCCATCTCCGCACGCCTGGCTTTATCCCTCCTTCCTTTTCTTTCTTCCTCCTCGCCTCCCTCCACTCCTGCCTTGGCTGCAGTGTGTGCAGTTTAGAGGTCAAGTAATCCTCGCTGTCCCCAGGGTTTTGGAGCCAAGATGGATGCTAAGTAGCAGTGTGTCTGAGAGTAGGTGAAGTGGAAGCAGGGACCCATTCTATCTCTGCATAATGAATGCCAAACCTTGCACTACTACTGTCTGCTCAGAGGCAGACTATCTAGAGTCCTCGTCTCCCCGTCACTTACTGTTAAATTGAGAGTTTGCCTCAAAAAATAAACCGACACACTTCTGGCCCTTTACCCCAGTGTCAATAAGGAAACACACGGTTGATGTCTAACGTTTGCTTCTCTAGTTTTAGCTTCATGAAGTTAATGAAGTCAAAAATAGACTGAAAACTTACAACCCACAAATCAGCACTGCGCATACTTGCCTCAGACCATTGTTAATTTATCAAAAAGTTGCAGAACAGCGAGTCGTGCACTGACTCAAACCACATAAGCAAGTCTATTACATATTACAGAAAGGTAAAATAACAGATGTACATAATGTAGAATAACAGATGTACATAAATTAAGTGTAAATAAATTTGCTGTTTTTTGTTACATCACCAGCAGTTGCATCTTACTTTAAATTCAGTGTGTGATGATCATGCGGCTTGAACACTGGCTAAACGTTGGTGTGCTATAAATGCCCAGCTAGCTCCATTTGATTCTCCAGTTACAAACTAAAGAAGCAAACCTCAGGCACCAAAGGTGGTCTTGGTGGACAAACTACGTGGAGCAGGTATTGCGGAAAGTTGTCCGAACTATAGCTAAGTGTCAGTGAGCTATCTGGCTTATAGCTTATAGCTCAGAGCCCCCAGAGGAATGAGTGCAGGGTCAGGAACACCGAGCCATTCGCAGGACATGGCCAGCACAGTGATTCTGTCGGTGCTGCATGTGAACGATGCTGTGTGTGTTGGTGGAAACCAGAGGCGTCATCAGGATCTTGAAACACTGGGGACTTCAGCTGCTAAATTTTTGTTTGGTGGGGGTCATTATAAATTTGTGGACAGCTGGGTGGAGGGGATGTTTTTCAGACAGCCAGGTCTAACGACGCCCCTGTTGGTAACTATGGGTCAGCCAGAGTGCTATCTTGGTTCCAGAGGGACACAACAGGAGCCAAAATGCCGAGGCCGATGTGGTGACCGCGGTGGTCCCCTGCCCCACCCAGTCATGTATGTTGCTCCATCAGTGGAAATCACCTACATGCCTACCTGCACTCTGTGTACGACTCATTTCTGACTAGGAAAAATCACAGAAAACTGGTAATTCCTTCTCCTACTAAGTTAGAATGGTGAAAGCATAGCATACATCAGATCAACAGCCAACAGTGAAGAAGTGCTGCTTTTATTTAGAGATACATTTAGATTTAGAGATACACTAATCAACATGTGGACATAACTGTTCAATTTGAATGCTGACCATAAATTTTATTGTTTTAGAAAGTACATAAATCATGAATAGGCTATCACTTATATTGCTAACATTATACGCTTGTTGCTAAAAGTTTCTGTTTGTTTTCAATGAGGCGTGTGCTAGCTCCCCCCACTTGCTAGCTTGAATAAGCGTAAGTCAAAAATTATGTTCTTAAAGTCAAATATGGCATTATATAAACTATAAACTTTTTTGTTGCCTCACCAGGCTCTTAGTTATCATTCCCTAAAGCCAGGTAGCTTGTGTTAGCTGCCGTCCCAGCAGCCTAACATCAGCTGTTATAAAAAAAATGTGAAAGCCAGAGGCCTAATTCATTTCATGGTGGTTCAGGCATATCAAGGGTAAATTCAGCTACAGAGACAGTTTATGAGCAAACAAAAGTAAGCATGGACGTTTCTAGACAAATTAATCAAATAAAAAGCAGGAAAATATCAAGGCACAGTTTGGACAGCGGTTCCTTATACATTACCAGTCAGAGGTTTTTGTACACACTGATATTTTCTACATTTGCATGTCAATATGTACTAAAAATACACACAATAGTCTTTGCTAACAAATACATTTACCATTTGTTCACCATTTAAGTTCCTTTATTAGCCATAAAACGTCATATTTATTCATCGCTACTGAATAAAATGACCGGACAAGTGTTAGATTTTTAAGTAAACAGTGAACAGGTGCATTTAAAGTTAAAGAACGGTCTAGAATTTGACTCTGCATCACCAAAAACCAGTTAATAGGAGTCAGACCTGCACTGTGACAGATTCTCTCAACTTATTTGACATATTTTAATTTACCCTTGTTCACGCAACAACTTTCCAATAACGAGAATAAAAATCTGTTTATGGAATAACCGGACAAGTGGTAAAAACATTTGACATGGTTATTTTATGTAATATTATCTAGAACTGCAGCCACTGCTTTCAGGGAATTACAGTGAGAGTTAGTATCACTGCCCCGACCAGACAATTGGATCCGATTTGTGTCCGTTTGTTAGAGGGACATGGGGACGGTCACCACCGTGGTCTCCACGCCAGATCTGACTGGTTTTCTCGTCCAACGCAGCGCTGACACCTTTCCCTCTTGTGCCTCCCGTCTCTTTCTTACAGACTAACCTCCGTGAGGGCAGTTAGAAAGACAGAAAACAGCAGAGACTGTCCCTCACATCTCTCCGCCTCTCCCTCCGCCTGTGTTTCATCTCTCCATCTCACTCACTCCACCCACCACCACCAGTCATGCTGTCATCATAGCGCACCCTGATGTCGTCATAATGCGTCAGTCTGTCTGTCGGCACTGGAGCGGGTAGATATCCAACTGCCTGTATCACTCCAGGGCTTTCTGCACTCTGTCTGTGCGTGTGCGTGTGCGTGTGTATGTGTGAGTGTGTGTGTGTGTGTGTGTGTGTGTGTGTGGGGTTAACATTATGCAGGGTTCAGCGTGCCATTATGTTTTATGATTGTAATGTAGATTTAGCAGCTGAAATTTGGGTAAATATGAAGGTCTGTCCACTCAGGGATCATCCCAGCAGATATCCCCAGTCATACCCACACCAGTGGTCTTCCCTGTACCTTAGGTGACCTGTGTAAAATCTTTTCAGCTGTAAAATTAGAGTTACACAGGGCTCCACTGAACCTGCAGTCCAAATCAGGCTTCCTTACTTTTGAACTGGATCCACAATACCAAAAAAAAAAATACCTGACAAACTTCACACAGCCCACTCAAACCACATCCAGCTCTTTATTAAGCTGCAGCAGATTTGAGGATGTGGTTTAGGACACAGTGTGTCTTACTGTGAGCTGTAAAAATGAACTAAACCTCAGCTCTACAGGCAGCTGTTTTGGACCACAGCAAACCAGTAGTGAGGAGGACCGATCTTGAATCAGATTCTTTTGTATTTGTAACACTGTCTGATTCTACAGTACCAGTCAAAAGTTTGGACACACCTCCTCATTCAACGATTTCCTTTTTTTTTTATTAATGGCTACATTGTAGATTAATACTGAAAACATCACCTATTGCTCTGATGACAGCTTTGCACACTCTTGGCATTTTTTCAAACTTTTGAAAGTGTAGATCAGCACCCCTGAAAATAGAAACAGACTCTGTTGTAGAAGAAGGCTGCCAGCATCTTTTTGATCAAGATTTGGGTGACATTTGACCTTTTTTGTTTCTGGGATTAGCTCCAGTGTTAATTTAAAATAAAGCAAAGCAAAATTTGGCCTCCAAAACAAGTCTTAACAAGTCTTCCTTTACATTTAATCGGCACCTTTTCATTTCACATTAACTTCACATTCTAGGTTGCATAATAATACTACGAAAATGCAGGATGTCATCGAAAATATATATGACATATCACCATTAATACTGTTGAGACTTGAACTGTTCCTAATCTCGATCCAAAGCATTCCCCTTGCTCCAAAGTGCCTGAATCAGCTCATCATCAGCTCATCATTTCCACAAACAGTTTCACATTATATGATGTTCACCCTGTACTTAGTCCTACAGAACACTGCTTTAGTGTAAAAGGATGGGCACGCCTTTGATCAGGCCAGTAAATAATTGATTTCCCAGATTATCCGTCTGGTTCCCTGTGGATGCTCACTGATGCTGTGAAGTTGAACCTTGGGCTGGCCTGAGCTTTGACCCTGAGCCCCTGTGTCTTTCTGTGCAGGGGTGAAGAGAGGCGTGTGTTCCCAGATTAACCACTTCCCTGAGGACGCCGATTTCGACCACGATGGAGCGGAGTATGTCCTGCGTAAGCAACTTCTCTTTTTCTCGTTCTGTTAGTAAGGTCGGCTGTGGTGAAGTAGGCTGTGACGCCTCGGTGCGTTCGGTGTGTACGTTCATGCCAGATGATTTCAATGAAAACAGAACACTGACAGAGCACCAACACATGACAATATGAGCTTCTCACTTACATTGATCTCAGAACACAAACGCAGATATCTCAGCAATCTCAGGGAGTGTAGTTGTCCATATACACCTTCTATATTCTACAATATACTGCTTCATATGTGTATATATAAATATATATACTGCTCAAAAAATTAAAGGGGACACTTAAACAACAGCATGAATTTTTTGTGCAGTATAAGGAGCTTTTCAACAGCAGTGTTCCCTTTAACACAGTTTCCGTTAAAATACTGTCTTAATTTGATGTAATCAAATCAAATATAGAACCAAAGCTATTTGCCACTGCGGGACATTCACGTTTAATCTAGTTTGTTATTGAAAAATAACAAAGGGATGGACTCTAGGTACCCGCCACCCTAGTGAGGATTAAGTGGTTACAGTAAAAAAAAAATAATTTTTTTTTAAAGGTGATGACAGTTTGTATATTTGTATACACACACACACACACACACACACACACTCTTCTTAGATGCCTGCTTTTTCCTCCTAGCTCTGACGTTAGCTATTGGCTGTATTTACTGACTGTAGCACGATATGAGCCTCGTGTTCATCTTGAAATCAGGGATAAAGTGGGGCTGAGAAGCGGGCTGTGTGTGCCCAGCTTAGGTGGCATGTTGAAAAGACTTGAGCCATGTGAAAAGCTGCAGTCTATTTTTGGTTGGCGTGGGCCGCTGAGAGTCCGGATGAGTGCTGCGAGTTGAAATGCTTCAGGGAAGCTATGTGGCACTGCCGGGTACAGCTGTGGACTGTGTGTATGCGTACACACGTACATATATACACACACACACACACTACTTGGCATTTGGATGGTATTTAGATGGCATTTCCCTTTACTGTCCCAGCAAAGCTGGTCCCAGATGGGATTCTGGACTGTGAGGGAAAAGCAGCTCTCCGGAGGCTTTTTTTAAAACAACAACAAAAACACACACACACACACACACACACACTCATACACAAACACGTTGCAAAGGCATGATTTAATTATCCAGATGCGTCAGTGTAATGAATGTTTTTCACATTCCGTGACATAAGATGTGGTTCTACCTTTCCCGTAGCCTGGGCTGACCTTACAGGCCTTCGCTTTTATCTCACTTTACCCTTCAGATGTTGAAGAATTAACTTAATGTTTGAAAGCACTGGTTCAGAACTAATGACCGATTATCCCAAACTTTTAAACACTTGCTTTATCTCTAATTGGACTCTCCATGCACCCCATCATTCTGTTGCTATATTGGACACACTTTACAGAACGTAGGCAGAAATCCCATTCAACCTGTTAGTCAGTTCTTGTCAAAATACAAGGTCTGCAACAAATATTCACTAATATTTGATCATATTAAATATTCCAGATGATATTGGTGGTTGTGATGTAAAGGTTGTTTTATTTTGCTGGGTTTTCTTCTGTTTTAGCTTTGCTGTGGCTAGGTTAACATCGTGGTCCACACCACTAGCTGCTATGCGTGAAGTTACTCTGAAAGATTTGACTTGTTCCTCATCGCACAGCTGTATATATTAAAACACCGAACGCATGAGCTGTTTTAAGCGAGAGGCAGAAATCTTTGGAATTCAATGATAAAACGATAAAGTCTCCATAAAACCGGAGGATGATTTGGTTAGCGATGTGAGCTGTAGCTGTAAGGCAGGAGATTATAGGAGGCCCAAATGTTAGCAATCAACAAAAACATGTTATTAAAATACATTATTTTGACAATGAATTGAGTAAGCCATTTTTAAAATCCAAACAGTAAAAAAACTGGTCTTACTGAGCAATAATATTGTAAGTCAGTGTTTCCCAGTCCCGCTGCCCTGCACATTCTAGGGTTATCCCTGCTCCCAACACACCTCATCCAAATAATCAGCATGAACAGCCCCTTACTGAGCTGAACTGAGCGTGATAAAGCAGCGAAAACACAAATGTGTAGTGGGCATGTGGGACCAGGGTTGTGAAACACTGCTTTCAAAGAATGTTCTTGCTTTTGCGGGTATCAATAATAATATTCAATTTTATGCTTTTTAAGTAATTTTTAATACCAATATTTGAGAAATTGCTTCTGTTAACCAGTTATTTCATGAACTTGTTATAGTTCCATATCATTATACCAGAGAAATCGTCCTTTTGTGAGCAATTACCTGAAGAGTAGTCCATTAACTCGTACACATTTTTACTTTACACTACATTTGTGACAGCACAGACATGCAGCTTGTAACAAACATGTAATCCTGAGATCCTGCTGGTGTGGGTTTGGTGATGCTCATAAAAGTGCTATTAGTGGAGAATATTTAAACTGCTGAACATGGCTTTATAAAATGACCTGTGAATTGTTTGTTTTAATCAGTTTTACCTGAGCAACCTAGACAGTCCTGCAGTACACAGCAAAAAAAACACGTATGTACCATATGAAATGAGTGCATATATTTGCTGCAGTTTCTCATAAATATTAAACAAGATTTCGTTTTTAACAACTTCACAGTAGTTAACAAAAGTACCCAGCAAAGGTGAAAGCACAGATAGTTCCAATCAAACACTTCACAATATCTAATCGCATCTCTTATTTTTTCTTTCTCTCTCTCACTTTTCTATTCTGCAGGGGTGGTGAGGGCCTCGAACATTTTCCCCATCCTCAGTGCCATCCTGTTGTTGATGGGTGGAGTTTGTATCGCTGCCAGCCGCTTCTACAAGAGCAAGAGGAATATAATACTGGGGGCTGGCATTCTGTTTGTAGCTGCAGGTCTGTCATGATCATTGCTTGTTTTATAAATAAAACATAAAGTAAAACTACCACCTAAAACACGCACAGGTCTCAGATTATTTTAAAATTCACTTCTTCTATTTTTCAGTTTGCTTTTGCCAGTTTTAGTCAAACCATCCTGAAATTGTGGGGGAAGGGGGGCTTAGCACCTTCTGCTTTCTGCTTCCCTGACAATACGTATCGCAAATTTTAATACGAACAGACAAAATTCACCAGCAAAACAATAAGGCCAAATTTTAAGACCTTCTGTTAAACCTGCTCATCTTTCGTTCAGCTGTAATCTCCTTTACCTTGTGCCTGTGATGTCAGTGTAGTGCTGAAAGTCATTAGCAAACTGATCTGGATGAACTGATCTCTAAGTTTGTAACTGTAAAACATTTCACAATAGAAAGCCTAAACTGACTCAGTAGGATATGTGACATTAGTCACGGTTATAAAAAAAGCTTGGACCCTGATTTATTAGCCTTAAACTGATGGTTTACACAAAAGTCTTATTTGCAATTTACAGTTTTCCCCTTACCCCAAAAAAACAGCCAAGACAAGTTTGCTTCTTTAATTTTACCATGAAGGCTAATGTAGCTAAGTAAAAAAAGCATGAAGTCCCCAGGTTAGGATTGTGCTAAAAATAAGATATTTCCATGAATCACCTTAAAGAGTCTGTATTTTATCCTCTTGGTCTTTAGGTTTGAGCAACATTATCGGGGTTATCGTGTACATCTCAGCAGCACTGGGCGACATCTCTCCGAAGAAGGACGAGGACAAAAAGTGGCAGTACTCGTATGGCTGGTCCTTCTACTTCGGCGGCCTGTCCTTCATTCTGGCCGAGATGGTGGGGGTGCTGGCTGTGAACATCTACATCGAGAAGAACAAAGAGCTCCGCTGCCGCTCCCGCACCGACATCTTCAAGAGCACCACTCACGCCATGCTGCGGCTGCCGAGCTACCGCTTCCGCCGCCGGTCACGCTCCAGCTCGAGGTCCACCGATCCCTCGCGCTCCCGAGACCCCTCCCCGGTGGGCGTGGGCGGTCCGCCGGGGGGAAAAAACTTCGGCCTGCCGCCCTCAGCTCTGCTGAGCCAGGGCCCGGTCTCAGTTTCAACACTTCCCAACCCACACTCCCGCTCGGTTCTGCCAGGGGGCGACATTTCACTCTACACGCTGTCCCGGGACCCCAAGCTGGGAGGCCTTGGGGGGGTTAGTGGCCCCCCACCTCTCTACGGAACGGTGGACCGGGCCACTCTCTACCAACTCCACAACTGCTTTCCTAAAGAAGGCGGAGGAGGGGGTGGAATGATGATGAGCGGAACGCTGCCGTCCCTGAAGTCCCATAACCCGGCATCCGCCAGCCAGAATTCGTCCACTGTTGGAAATTCAGCACCTCCGTCCCAGCCGCCGCCGCCCTTCTCCGCCTCCACCGTGGAGAGGGAGCGGGGGATGGGGACGCTGGACAGGCTGGGCAAGGCCGAGAGCAACTCCAACACGCTGAACAGGAAAACCACGCCAGTGTGAAGGAGAAGAGGGACGAGGAGTTTTCAGGAAACGGGATGAAATGAACGGAGAGCGGCGGGACGAACGGCAGGAAAAAAAAGAGAGGGAGTGATGATCCGTTTCTTCTTTCTACCTGGCTCGAAAGAAGTTCACTTTCTGAAAAAAAAGACTGAAACCAGCTCATAATAACAACAACATTCTTTTTTCTTTGAATACTGACATTTTGTAGCATTTCTTTTTTTTTAAACGTAATTAAACAATAATCATTGGATACTGTGAAGTTTACTCTTTATTTTTTCTTTTATTTGAATGAAAGGGAGTGGTATTACATTCCTAAGTGGGTTGTTGTTGTTATTATGATAAAGCTAAATAACTCTTTTATTTTAGATTTTTGAGTTTCAAAGACATCAACTGTGATTCCTGTTTGGTGACACTGGCCACTGCAAAAGCATGAGTGTCTGTTATATGTGTAAGAATGAGAATATTATTATTATTATTATTATTATTATTATTATTATTAGCTTTATGGGGAGCATCTATTTTATTTATTTTTTTCTTTTCTACCCTTTGATAACATACAATTTAGTGTCTATTCTGTATAACGTCTTCCAGTTCTGTCGACAGAAGTATATAGTAATTGATGGACTTGAAAACTACCAACCAAGTGTTGAGCATAATTTTTTTATACGACTGCCATGGTGTTATTTTTGTTATGATCATTGGTAGCAGTAGACATAGCAGTAGTCTTATTGATAGTCTTTCTTTTTTGGGGCATTACCAGGATCCCTCACTAAGACAAAGAGGGAGAAATAATATATTTGTACAAAAAAAAGAGAAGAAAAGAGTAGCAACTGCGTTCTTTTAGGAACCATAAAATGTATTCTGTCCAAAACTGTGCTTTCTAAAGGACGGTGGAAATGTAGACAAAAAAAAAGCCAAACATGAGTATGTAGCAGGGTGGGAGAATTATAATATCTTTTAAAATACCTATATATATATATATATATATATATATTCTAATTATGCAGACCTATATTTGTACATATATATATATATATATATATATATACATACACACACATACATACACACATATATATATATATACATATATATAGAGAGAGATACTTTCTTTCATGCCAGTAGCAGGCAGAGCCAGGGCGGGACTTTACTGAAAGTCAGGGGCTGGAATGGTGGGAGGGGTATTTGTATGACTATAGAAATATATATGTGTGTGTGTATTAGGACACTGTCTTCCTTAAGCCCTGATTGGGTTAGACTCATGTGTTTGGGGGCATGCCCTGTGTCATTTGTAGTTTCCCCCCTCGTGTCACATGACCATGCCAGCATTTCCATGGTGAGGCTCCCACAGGAAAAAGAAGAAAAAAAAACTTTCACGGTGCTGCACCTGATCCCATTCGATCCTTTGACCCTTCTGCTTCTTTCAATCTGAACCCCCCCCACCCCACCCCCCAACCCCCCGGCCCACAAGGGGTCAGCACGGGACGCTACCGAGCCATCGACACACACACACACACACACGCACGCACACACACTACTGCAACTGGGTTTTTTTTTTTTTTTGTAAACCGAGAAAATGCAAAAACTGCACACAGACTGCATTCATGTGGGCTAGTAACATGTAGTGGAGAATAGATATATCCAGACGAAAAAAGAGAACATGGTTTATCTAAATGTGTGCTAAACTGATAAACACTGTATTGCACGAATTTTATATATAAAAACATCAAGACAGAGTCTGCGTGGTGATTCTTTCGCTCTCGCTTTTCCAATCCAACAAGAACGGCGAAGGAAAACGTGGACGCGGAGGAAAGACGGGCCGAAATCCTCTCGCGGCACAG
The DNA here is from genome assembly GCA_037974365.1 of Hydrocynus forskahlii. Taxonomy (NCBI): domain Eukaryota; kingdom Metazoa; phylum Chordata; class Actinopteri; order Characiformes; family Alestidae; genus Hydrocynus; species Hydrocynus forskahlii. Next base: position 1,655,168 of record JBBPCX010000006.1, read on the forward strand.
AGGAGCCATTTGAAACTGGATTTGCCAGATCTAAGGAGGGCTTGTGAGATGTCAGGATGTGACAGACTAGCGCAGGACTGTCTATATTAAACATCACCTGAGATTAATCTCCCCTCATTCCTTGCTCCTGTTCATGCCCAGCTATCCGGGCGCAGCGCTCACTGTGCTGCGCCAGCCCTCGCGGCAGGGGGCTAAAACCACAGCGCCATTCCATGGCTAGTACTGAGGCTTTAAAAAGGGAACGCTTGTTTTTCCACAGTGCAAATTGGCCATTTTTCTGTCTAGTTCATTTATTCAGCACAATCCCCATCCACAACTCCAATCCCAGTCATTCATTCATTCATCTAATTTCTGTAACCGCTTAATCCTCACTACCCGGAGCCTCTCCCGGGGTCTACGGGCGCTCACTGCTGGGCCCAAGCCCAATCACACAAAACCAATTAAGACTAAATCCTTGTTTTCCTGCAGTCTTTAGCCCTGGCTCTACTGATTTTTATTTTATGACAGTACTGTGCTCTAGTGGAGTCTTCCCCTCCCACCACCCCCCTCTATAATGGATAGAAAATGCTCAGCTCGGTATACACTGTAGGATGTTGTTTCGTCCCAGATGAAAAATGAACATTGCGTAACAATCGTGTTGATTTCTTTAGTTGTGGCTCCTAAACGGTAGTTCTCTGTCGCACTGTGAGAGAGGATCAAAGACGCCTGTAATCCCAGTCTTGTGACCAAAGACAGCCTGCGATTCTTGTCCTACACAGTCAGAAATTTAGGACGACAATCTTATACTGTGTGTGCTGCATGAACCTGTTTATCGATACAACAAAATCCAAACAGCACGGAGGTGAAACGGAGGAACACCGGTCCACACTGGTACACCGGTAGGGATTTGCCCCTGCAAACAGAAGGTTGCGGGTTTGAATCTCTGGACTGCTACTGGCACCACTGAGGTTCCCTTGAGCAAGGTACCGTCCCCACACACTGCTCCCCGGGCGCCCCTCACTGGTGGCAGCCCCCTGCTTCACTTGGTGAATGGGTTAAATACAGAGAAAGAATTTCACACTGTTCACTGTGTGCTGTGCTGTGCTGTGTTCACACCTGACTGTAAGGGGCCACTTTACTGTATCCCACCTCTTCTTTGGATTTTTCTCCACACACATTAAAATCATGATCGCCAGAGCACCAGCCATCTGGTAGCATCTTGCAGCCCCAGCACAGGCTGAAGACGTTTTGTTCTTCTGTACTAAATGTAATTTACGATTTGACAGGAATCATCGTACAGTCTACTTACTTGTATGCCACCGTACATCTACATACATGTCGCAACCATGTTTATTAGATCCATGTCGCACAGTGTGATTTGTAATGATCTCATAAGTTTACTAAAATTGCACAGTCTATACAAGGGATCAGAAACATGCCTCATACCACGTTTCAGCTGCAGTTATCTCGCAGTACTTCAGCACTGCATCTGTGTATGAGGAGTTTAGCAACCCTGCCATCACACCAGCAGCTGACAAGGCGTCCGGAAGAATTTATTTCCAGTGGTCAGCAGGCCACACCAAACGAAAATCACTGTAACACGGCGACAAAAATGAAAAAAAAAGAGTAAAATGAGTCGAGAGGCAGCCAATCAGAGGGCAGATGTGAACCGCCAGTGCAGTAGCTGACAGCGTGGGTGGCAGTGATTGCTAATGCTACTTTGTGAAATGGTTTTTGAAGCAAGATTTTAACATATGCATAAAACATGATATACAGTAAACACCCAGAATTCGCGGGGGTTACGTGCCAAGAGTTATGGTTAGCACCCGCGAATTGGGAAAAAACACGCATTTGTAAAAAAAATGCCTAAAAATGCCTAATTTATTATTTAGGGTTTAGACTAATATTTAGTCTAAACCATAAATATGCCCCCAAATATGCTTCCAAAACAGCTTAAAGTAATAACTGAATTTAATTTACAGTAATACATTTACAGGGCTTTAAGAAAAACAAAACGAAAAACATGAAAACACTCACAGAAACACTCGAGACGCTCCACGCTGAAACTGTTCTGATGCTGAATTATGTACTGCAGCTGCCAGAGATACGTCACAGGGCAGCAGCCAGTATGCAGTTGCTTTGTGTCTCCCAACAGTACTAACATTTTTTTTTTTTTGTTGAATTTAATTTAATTTATTCATTTATTAGTTCGGTGCTAAGAAACAATCTGCGAACGACTGAGGCTGTGAACTCTTAACCACATCTTCGCAGGGGAACACTGTATTAGTATCTACATTTCTAGCCCAGACACCGGCTGCAAGCTACAGCTAGGCCACAGTGGCTGTCGCTTATGGTGCGAGCACAGAGCTGTTCGAGTTGACATTACTGTCTACAGCCTACCTGATATCTGAGTCACCTTGTACTAGAAGCATTACAAGTTCATCGAGGACACCTTTTCATTCTTTAGATGCCAAAAGAATCTGCACTGGGTAAAAACAGAGGATAGAGAGTGAATTTAGCTATACAGATAATTAAACCACCAACCTCAGGAGGCTCAGCTTTTAAATCGCCTGCTAAAGGCGATGTGGTTCTGTGGTCCGTTAAAATTTGAATATGATGTTTGGTCACATGATGTGTTTTCTGCGGTTTGATTGGCTGTTTTGCTAAACTGCGTCTTCTCACAAAGAAGCAGCTTGCGGGATTTTTCCGTTCCACCTTTAACAGTGCAGCAGTTCAGATGGAATGGAGAATTCAGACGAGAACCTGGCCAACACGTCAGCCTCGTTTCAAAGTAGGCAAGAGCCACTAGACTCGCACCATTTTGGCTCAGATTTTTTTCTGTAAAGTCAAAATAAACATGAAAAGCGAGGTAGGAAAGCTTGGAAGAGTGGGGAGCACAGGTCAACTATGAGTAATTTATCATTACAGTGGAACTACTACTACTGTTACAAAGTAGCTTTTAGCCATGTGCTCCTTCTCTCCTCCCCCTGCTTGGTTAAGAGTAAGCTATAAAAACCCTTGGATGCACTAAGCCTGCACCAACAAACTGCTGCACACCAGTATAGAGAGCCATGCAGTCTAACTGCCTCTATTAAAGGGCTATATATACAGCATGGGCACGGGGTCGAGTGTCCACCTGCTGGCTCTGATTTCCTCACTTCTGCAAATTATACACACACGTACACATTAACCAAGGAGACGGTATCATCAGTGCCTCCACTGCTGGACTTTGTATAAGCCCTTATTGTCAAATCATACCAAATGTTTGCTTTATATTATGCATATTATGTCATATCTCATAATTATATATATATATATATGTATATATATATATGTGTGTGTGTGTGTGTGTGTGTGTACAGAGAGACGCTTTGTTCATTAGTATTACTAAGTACATATAAGTCAAGCACAGTAACAGCATCTCTGTGTTAATAGACTAATGCCTAACGCATCTGGTTGTACAGATTTTTTTTTGTTGTTTTGCAGCCACACACACACATTAGCTAGAAGAGAGAGTGCATGAGGGCCATAGTTGAAATTCTGGGATAATATTTCTTCTCCACTTCAGCACGATGTGCTCAGATGAGCCGTGCGCTAATTTTAGGCCGAGCAAGAAGCGAAAAAAGGAGGGGAGCAAGAAGAGCGAGAGGGAGGAAGTACCCTGCGAGAAACAGATTCAATTCTCAAGCACAAAAAAGGAAAGAAAAATGTGAAATAACAGAAACATGAGTCATAAGAAGACAGGAAAGGTTTGTTGAAGCAAATGAACAAGGTGGAAATAAGTTCACATGGAGGAATAAAAATCGCATGCATTCGTACATCGTTTACATTTCATACAGTATAAAAATCTCACTTTTTTTTTTTAAATACCTTGTCCTAGCACTAGCCTAGCATCTTAGCTGAACATTGTATGGGGTCTCTTTTCTCTGTAGATCTTTAACTCATGACCAGATTCTGAAGAATTCATAGACATTGGTTATAAAGGTATATATATATTCTACACACGGTATGAAGTTGGTCATGAAGCCAGCGTCTGGATCAGTGTATGCTACATCTAGCTGAACACGTTGCCTCACATTCAGCAATAGGCTGCTTCAAATGCTTCCAAACTGGCTAACAAGTGACTCTAGCTTCATGAAATACCACCACAGGCTTGGCGTTGACCGAACCAAATGGAGTGTGCTGAATGATGGCGAGAGTTAACATCAATTAGCATTCAAGTAGCATCAAAAGCCATTTTGCTGCAGCTAAAAAAGTCTAAACTCAAATCCCTAGACTGTTTGGTGGATGTAGATTGCTGCATTTATGAAACATCAAGGCCCATTAGCGAAGCCATCCAAGTGGCTTCGGAACAAGCTTTTTCTGTTGTTGGGCTACGTCCATTATTGTCATCAGAAAAAAGACTTTCCCTGCTGGCAAAGTCTCGCATGTACATAGCAAAGCCAAGACTGTGGCTGGAGGAAGGAACTATTTTTTACTTTTGAGCGCACAGCTAGTAGCACTTTTCTGATTAACTTCAAGTATCTTCTATTACATGAGTATAAAGGGTTTTTTACAGTGCTTCCCACTGATCGATTCTTTCACCCTCCAACAGGCATGAGCTAATCCAGAAATCAATTAGCACCCCAAGTGCCCCAAAAACCACCAAATGCTGGTGGGGGTGTATTCCAAAAATACATAGGAATATATTCTTGAAAATGATTTTTCCATAAAATTTCCCACACTGAGAGCTTCATCAGGAGTTTCAAACCTCAGATATGCTGCAGCCAGGAGCCCAGGAGAGAATAACTAGCCCCTGTTTGCCCGTCACTCAGCCTGATGCTAGCCGGCCTGGATGTCTGTTAATCAATGCAGTAAAAGTAGCTGTTAACATTCTCGTTGAGCCGCCCAAAGAGGCAGCACGAGGAGTTCCTGGAGGACAAATGTTAAAACCCTGCCAGTCTGGTAGCATTGTGTGAGGATAAGGCCTAGCAATTTAGGTATGACAACACTGGAGACAAAATCTGAGGCAAACTAATAGTGGCCATATGAATGCACACACCCACACACACACACACCCACACAGACATACACACACACACACACACACAGACACACACAGACATACACACACACACACACACACACACACACGCACACACACACACACACACACA
>JBBPCX010000006.1:1675408-1692000 GCA_037974365.1 Hydrocynus forskahlii
ACACACACACACACACACACACACACACACACACACACACACAACCACACACACACACATATATATCCCACTGTATATGCGCCTAGTAACAGCAGACATTATATAAATGAAACACAGTCATACTGGTCCAGATAATTGCACATGTTGCCGGAGAAACACTGCACTCATAAGTCCTTGGTGCGTGGATGTGTGTGTTTGCTTGTGTGTCTGTGTTCAACTGCAACATTTATAAAGACCAGCTATCAGGTTAATTATTAACAAACCTGCGCTTCAAACCAGAACATGTTATAATACAATTAAAGCCCTGTCTTCAAAGCGAAATGCCAGTTTAATATACGTCTTGTTTTTTACAGTTCTGATTTTTCTTTGACCATAAAGGCAGCCCATGTTTTGTTTACCAAATCCATGGAAGGGGACCACCATAGGACCAAATACTTCTCAGCACAGTAGTGCCAACGAAAGGGTAGTCTGTGTTGCAGGCAGGTGTTTCTGAGTACATGGCAAGTCATTCATAAAGTGGTACGTCAGTAACTGCAAAATAACATGATGTGGTGTATAAAATAAGATATCTGAAGATCCTGTGTCCCCAGTGAGTGTGCGTACCCTGCGTCTGAAGGAAAGGGTTGTGAGAGGAGGCCATGGCGGGCTGTGTTTGTTTGGGTTTGGGTTTTGATGATACTAGCGAGTCCAGATCCACCAGAGCTGCGTTGGGTCCCAGGAACGACTCCGGCGTTTTCCGGATGGGAAGGGAGGAACCAAGTGACGAGAGGTCAAAGGGCACCGGAGAGCCTGTGCTACCTCCTCCGCCCGTGTCGCTGCCCAATACCCCAGAGCCTCTCCTCTCCAACTCTCCTAAAGGAAGGAAAATGAGACAGAATGAGTCTGAGATTTACACAGGGAAGACATGACACACACTGAACAGCCAATAAAACATTAATATGAGGTAATGTTGGGGGAGTGTCTGAGCTGACTTTCAGATTGGGGATTATTCACCATAAATACAAGCCTAAATAAAAAAAATGGTTCATAATGTCTTCTGATATATTGATCATAAACAATCATTGAGGACCTAGTTTGTTGTCACTAACTCGCAGCAGGCTGATTCACCACAAGGGGGTGTTGTAAGCCCTCAAACATCTCTTTACAAGGATTTAATTTTAATCTAATAATAATTCATAATATTGCACTGCACCTTAAGTGGCCAAAAAGCTAAGGGACAAGAAAAAGCATGGGTACAAGAGTCCAGTGCTGTTATCACAGGCAACTATGAGAAATAATGAACTAAACAGACTTCACATAACATCAGGAGATGGGGGAAAGGCACCACTGAGTCAGAGCTCATCCCTTGCTGGCTGAGCTTCTCTGGGACACTCAGTGACAAATATGATACAGAATTATGTTTACATGGGGATGGTAAAGGGATAATGCAGCATTTTTCAGCCTAATCACCGTCTGCTGCATCTGTGCCATACTGTTGATTAGGATTGACGTGAAACATGACTGTATAATGTGAAAACAGGTGAGAACAAAGCATGTCTTAGAAAATCTGTCCTAATGAAGTGCTACCCAACTTTCAATTTGCAAAAACACACAAACCTAAAAATGCTGTTTTTAGGTATTAACGATAAACAACAAGAGCCTGTGAAAGTCTACCCAAACCACTACTCGTAATGAAGCACCAAAATGAGTCTATTTTCTAATAAGAACCATTATAAATATTTATAGCATTGTTTACAAATAAATTTGACTGAAAATGTCATCAAAATGTGCTAGAAGAAAAATAAATTCAGCAACTGCCCACAGACTTCTACTTTAAACCAACAGGTTTTCTGCTCCTTCCCAGGTTCGGGAAAACGTGTTAAAATGACTGACTGTGACAGAACGCTACAGTAGATACTGCTTAGGCTGCAAAACACCAGAGTATCCCTTTAAACAATTTGACATCTACCTGTATGTCTATGGGCACCCATGAGTGTGTACCTGTGCCATTAGTGTGTTTAGTGGGGCCACTCCAGGGGTCAGAGGTCAAGGCATCAGTGGCAGGGGCAACCCCATCTCCCGTCCAGGGGTCAGACGACCCTGAGAGTGAGGTGGGGGCTGCGGCCACTGAGGAGGCCCAGGGGTCCGCACTGGGGGGGGTCACAGCTGGGGGAGGACACAGGAAAGTTCAAGGGTGAGACAAAGACACGGAAGAGTTGTGCCAGGGTAAAAACACGAGGCTGGACGGTGGTTGAGACAGAGGACGAGACTCAGCGAGCGAGCTCCAAAAGGTGTATTAGGACACTTTTGGGGCTTAAAAGAGCCTCCAGCTTTACTCACCTGTTGAGGCCCAGGGGTCTGAGTTCACTCTGGAGGAAGAGGAGGAGTCACCCCATGGGTCTGGAGGCGGGGCTATCGTAGGAGGCCCCCCACCCCAGGGGTCTGCGCTGGGAGGAGAGGCGGGGGAAGCAGCCCCCCAGGGGTCGGTGGGACCCCAGGGTCCTGCTGCCGGGGCAGGAGTAGTTGAGGGAGGAGGGGAGGGGCCTGATGAGCTGGGGGCCGCTGGAGCTCCCCATGGGTCGACTGCACTCAGCTCCATCAAAGCGGACTGAGAGAGAAACACAGGTTAGACTGATATTTCTACTTATTTATTCAAATAAAATCTCATTTCATCTTTTATCAAACCCAACCCTGGAGAGTGTTTTAGTAAAATCTGATTTTAGTAAATATAACCAGTGTGAAACAGTCTAGAACTGGTGTTTAACCTCAGAACTCAGAGCGTATCAGTAAACTCTGATTTCAGTAAATATAAACGTGTAAATCTCCGGAGCCCCTCCCTCTGCGGGTTTTCCCCACCCACTTGTTGGCGGAGACTATCCTGAAAGTTCTACAGGGTTCAAAGAATTAAAATGTTTGTTTCTAAGAATTAAAATAAAGGAACTTTGGGTTTTATGTTCTTTATGGTCATTTGGTGATTTAGCACAGACACACTCGGACAGACTCTCACACCTCCTCAGGCTTGGTTTTCTCCCTCTTGCTCTCCTCGATGGCCATCTGCAGCCGCAGGTCATCTCCTCTGCGCAGACGCTCCTCCTGTCAATCACATGGTAATCATTTCATCAACGCATGGAGCGCAGCCCCAGTGGGCTGATGGGAAATGTGTCTCACAAGCATTTTGAGACACAATTCCCACTCAGATCAGATGCCTGAGGTCACCAGGCATGTCTTTTCACTTCTACTGAAATTAAGTACAATTCATTCTTTAATTAGCAGATCAATTTTGTCATGCATAAACATAAGAAATCCTGTTCTACAGTCCTACAGTGTAAACACACCTGAAAACTGGGGCTATCTGTACAATGTACACATAAGGCCTACATTACACAGACATAAGCACTGAACATTTAAAAAGCAGTACTTAAATACATATGAACAGCAATATGTATTTAAAAAGGAAATTCTACCCATTTTTAAAAATCTGGTTAGAGGTTAAGATGTGAGCACAGTTTTGGAGTGGGTTCTGTTGGAAACGTACTCCAGAAAAGTCCAAATTGTTCAGTGGTGGTGAATGGAACCAGACATCCGCCTCTAAAATCTCCCTCACAGAAAGTTATTCCATCAAATGGTTATGGTTGCACGGCCTGACGCCCGTTTTTCCAGAGTTTTGAGATTTTGGTCCTAAAACTAAACCCATTCATGGTGGAGGGATACATGCAGGGTGTTGTGAGGCAAAATAGACCCCAAAACTTAGTTTAGATTCACTATTTTACTTTCATCAACATCCATAAAAACATTAAGACATAAATGGAGCTTCACTGTAACTCTATTTGTGTTGGAGGCATCTGGTTCCATTCACCTCCGCTGTAAAGATCTGAGTCCCTACAATGAACCACTTCACACCAAATCCACACTGAATGACGGTTTACAACCCAACTACTGAATTATGATGGAATTTGGTGGCAATCCCTTTTAGGAGCCCTTATTAGAATTTAATTTGCTTTGATTTACCTTGGCAAACACTGTATAAGCTGTCCATAAATTGTCCAACTATTGCTTTTGTAATGTTAATCAGTGCTTGTGACGTCCCTTTGCAGTGTAGCCTCCAAACCAGGGGTTACCAAACTGGATTATACACTCACATTCCAAATTGATCAACTTGAACTACTGGATTACTTTTAATGAACGCTGAATTTCATCACTGAAGTGTAAGACATCTCTGAACACCGGCAAGCGCCGCACTGCGGTGGCAGTTTCCGAGCACTAACAAGACACTGAAACCAGGCCGCAGTGCATCGAGGCTGGGTTCAGGATTGATGCTGTGATTAGAGATTAGGCATGTGCAGGAGAGAGAGAGAGTGGTAATGGGAGCGGCTCCACCCCGGTGGTTCGGGTGGACCTGGACCCCTGACCTCTTGGTGAGCCTCCTGGCTGAGTGTGAGAGCGAAGCGGAGTTCAGCGTCCTCCAGGGGGTCAGCGCTAGTCTGGGGGAGGGGGAGGGGGGGCAAGGACAGGAGTGAGTGAGTGAGTGAGCGGGGCCTTGTGCAAAAGCCTAGGTAAGTCTGAAGGGCCTCAGCACTCCCTAACCTAAGCTAGCAGCGGAGCGAGCCGTGAGTTCGACAGCGAGTGAGGAAGGAAAGCTGGACAGAAAGGAAAAGTGTCAGCAAGGGAGCTGTTCTGGAGACGGTCAGCATGAGGCACAGAGGAGACTGAAGCAGAGCAGTAAAGGCAGAGTTATATTTTATTTTAACTAGGCATATGCACAGATCCCACAGACAAACAGAGATGCAAAACAGTGTGGGCGACGCATCCTCTTAACTCCGACCGGATAGTTTAAACGATAATGTTTGTTTTAGGGCTCGTCTGTGCTTTCATGGTGAGCTGAGCTGCTGAATGGAGCGCCAAGGTCATGTTTCACTGCTAACTTTGTGCACTGCAAGGGGAAAGAACTTTGATAGGTGAAGGAAAGTAAAGAGACCCTTTATAGTCACACGTGAACACACCACAGCACAGTGTGAACAGTGCAAACTTCTTTCTCTGCATTTAACCCATTCATCAAGTGAAGCAGAGGGCTGCCGCCAATGAGGGGCGCCCGGGGAGCAGTGTGTGTGGGGACAGTACCTTTTTCAAGGGAACCTCAGAAATGACACTAGCAGTTGGGATTCAAACCCACAACCTTCTGATTGCAGGGGAACTCCCTAACCACTAGGCCACCAGGTGAACACAAACCTAGTTCAGGAGTTCTTTCACTGCTTTTCACTAAATTTGTACAGCCACATCATACATACACTACTGTGCTAAAGTCTTAGGCACCTGCACAAACTGTTTACAGGCATTTTTCTCAGCATGTGATAAAGTGTCCTTCTGCTAACATTTGAATAAATGTGCAGAAAGATTTTAGTTTGTAAAAAGTAGTTGATATGGTATGAACTGGTGAGGAGAACACGGGTTCAGTTCCAGATTCCTCCCCAGTTCCTCCAGCCATTGTTTGGATTGTGAAACTCCATCAGTAGCTCCTGATTTAATTTAATGAAGGACTGATTGAGTCAAACCAGGTTTCTGAGGAACTACAGTAATACTGGTCTTCCAGACTTCCACAAGAACACACTGATATACTGAACATAACATCACTGTCTTCTGTACAGTGTTTGTATTTCTTCTTTTCAGTTTTAGTATATTTAGTAATATTTATGTAAAAAAAAAAAAAACACTCAGTGCTCATCTAAAATGTTATTAATTATTTTTGCAGGTGCCTAAGACTTTTGCACAATGCTGTACATAGAAGACTATCGCTGTTCATCTGCATTTATTAGGTCTATGTGGCTAAATGAGAGCCTGAGGATCAGCTTCTTCAGCTGAATGTCCTTCACCAGTTATAACTAGAGCACATCTGCATGCTTAACTAAAATTTTTTGAAGATACTTCATCCATGGCACCATCAACAGGGTTGTTGACGAGCTCACCATCACCCGAACCCTGAGATCTGCTTTCACAAAGAATTGGAACACAAGGAAAGGTCGCACTGACATTTCACTATGATCCCACTCACATTTGTGGCAAATTCCTTTATGAATGTTCTTGATGCTTCTCCGCAGTCGCTGTGTTTACCTTGTTTTGCCAAATCAGATGAAACAGTCGAGGAAGGTGTTCCTGTGCTGCCCACATGTCTTTCAGCTATGGGTTAAAATAAAGTATAACTCCTGAAGACCCCTAAAAATGCCATTTGAAATTAATTCATACTACAACATGGTCTAGAATGTGGCCCCTTATAATCACTAGGTGTTTGAGATGTCTGAGGTACACCAGAGTATCCATGACTCTGAACTAGGTCTCTCTCTTTTGACTGAGCCAGCCATAATCGATCCAAAGCCTCACAGCAGGGGACTACAAATAAAGGAAAACCGTACTGAGGCAATATCATAAGGACATCATAAGCAATATTTGACTCTGTACTTTCAAACGGCATTTTTGAGGGTTTGACCTCTGAAGAGTGGAATTTGTTCTGAATAATCTACTGACTACTGGTACAATGCACTTTTGCAACGGAGTACTTTTTAAGTATAAATGAGAACTAAAGGGTTAAAGTTATTATACCATTACAAAAAAAATCAGGAAAGTTGTATCGCCTTACTAAAACTTGTTACCCAAAAACAAAAGCCAGCAATCTTCTTTGCCTTTGAACTACACACTTCTTCAATTTCTGAGACTTTTCTTTGACTGCTAGTTTTACCTGTAGACGGAGGTGCCGACGGCTGATTGGTGGAGTAACTTTACCTGCTCCGCCTCCTCTTTGCTCATGGCCAATGCCAGCTGCAGCTGCAGGTCCTCCTCCCCAGAGCTCTGAGGCCACGCCTGGTCCGAATCCGAGCCCGAGGGGACTCCTCCTAAACCAGGAGCCGAAGGAGCCGAAGATGCTGGGGGTTAAACAGCTAGGCATTATCACCTCTGAAGTATTTATTCCAAAAAAGTGGCCAGAGCAAAGCGTCCTCCCCAGTCCGAGACTCTGATAAAGGCCCGTTTACAAACTAATACCTCCTGGAGCCCATCTTAAAGGAAAGCTCAACACAACAGGCTCACAGCAACTGGAAGCCAGTAACCATCAATTAGCAAGTGCATAAAGGCCACTCACTTTCATTCACTGTTAGCAACACTAGCTTTTCATTTCATCAGCGTAATTCTAGGGGATTTGAGCGCTGGTCATGCCCGCAGAAACAATGTATAAAATTAATAAAAAATAAAATCAACACATTCTTTACTATAAATTTATACTTCATGGAAAAGGAAGCAAATACTTTTCCTTATTTCAAGGCTAAAACTTTAACATTAGTCACAAAGTTGGTCTAGTTAGCCTTGGCTGGTGCTAAGGTGAAGCAACACACCATCAGAAAGCCACAGATGTTTGTTTTGCATTATAATTGTTTGTCTCTATGAGACAAACAATTATAAACCCAAGAATGATGTCGGGTTGTAAACATTACCAATACAGGCTCACCGAAATACATTTATAAAAAAAGATTCAAAAAGCAAATATAGCTCATATTAACATTTGGAGTATCAAAAGATCACTATAACTGCTGGTCCACTGGTGTAGACCAAGCTATGGCAGACTCACCACTTGTCGTCTGTGCCATCTTCTCTTTGGTCTTGAGTGCATGGATCCTCTCTTCTCGTAGCCTCTCCTCGTCTTTCAGAAGAGTCACCAGCTGCTTGGCCTTCTCTCGTACATTCACACCCTGAACACACAGGCAGGCACGTTCAAAACACAGCACGCTTCCACTTATTTCACTCCTACAGCACTTCTACTGCAGCTGTCAGTATCTAAAAAATATATTCAATTAAATTAAATGACTAAAACATGCCTTTGAATGTGCAAATGCTTACCCAGAGTACACCATTAACAACTGCATGTATTTTAATTTCCTTCTGGATCAATAACGTTTTCTGATTCTTTTTCTCACTCTGATGACTGACTGGAGTTAAATCAGGTCAGTAGTGGTCAAAATCAAAAAACAATTTTGGGGAACAAAGTACTTGATATTTCCTTCATTTGCTATCAAATGCAAACATCATCTGGTTGCGAGAAGAGTGATTTAATCAATTTGTGCATTAAAAAAACTGTTTAAGAGTAGCAAATAATTAAGAATAGCTTTTCGTTTAAGAATAAAAAGTAGTAAATTCTAGTGCATATGGTTAATATTTCAATCATTAAAAGCTGTCATTCCACAATAATCCAGTTTTTAAAATAACAGTGTTATAAATGCAACCTTGTAGGTTCTCCATTGGCAGTTTATACCTTTTAATGTACAAAAACTTGTTCTTAAATAAATAATTAAATGACATAAGCTTAACTGAGACATTTTAATAGCCTAATCTTGCGACACTTCAAATGGTTTACAACAGATCTCTAACAGCCTATGACTCTGTTCATATGTTCAGAACACAGGTCAGATTAATCACACAGCTGGACAGGTTTCACAGAACAGCTCTGAGTGTGTACACGCCAGAGCTTGTGTGTTTGCATTAGCTGAGAGTGAAGAATGGGCTGCTGTGAGTGACTTCTTAACCTTAAACATTCAGAGAGTTGGAGGAATAGGCTGAAGTACATCCGTGTGTGTGTGTGTGTGTACTTGAGTGGGAGGTTTTTATACAGTTCTGCTTTTCCTCTTTCTACTGTGAGACCTTGGCTAAATGTGTGTGAATGGAAATGAACTGGAGGCAGCAGGACGTTTAAGGATCTGCCTCTTATCTAATGTAAGTGCAATACGACTGTCGACTGCTGCTAATCTGCACCTTTATTCAAACCAAAATGAAATATATTAAGGATTAAAAGGGGTAAAAACGATCTTATACCTCATAACATTCATAGGAATAGGTCTCTTTCTATATGCAATATCTACTAGAGCTATACACCATATGCTGCATCTGCCTTTCCAGGTAGCTCTCTAGCTTGGCCTAAAGCATGGTGACAGACTAGAATAAAAACATCAGACTCTAGGAAGTTTTCAGTCTCTTCTAACATGTCATCAGTTACCAAGAGAGAAAACAAGGGGTTCCTTAGCTGCTAAATACATGCTGTTAATGCTATCAATCCAAATCTCTTGATAAAACAAAGATCAACACAAATAGGTTTCGAGTAAATTTTATTGAGCAGTTATTGACCTGCCAGTAAGTCTGCCAGGAAGATATACTGACTTTCATAGGCAACAAAAGAACTTTATTAAACTCTGAGGTTAATATGAGCCATTTGACAGATTGGAATACACTACTGGAACTGCAGGGGGCAAAATAACTTCTATTGTACCATTTAAAAGTGCTCTGTGATATTTGGTCATTCTGACAGGTGGTACGCTACATTAAGCGTAGGGGGTTTCTACTGTTTCAATACATCAAGGGTTTCCCACACTGCACATTTAAGTGTTTTCTTGTCATCTAGTATACCTGACTCATCCAATTACAAAGCCTGGTGTATAGAGTAGGGAAAACACAAAAACCTCCAGAGTGCAGAGTCCCCTGGTCCCCTACGAACCCCTGCGCTAAAATTTAGTTCACTTTAACTTTGACTTGACACTAGACAGTAAGAGGTGAGGAGAAATAGTACTCTCCATTATGGCCCAATAAGCTGATTAACTTAATACTAGTTGATAAATAATGTGTGTGTTGATGTTACCTGGTCCTTGCCATCTCTGTCTATGTACTGGAAGTCTTTGAGTGTCTGGACAGCATAGATGTTTTCCCTGCACTGCTGTGCCACCCTCTCTGAACCCGTCTTAATGAGATACTCCATAAGAGTCATAGCCTGCAAATGAAGAGTCAGGTCATGGGTACTTCAACCAAAACCAAGTGAACTGACCTACGTCTTCACACAAGTCATGGGATCTGCCCCGAGCTTGGGCTGACAATACCCGCAATATACATCCCAATACCATATGAAAGTGCCGTTTTTAGATCATCTGCAATCTGACCTTATACACGTGCCTCCAGTTCTTGCCATGGTCGTTGAGTCTTTTCCACACCATACTCATGATCTCTGAGAAGGCCACTACGTTATACGTCAGGTCCGCAATCTCGGACATCAGAGAACTAGAGGGGCCCCAGGGGTCATTGGAGGTCGCTTCCCTGACCTGATGAGGGACAGTGAAAGAGAAATCAGCGACATTTCTTTTTAAAACATGAATACAGAGTCCTGGGTTCTCCTTTAAGCCAACATAAGCTTTCCTGTTAAGTTCTATCAAACATTAACTAAATCAGTGTTGCAGAAAAAAGGAAAGAAAGAAATGGCTCATGGTCCTTGGGCTTGAAAAGTGCTTCACTTTCCCACAACAATCATGGAGAAACGATTCCTGGCAGTCAGTCAGTGGCATGTTGCTTACAGTGAAAAACGTGGTATTAAAGCACTTTCGAAGGGCTATAAATACAAATAGAAAAACAGAAGTGATACCACAGCAAAGTCTCAGACATAAGCCAGTTCTCCAAAGAGGCAGTTTTGTATTTATCTCTAACCTGGTAAATCAGATCAACCACATTTCATTTACGCTTCCTTTTACAGTCTCACGGTTTTTCTTCATTAGACTGGAATCTCAAGAGAAAAGGTGAAGCAGAAGTAAATAGGGACTGAGGTAAAAAGTGAAAAAAAGATCTTTCACCTTTATCTCTGCCTCCGAGTAATTGTGAACAATGTTCTTCACTTGTCGTCTTAGCGATGAGGTCGACATGGCAACAGGGCGGCTCTCGGTTTCCTGTGAAATCTGGGAGATCGTAAAACAAGGTCAATAAAATACTAACGAGGGTTTGGGACAAAGGGTATCATGATCTATTAGATACAGACACACACACACATTCTTAGAACACATGTACTGGTCCAAAATACTATGCTGTGCAAACAATTCCCATTGATTGTTACGGTGCACTAAAAATTCTTACTGTGAATGATTATTACTGCATACTGATTCATTACTGCATATAGTTAAAATTGATCAATACAAACACTATCAGAAGCTGAAGCACATCAGTGAAGTACATGATACTGTCAGTTTGAAGCCCTTAACTGTACAAGCTATCCAAATATCACTGAACAATGACGAAAGAACGTTGGCAAAAAATTGAATTTATCTATAATGATATTAATATCAAAATTACTCTCTACCCCAAATGTATGTGACCAGTCCCTGCATATTTGGTGGGTCGCTGGCAAGAGTGGAAGATTTTAGCCCACCAATTAGTATGGTGTTATTATTTAACACAGTTAAATAGTCTCTAACGGACACCGCACGGACTAAAGTGTGCTGCGTAGCTAAAAACAGTCTCCACTTCAAAGCTGGAATCTATAATCTAGTCCATGTTTATAGATAACAGTGTCAGAAACCACATAAGCGAGTCTATTCAAGATACTGAACACGTGTACATGGTCTGAGGTGAGTGTGTGACTCTAAAAAACATAAAATATCAAACACCCTTCAGAGACGGAGGACTCCATCATTCATCAACAGGGTGTCCAAATAATTTCACAAAGTGGATATTAAGCTCCAGCATTATCACTTTGTCGGGTCTGAACAATTAATGAATGAATCGACACTGCGGTCTTGGCCAGCGCTGCTGGGAAAGTGAGAATGGCAGGAATTAACACACTCCACTGCCTTCACAATCAAGCATTTGCTGATCGAATGGCTAATGAATCAGAGGATGCTCTGAAACATCGCAACCAATCACAGGAACCCACAGTATCTATAAAACAGCACTGAAACACAGCACTGCCACAACTAAAGAGCATGCAAATCCGACAGGCTTGTCAGGAAAGATCAGCTGCGGTGCAAGTAATCAAAGCAAAATGTAAATAATAGATGTGGAGGCGCTCCTGATTGGCTCAGCTAGATAAGTCACTGTATGAACTGTGTAAAGATTCTAGAGCTGGACCTTCGACGAAAACTAGCCCTCAATTTGTTATTTGTTGTGTTTTGCTGTATCCTGTAAAGACCTCTATCCCTCAGCCTCACTGGTTTGACAGAATTGACTATTCTTCATCCATCTCTGTTCCCTGACTACAACACCCAGCATGCATCAGGCAAACTGCTACTCTCCCCCCTCAGCAGAAAAACACTGAACTGTTGGCCCAGTCACTGAAGTAGAAGCTAAAAAGTACCCCAAATAACACAAACCTAATAAATGTGGGGATGGGGAACCTCTAGCAGCCCAGCCTCATGTATCGGCAGCTGTAGTTTTTAAAAAGTTCCTCCCACATTCAAGATGCATCATTAAATGGGGCTTTTCCTGGTCTTTAAACTGGAAAATCTAAACCCTTAGACATGGCAGGACCCCTGTAGGATGCGAGTATGTAGATGTAACCATGAGTAAACTGTTTATTTTGGTCAGAGTGCCCCTTTAGTGCAGCTAAACACACCTATGGAACACATTCTGCACAACTCCAGACAAACATTTCAGTAGAAATGTCCCAACCCAGTTTTCACCCCAAACACAATCTGATATTTCTACTACTACTAGTAAACATTAAATTACTTTGTGCATTTTTCACATGCGCATTCTGGACTGACACATTGTTGTTTGGCCTGTGTTTCACAAATGACGATTTTACAGTATGTTTAATATTAATTACAACCCGACTTGACTGACCTCCCCGATGATTTGGCTACTTGAACATGTTGCAGTAAAACCAATTTTTTGCAATGTACATATTTGTGCACACTCTGAACTCGGTACGTGCGGTAACCTTCAAACTTACAAGGCATATCATTTGACCTGGAGTGCCCAAACCTTTGCATATGACTGTAGCTGATAAACGGTCTATTAAATTATACCTGGATTTGTTCTGATCCTCACCAAGTTGGCACAGATCTTTTTTTCCCCAAAAATGAGAATCTGCCAGATTATTATTGATGCACAACTAAAAACAGTCTCCACTTCAAAGCTGGAATCTAGTCCATGTTTAGAGATAACAGCGTACAGTGTCAGAAACCACATAAGTGAGTCTATTCGAGATACTGAACACGTCCAAACGCTCAGAGGTGAGTGTGTGACTCTAAAGCTCACTGGCATATTGCAGCCTCCTGTGGATTAACAAACAATACATAACACCATATTAATTATAATCTTCTAGATTACTCTAAACAACATTACATCCCTACCTGGACCCGTTTCTCTCGCTCACTCTCTGTCTTTGTGTGGGTGCTCAGCCTGCTTTAGCCTGTCCGCTGCTCCAAACCTCCGCACGGCCACATCAGGGCCCACACGAGCCGGGCAGAATCAGGAGCTGTGGAGAAACAGAATGGAGAGGAGGTGTGTTAGAGCAGAAATATAGAAACCCCACGTCTGGCAGCTGAAAATTGCTGCTGGGGAGAAAAACAAGTGTCTCACTACAATACAACAGCAATCAACCCGTGCCTGCGGGCAGAGTGGGCAACAACGTTACTAAGGTGGTTCTACACTCTAATGGCAGCCTATAAAAAAGTCATGTTTATAGCAGTGATCCCAAGTGTGTGCGAGTGGAGCCCCACCACTTCAAGACCTCCAGAAACAGCTTTACGGAAGGAAAAGCCACTTTAAACATAAGCTAATGGGACAAGGTTTTATTTCAGGATATTTATTTTGATCACTTGTACAGATTCTATTGAACTCTTCTAAAACTCACACAGTGTAAACACCAGTTGGCATTTTCAAATCATGTACAATAAAGAGTGAAATAAAATAAAAAAGGAGGATTATACAATGTTTTGTTCTAACAGCGACAACATGCTCATCATGCCCACAGAATGTTGTGGGAATTTTACATACTACTTTTTAAAATAATTTATAAATTGCTTTTATTTTTTACAATAATTTATAAAAGTAGACATTTAGTTCCTATTTTAAAGAACTTCAAAAATTTATGGAACCCAAAGCCTAAATGAGCTTGCAATGAAAAATAAACATGCACTAAATTGCCCCAGGTGAGAGTGTGTGTGTGTGTGTGTGTTGGCTCTGCGATGGACTAGGACCTGTTCAGGGTGTTCTTGTAAGCGCTGGGATGGGCTCTAACAATTCCTGTTTGGATATATATATATATATATATATATATACACACACACACACAAATGAAGATATATATAATAACAGACTATAGATATAGAAAATCTATGCAGATCATTCCTTATTCACCAACTAGCACAGCGCCCATTTAAAAACTGTAAAAACAAATCAAAAAACAAAAAAAAGTAAAACAAATGCATACTGCTGGGCCCTATCATGATGTTTACAAAATACTCAGCGAATCAGAGTCAGCACTGAGACAAGTGTCAGCTATCATCAGACTATCTGACACCACACTGACACTTAGTGTTGTTTGTAACACCTCCCTGCATTCCATGGACTCCTAACATCGGCTTCACTACCAGCAACTGATTCAAGGCTTTTGCTTCCCTGGAGATAAAGTATCATTCTTGGACACTGGCAGGGGAACAGTGACCACTTCAGGTGTCTGCTGCCCTGGGGTGTGAGCTCCAGATTCTGAAACTTACTCTTCAAGATTCACTACAGTTTTACCATCATCAGCATCACATATGAAGACGTGTGAGGAGGTTTTGGATAGTGAATAAAATAAAATGCCAACAGTGGCACAAAATTGTTCACAGCATTAGTGAATGGAACCAGACATCTGTCTCTAAAAGCTCCCTCCCATAAAGACATTCCATTAAATGGTTATGGTTGCACCACCTGATGCCTGAGACGTTTTACCAGAGTTTTAAGAAGCTTTTGGTCTGAAAACTGAACACATTTATCATTGAGGTGTACATACAGGATGCTGAGAGGCAAAATAGTCCTTGAAGAAAAAGAGATTTATTCAGATTCACTATTAGATCATCATTAGTATCCATATAAACGCTCAGAGACACGTGGAGCTTCACTGGGGGTCGATAGTAAATAAAGTGACTGGATTTGTGTCAGAGACGTCTGCTTCCATTCACCTCCACTGTAACGAGTCTCTACAATGAACCGTTCCACACCAAACCCCCTAACACACAGGTGTTAACAGATAAACAAATGTTTGTTGACTGCCACATTCTGAGCCTCAACATTGCAAACCTAAATGATAAATAAAGAGGTCAAGGCCTTAAACCCAGCAGCACCCTTCCCTACATGCCAGGCTTCCAAGGAGTGGCAGATGAGACACTAAATCAACACGATTACACAATTCTCCCGGGCGATAACAGTTCCAAAGTGTGTGTTCAGACATTCAGATCAAAGTCCCCCCAAAACTCCGGCAAAGTATGTGTGTCCACCAACAGCTAGCTTTATGTTTTAGGCCCTTTTTTATTCTGCCCTTCCTAACTGAGCTCAAGTTGACTTCTCTCAAGTTCCCAGCAGCTAACAAGTGTCAGTGAGGAGCAACAGTTGATAAACTTTGATTATGTCGAAATACAAAAGAGCTATTTAATGAGCAAAACGAAGTGTCGGTCCCTCGCACAACAGGTCAATATGAATGAAAACAGGCTTGAAGTTCTTGATTAGCCACGAACACGTATGGCTAAGTGCCTAACAACAACAGCAAAGGAAATGAAGGAAAGGAAGAAAAAAATTGAATAGGTCATTTTGTGGTTTGGGGAAAAATGAAAGCGACTTAAGAGCTGACGGTGTTTGTAAGATGTGAAAAAATAAAGGAATGCAATGTGTTTACGAGGCTGAGGTTAGCTTTCAGCTGTTATTTCCCCGTCCCACCTTAAAAAGGGCAGCAGTTACTGCTGCCCTTCTTAAGGTGGAACGGGGGAAATGACAACAGGAAGCTAACTTCAACCTCGTCCAGCATGTTGACTTTACCTGACAAGGCTCACACAGAGACTCCACTATGGTTCTCGAACGACTCGCATCGACGAAAAGAAACACAAACAGCCCTCTTTTCGAAAAATAAACCCCAACTTTACACCAGCAGAAGACTCTCAATTAGGTCTTATCCGTGCTAACCGTGTTAGCCAGCCAGCTAAGCTTACAAAACCGTGTTTTATTGCTCAGTCCGGCTGAAAACACCTTGAAACGAGAGTCCTATAGCTTCCCAGAGGTGTTCTGGTGTGTCTTTAGGACCGAAAAAAGCAGCTTTAGTGAATAAAAATGCAAAAAAAATGCCCCCAGAACAGAGAGAGGAGTACAGACAGTCAGGCAGGGACCGTTACTGTAGCAACAGCGGCCACAGCGCGAGACCAGCGTCTGGCCACGCGCGCGCCACCCTCGCTACACCTTTCAATCAATAAAAACAACACTTTAATTTTAGTAATTTTTTTATTTTTAAAATACAATAAAAAAATAAAATCAGTACTGACCCTGGAGCTGGAGATACGAGGAGATGGCGGCGATTCCGCTTCCGTTCAGTCAGAACGGAAAGGCCGCACCCCCTCCCTCTCTCCACACTGCACAGAATTCTGTAATCAAAATATTCCAGATTTCAATTTAAACCTGTTTTATGTTAATAATGGTGCTTTGGAGCTTTAAGATAAAGTTTAGAAAGCCTGTGGATACAAACAAGTGAAGGCAAGGTCGGGACCATAACAAAGGGTTCTTATAATAATAATAAGAAGAAGAAGAACAAGATGAACACACACACATACATATATGACACACACACACACACACACACACAC
>JBBPCX010000006.1:1706178-1726125 GCA_037974365.1 Hydrocynus forskahlii
TGTGTATTAAAGTAACTAATTAACAAGCAAATGACATTACCAACTGCTTTTTTTTTATTGAACATTATCATGTCCTATCAACAGTTATAGTGAAACCAAACAGTATAGACACATTCACAATTGATGTTCATTTGATACACACACTGTCAACATGACGGTGTATTATTACTATTTATTATCATTATTATTATTATCATTATTATTATTATTAGTTCATAGTTCATAGTTCATGTTCACACCCCATCCCACAGAAAATAACAGATTTCTGGTTTGGGACACAGACTTATTGTCAGGAGGTCTCCATCTGCTGTGTGGTTTGTGAAACAGCTCCCTGCAGGGGCCAGGTGAGCAACTGCCTCCTTGCATTAGAAAAGGCAGTTCTCTAGTAATTCATCAGAAAGAAATGTTTAGAAAAATGTGAAACAAGACCCAAAAAACCCAAAAAGGTCAACCATTGCACTATAGTGTAGCTAATTTCAGCATGTGCTTGGCTTCCAGCTTCCTGATGCAGCACCATCTTCATCCTCTTGATGGCTGAAAGGCCCCAGGTGGGGACTGGGTTAGGTTTAGTCCCCTGGACCGTGGCAGATGTGGACAGTGCGTGCTGACGAGGGCGTGCGTCACCAGTACAGTCAAGTGAAGTAGTGTGTGATGGTTAGTTGGACATAGTGTGTGCCCCCTGTTTCGAGTGGAGATGCGAGTCGGAGCAGGGGGTCTTCCTGAGCTCAGCCCTCGGCCCCGTTCACCCCAGCAGACGACAGCCTGCTCTTGGCCTCCAGTACCTTCTGCTCCTCTGTCGCCACCTCTTGCGCTGAGGTGACTTCTTTTTCCATGTTCCTCAATCCCAAAGAGACCCCACCCTCGCCTCCCTCCCTCAAACTGCTGGTGCTGACCTCAATAATAACGATGCCTTCCCCTCCCTCTAACTGGAAAATGCCCTCCATTTGCCCAGCTCCTGTCCCAACGACTGCTGTGGGGTCAGCAAAACCGTCCCCAGCCTCAGAGCTGCTGCCCTCGCCTTCTATCAGTGCGATCATTTGAACGCTTTGCCCGGCACCCGCGTCCCCATCTATCTTGGTGTCATTGGCCAGCTCGAACACGACTTCCTGCCCTCCCAGAGGCATCAAGGCTTGGGCTGAATGGCAGGACAGGCCCAGGTCTTCATGCTGGCCTTCAGCATAGCCCGAGTTCGGCTGGATGTCATCATCACTCTGAGGCTCCGTCTGGAAATGAAGGACAAACGATTTCTCCCCCACCCCGACGCCACCCTCAATCCCGTCAATTCTTTCGCCGCCTCTCTCCTCACCCCACTCCTGAAGCAGATTGAGAGAAACCATCCCAGTCTTCTCCTTCACCCCAGCTCCCTCGTTCTCTCCCTCTGCCTGAAAGCGAAGCACATAGGACTTTTCCCCTCCCTCTCTGCTCCCGCCCTGCCCTTGTTCCCCTTCTCCTTCAAACTGTAACACATAAGACCTACCTTCCTCAACCCCTTCTTCCATCTCTACCTTGACCTGCATCCCTTCCCCCGGCTGCCTCTCTCCCGCCTGCTTCTCAAAACACAGAACAAAGTGCTCCCCAGAAATGGGCTCCGAAAGCTTGTCTGTAGCAGGTGCACTCTGGGACTCGCCTGCCGAGGCACAGGGGCTATTCGTTGGGGCACTTTCTGTTGGAGTCACCGTGACTGGGGAAGAATGCGTTTCAGGCACTGGATCTGAGTTGTGAGGTGGCACTGATGTCAGAACCTGAATATTAAGTTCCTGGGACGAACTTGCTGGAGTGACCGGAGCAGCACTTGTGGTTGCTGTAGAGGTGGTGGAAGCAGCTGATGTCTGAGTTGCTGGTGCAGGTGTTGTCTGTACCAGGGAACCAGATGTCAGGGTTTTGGCCTTGGGTTTGCGCCCACGTCTGGTTCTAGCGTTCCTGGTACGGCTGAGAGTTCCCAAAATGGGTCTGTTAATGGCTGTTGTGTTTTGGGGTGGGGCAGTAATGAGGGGAGTGTTATTATTTGTGAGTATAAACCTCTGCTGGGTCTGGAGCGGTTGGAACTGTGAGATCTGAGACTGGGGTGCCGCCAGGACCTGGGGCAGTGCAGGGATGGTCTGCACCAGGGGGAGGGGCTGTGGTGCTGAGGGGGCAGGGAGGGCGTTTGTGTTGGTTGCTGTGGGAACGAGGATGAGACTTGGCTGGTTTCCATTGGTAGACTGGCACTGAAGAAGCAGGAAGTTCTGTGAGGGTGGCTGTATTGGTGGTGGCGGAGGAGGAAGTGGGGGAGGAGGAGGAGGGGGAGGGGGCAGGACCGGCTGCGTTGGCACTGGATTGGACAGCGGGATCAACTGCAGTCCCATAGGCGTCTGGATCATGAAATAATTCTGTGAGGTGTTCGGAGGAATGTCCAGGTTGGGCGGCGAGAGGATCAACGTGGAATTCCCGTCGGTGGGAAACAGCGAGCTCAGCCCGCCCGCGGCGTTCAGGTTCAAACTCAGTGTGGTCGCCGTGGTTTCAGAGGTCCCACCCTTCCCTGTGATCTTTCCTGCATCTTTCACACACGTGGCCCCTCCTGCACTGTTGTGTGTCCGGAGGTGCCTCTGCAAGTATGAGTGCATGACGAACTCCTTGCCACAGTGCTGGCACTTGTAGTCTTTGCGTGAGAAGTGCGTGCGCAAGTGCAGATGCAGATTGGAGGAGTGCGTAAAGCTCTTGTGGCACTGCGTGCACTGAAAGGGTCTCTCTCCGGAGTGCGTGCGCTCGTGCTGCTTCAGGTTGGAGGTCTGGGAGAAGGTCTTGCCGCACACAGAGCAAGCATGGGGACGCAAGCCCGAGTGCAGCTGGCTGTGTCTCCGCAGGCAGCTGGTGTTCTTGAACGACTTGCCACATTCCTGGCACACATAGGGCCGCTCGCCCGTGTGCTGGCGCAGGTGGTACTGATAGTGCGAGCTCCACTTGAAGGTTAGAGGGCAGTATGGGCACTGGAAGGCCCGCACTCCTGTGTGCACCTGAATAAGAGGAAAGAAGCAGATGTATAAACATCTGAGACACAATTTTCTCCAAAACAGATATTTCAAAAGCTTGGAATTTTTTTTTTGTCTAGACCAGGGGTGCTCAAAACCAGTCCTGGAGGGTCAGCATCCAACACAATCAACTGTTAATGGCCAGGTTTTGTAAGTGTGTGTTAGGATTACCACCAAAGTGTGCTGGACACCAGCCCTCCACACCTAGACTTGGGCACCCCTGGTCTATACTCTACTTTGGTTTAAATCTCCTCCAGTCACATATGCATATTCACTGTACCAAAATAATCAATACAATGCTACAATTTCACATCGTAATGCATCTTTTCGTCCGGACTCGTAACTGAATAAAATCTTTGTGAGGAAGAGATTTCAATCCCTACTGTAACTAAACCTTTAATATGTACAGTATTGAGGCTAATACTTTACATAGGAATGCATTACAGTAATCTAAAGACTTCTTGTGGTACACAATTCATGCATAGCATGAATGTCATCAGTATCAACACTTACCAACTGCATATTTCATAACAGAGAGCTTAGGTAGTGCAGCACACTACCCAGAGTTCTCAAACTTGGCAATTTTGTCAAAATATAATTAAATTTCCCCCATAATAATGTCTTTAAGTATAGTGATAGTGATTTTTCAGTATTACCCACCCTTAGTAACAGCATTTAGTGTGTGAGCATTTACCCGCTGATGGATGGACAGCAGTGAGGATCTCTTAAAGCTCTTTCCGCACTCTGTGCAGCGGTATGGCCTTTCTCCCGTGTGGTCTCTCATGTGGTAGCGCAGTCCTGATGAACCCTTAAAGGCCTTCCCACACTCTGAGCAACGGTACGGCCTCTCTGTCACAAAAAAAAAGAACAAACAAACATCGAAATGAAGGCACAGGCAAGAGGTGACCCATGGAATCATTCACAGAAGGCATGAGATGCATATTTTATGCCAGGATCTGTATTGTGGTCCTGGAGTAGCATAACATGCACATATTAGACGTTCCCAACTCCCACATCTGATTCAACTTGGGATGGGTTTGTTAATTAGCTGATCTGACATTCTGAAGCTCCAGCCCAAGTTCTCCCCCCTTCTCCAGTTAAACAGTCCTTTCTCATAGCAAGGCAGGTTCAAACTCAGTAGACTGCTGAACAATTTATGTACCCCATTTTTAGTTTCACAAATGTACCCCATTTTAGTCAAATCCACTAGCTAGGACATCCCAGTCACATAACACCACAGATCCGGGAGGGTCCCCTCACCTATTATTGCAAACCCTTTAGTTATAGCAAGAAAATCACGAACGCCAGCGCCCTCTGCTGGTATGACATAATGAAGTTATATTGTTTATGTGCGGGTTTTGTTTTACATTAACCAACAAGGCAAACAGTTCTCTGGTTGGTTTTGCTCTCTCACCGTTATTCGCAGGAGAGCTCTTGCTCGCTCCTCCTTTCCTCCCCGCCTTCCCCGATGCCCTGGCGGTTGGTTTCCCACCAGCCGGCCTCTCTCCCTCCTCTGTGACGGCGATGAGGCTGACATGGATCTCTCTCTCTCCCTCAGCCTCGTCCTCCTCTCGCTTGGCAGAGGGTGAGGACGACAGCGGAAGGGAAAGGGAGAGGGAGGGAGGGCAGACAATTTCAGCCTCAGCCTCGGCCAGCAGCCTCTGCTCCTCCGTGTGGGAGAGCTGGTGGGTAAGCAGCGAGGAGAGCAAAGGGAACGAGCGGTCACATGCTGAACAGCTGAACTGAGAGCGAGGCGGCTGGGACAGAGGGTGCACCTGGACGGGGAGATGGACACAAAACACATTTTAAAAAACACAGAGTCCCCTGTATGCATGCCAGGCTGACACAGGAACAATCCCATTATAACAGACATCATAACGTTTCACAACCTTAATGGAATAGTTCAGTCAAGAATCATCTATTCATTCCCTGAACTGTTTATCCTTAACCAGGATGGCAGGGGTTGCTGGAGCAAAAGGCAGAAAAACACCCTGGATAGGTCAAGATCTGGCCGATAAGCTGAGACACGACTGGAGTCCAGGACTGGATGCTTTTTGAGCGTGCTGAGAGAAGTTTTGGGAGTTTACAGAAAATATTTGGGTGACTACTGACTTCTAGTGTTAGCGACGTTAGCCTTGTAAGTCCAGTTCTGAACTAACAGAGAAAAAATGTGTACTCCAAACATGTCTTAGCTGATCAACCACATCAGAAAAAGTATGTCTGAGGTTTTGCCAAACAATTCCTTTAAGATCGATGCATCATTTCTGCAGTACACTCCTGCCACCCACCTGTGCCATGTGTCTGCTCAGCGAGTTGCTGTTTTTGAAGTTCTTTCTGCAAAATGCACATTCTGACAAAGCGGCCACTTGCGTGGTCGTATCCACTGTGGGCTCGGTGGCATCAGCGGGCACAGAACTCGCGAAGCTCTGGAGCAGATCATACTGAACCTGCCCGGCCCCGCCTCCAATCCCACCCAAACCAAGAAGCTCCGCCCCCTGTGCACTTTCGGACACCGCTGTTGTCTCCACGACCTCCTCAAAGTCTGCCAGTAAGGGTGCCGTTCCAATCAGGGACACTCCACAGCCCTGAGCCTGCTCAATCCCCTCTCCCGCAGTGACCCCGCCCCCATGCTCCGCCCCCAGGCCGTCCAGGTGAAGGGCCTGGTGCTCTTCCAAGTGTGTCTGGGTTCCGAATGTTTCGTTGCAGCTGCCGCAACTGTAGAGCAGCACGTTGGCGCCCGTTTCCACCGTCTCCTCCATGCCAACATTCTGACCGTTTTCGGAGGACGAAGGCGTGTGGTGTGACAGGAAAACCTGCCCAACTCCGCCTTCCTGCCCACCCACGAGCCCCACCATGTCTGATATCGTCATGCCGACTGCCCTCAAATCTTCTGAAGTCGCGCCTTCGAGCACCACCTCCACCTCTGCCTGTTGCCCCACCTTCCCCGCTTTGGCCACGCCCTTGGCCTTGCCTTCTACGTGTGAGTTGCGGTGCAGTGCCAGGTTTGAGGAATGGGTGAAGCTGCGGCCGCAGTCGCCGCAGATATACGGCCGCTCCCCCGTGTGTATGCGCATGTGCTGCCTCAGGTTGGTGGACTGGCTGAAGGCTTTGCTGCAAACCACGCAGACATAGGGCTTGACGCCGAGGTGCACGTTTTTGTGCCTGCGCAGACTGCTCGAGTTCTTGAAGGCTTTGGGACAGCTGTCGCACGGGTATGGGCACTCGCCCGTGTGCTGGCGCAGGTGGTACTGGTAGTGCGAGCTCCACTTGAAGGTCAGAGGGCAGTACAGGCACTGGAAGGTGCGCAAACCTGTATGGACACTGCGGTGGACCTGGACAAGGAATGGGAACAAAAGATAAAACAAAAGAAAATCAATCCCTCTGGGTTTATTTTTGTGTTTTTTTCTGATAAAACATGCACAATTTTTAGGGGATATAATATTACTGTGTGCAATTTGTTACTTTATTACTGTTTTGCCAGTGCCTGCTGAGGACACTCCAGTGTATATCTGTATATATATAAAATATATATGTTTTGCTGTATAGCTTTTAATCTGTTGTTTTGCTGCTCTTACCTTTCTTCTTTCTGCCGTAACAATGCAAATTTCCCACTTGTGGGACTAATAAATGTTTATCTTATCTTATCTATCCACACAATTTGAGGCCAATACATATTAATAGTATTTCCAATACATCTCAATTATGGAAGAGCATTCATCATCAGACTGCACCTGGGAGGGTCTGGAGATTTCACTTGGGATGGGAGTCAAATCTCTAGATACAGAAACTGCTTATTAATGTCAATAACATTTAATGAGCCTTCCATCCATAATTTGGTGTAGAGAAAATAAAGACATCACACAAAAAGATGTAAATTTTTTTTTCTCTGAAAATATCCATCCCTAGAATTATCACTTGGCCACAAAAATAAGAATAATTGTTATTACTGCTACTGTTCCCCATCTTTGTTATTATTTGTTTTAATTTTCACCTAATGCTGCCATTGTAACTACTATAATACTGTTAACATTATTGCTACAATCATTAGTAACGTGATAGTAACAGCAATCACACTTCTGTTCTTCTTAAGGTTTATTTTTGTCTATAGCCAAAAAAGGCGCAGACTTCAAGACACTAAAGGTCAGATCAGTTATAAAAATGGACGTGTGTCACGGTTTGTCGTGGTTTAATTAAAAATAATCAGCCTGCGAAAGCTGCTCCGCGTTCAGTCGTCTTAAATCATGAATGGCTTGGTAAGAGCCAGTTGACGCCCCTGGTGGTTCGCTGGGAACCGAATGAAGAGAATCAGAAAGTGCCCATTTAGATCCATGTTGCCAGTTATTATTTTTCACAAAAAATAAAACATAAAACCAATTTGCCCATAAAACCAATGTTTATGTCTCCAAACAACCACACATTTTCTCGTGGAAATGAAGTTTTTATTACTGTCTTGTTATTGCTACTACTACTATTAGTATTATTAGTGTTATTGTTATAATTTCTTTTTTAAGTAAAGTATCCTTTATTGTGTAAATACTAATCCACTAGAACAGCATCTTCATTTCCGTTTTTACTGACGGGAGGACGTTGTTGGTGGAGCTCTTTTTATAGTATCCAAGGTATGTAAACAACCTACTAACAAGGGCATTAACACAAAAGTCGACCAGTCGTGTGTTTTTTTTCCCTCTCTCTGTGCGCTTGTGCACACAACGCAGTCTCTGCCTCTGATTGGCTGACGCTGACACGCGTTCCGTGACTTAACCAATTATAACAGTCCCTTCATAAAAAGGGTGGTACCGTTGGCGCGAGTGGAATCTAAACACAAAGCCACAACAAGACGAGAGACACGGCAGCAGAGGAGACAGACATCACATGTGTGGAGATACTTCACTCTAGACATGCAAACAGCATGGAGACCTGCACAACCTGCAAGTCGGTGTTAAAGTACAGGAACAGTACCGGCGTTCTGCACGGCATCTGAAACGGCACTGCTAGCTAACATGGCTAACGCTAGCACTGCAGAGAGTCGTCCAGTTGTTTTGTTAAATTGTCATGTTGACTGTTACTGTTACAAGGAACTTCAATAAAAGTTGCTCAATGTTGGTCACCTGTGTTCCTCTGCTTCGTGTGTGATGACGTCATCAAATGACTAGTCAACTCGACTTTGACTATGTTGACGGATTAGTCGACTTGAAAAAATCCGGAGTCATTAATGCCCTACTACTAACAACATACTGCCGTTATACAGCTCCGTCCCTGCTCACAGGTAAGACTCACCTGCAAGAGCGAAGAGCGCTTAAACGCTTTACCACAGTCATCACACTTATACGGCTTCTCTCCTGAATGAGACCTAGAGAGACAAGGGACACTGTATTTATCCACTGAGGGGACAAAAAAACTTTGTAGGTCAAGACATTTATACACTCACTGGCCACTTTATCAGAAACCCCTGACTGGAAGATTCACCTTGACGATGTATGGTTAGAGGCATCTGATGGACAGTTTATGTTCAGAGCCATCCTCTGGACCTTCACCAGCAGTCAGTTCCTGACCCCAGAGCTGACGTGTATAAACCCCACCCCCCACATTACAGCAGGACCACTACTACATCACCACTGTCAGAGCCAAGAACGGTCCAACCTCCAACTATTAACTGGTCGGGCAAAGGTCCAGTCATGTCGTTTCACTGATGAAAGGTACAGAAGGGGGGGGCTGTTCTACAAAATAAATGTGTCTGAAAGGGCTCTATAACCAATTCTGGTTTCCTAAAGAACCTTTCGTGATCCTTTTTAAATCTTAAAGAACCTCCACATCACACAAAAGTTCCTGGAGGAGCCATTACATTACCTGAGTGTTCTTCACACTTATCTCATCTACATCTTCTATGGAATCACTTCCAGACCCTTGTAGTTTGTTCCTTGGAGGTGTTTCCGATAAAATGGCCAGTAAGGAGAACTGTCTGGAGTCTCACCTCTGATGGTACAGCAGGGCGGACGAGCCCTTGAAGGCCTTGGGGCAGAGGTTACAGCGGTACGGCCTCTCGTTGTTATGGCTTCGCTGATGATGTGCCAGCCTCGAAGACCACTTGAAGCTCTTTCCGCAGTCCATACACTGGTAGGGGTGCTCCGGGTTCTGGGACACGGTCACGGACGTCGACGATGTCACCATTTCGACACCCGCAAGCACCACCGTTTCTGACTGTTTCTCCTCCTCCCCGCCCTTCTCTCCATCGTCATCGCCCTCCTCAGCTGGGGTGAGGAGGGAGGGGAAAGGAGAGAGGGAGGAGGGCGGCTGTGTGGGAAGAAGTTCGGTTTGGACCACCAGGGTGGCCACGGTGTTGGCCATCGTACCCCACAGGCGCAGGGGGCCAGTGCAAACAGTGCGGGTGGGGTGGGGTGGGGTGGTGGGCAGGATGGGGTCCTAGTCACCTTGATGGTTTTCGCTACATGTGGGAGCCATCGCAGATGTGTGGTGGAGTCAGCGCCTCTCCTCAGCTGGATGACCAGACCCTGGAATAAAGGACAAGGGAATGTTCTTCACCTCAACAGCCAGCTCAAACATTAATAAATGTTTAATCAACCCCTCATAACCTCCATGCGTTGTGTTTCTATGAGGGGTGTACCGAGACAAGTATTGGGTTTGATACAGTGATCGATTGTCCGTATACAATCTTTGATAACTGGCCTCGCTCTCTCAGGGCAAGATGACCCTTCCACTCCCCCGAGCAGTCTGTGTTGTGTTCTCCTCCAAGCGTGTTGAGGCTGTCCAATGATCTGAACTAGGAGATCCAAAACTAAAGTGTTTAAAGTGACCGTTCTGTCATATATGAACACACCACAGCACACGGTGTGAACAAAGTGAAATTCCCTCTGTATTTAACCCATACACCAAGTGAAGCAGGGGGCAGCCAGAAACACAGCGCCGGGGAGCAGTGTGTGGGGACGATACCCCAGTGGTGCCACTAGCAGTCCTGGAATTTAAACCCACGACTTTCTGATCGCAGGGGCAACTCCATAACCACCAGGACACCAGCTACCCCACAACCCAACACTAAACCCACTTGTGATGGATCAGTGCATGCAGGGCAACATGATGTATGAAGCATTAAATACGTGTGTCTCTGTGTGTGTGTGTGTGTGTGTGTGTGTAAATATAATACACTCTTCCTGGGTCTGACCCAAACCATGTGATTTAAATACCACCCAGGCCACTACCTAATGAGAGGGTAAACACACCTGCCGCAGTGTCCAGAAGGGTGAGAGTGTCTGTTGATTATTGATCAACCTTCCCCTTTAAAACCCCCCCTCTCCCACCCCCACCCCTCCCTCCCTCCTCCGGTCTGTGTCCGTGTGTGCCCGCTGTGTCTGGTGGAAATAAACTCTCCGGACTGCCGGGCCGGCCCGGTTCGGGCACAGAGGCGCACTCACCCCCCTCAGTGCGCGCGCGGCGCTCCGGCCGGTTCTGCCGCAGATGTGCGGGTTTTAGTGCTGCAGTGTGGAGCCGGCCTGCTCCTCTCCATCTCTCCTCCCTCCCTCTCTCTCCCTCTCTCTCCCTCTCTCCTTCTCTCTCCCTCTCTCGCCCTCTCTCTGTCTCTCCGCGGTATTCTCTGGGGCGCGCGCCGCGCCTGGTGATCGATTAATCGGCTGTAATCGGTAGTATTTTGCGCCGAATCGGGGCTGAGGTCCGCAGTGATGCTCCACACAACCTTAACAACAACCTGGAGCACAAACTAACCCACCCCGCACCAACACGCGCCCTGATTGGCCCCTGCCGCTCCTCTGTCCTCTCCTCTCATTGGTCAGGGGCCTCAGCGCAGATGAATTGAGGCAAAAATTAGTTTCTAATTCGCATCTCCCAAAAAATTATGTCCTCAGGACCACCAGTTCCGACCACTCACAGCCGTGCTGCGCGTTCAGATGCGAGAAGACTTGCCCGAAGCCAAGCCCGAGACTCCTGTGCGTCTGCTGGGCTTCGCGCGGGTGTTTCTGGGTAATGTGGTTTTTTGTGTCCAAGAGACTACAGGCCGAGAGTCCCAAAAATAAAACACACTGTTCACTATTGAACCCCCAGTGTTTATATGGATGTTGATGGTAATGATGGTAATATAGTGAATCTGAACTAAATCATTTTTCTTTGGGGACTATTTTACCTCACGACGCCCTGCATGTATCCCTCCATCATGAAGGGGTTTAGTTTTAGGACCAAATTCTTCTCAGAACATCAGGTGGTGCAACTTTTCTTAGGCATCAGGCGGCGCAAGCATAACAAATGATGGAAAAACTTTCTGTAGGAGCATTTAGTGGCAGACGTCTGGTTCCATTCACCTCCACTGTGAACTGTTTCTCAGTGAGTTTCTCCAGAGCAGGATGTTCCTCGCCAAGCACACTTTGTTTACACGCTGAACACTTAATTTTGCAGATTGTTTTAAAAAGCAGGAGAATTCAGCTATAAAGAAAAGGCAGATTGTGTTGCTTGTGCACATTAATTCCTTTATTGTATCTGGCACACCTTTCACCTTTCTGTCAGAAAACCATATGACATACAGCATGTGGGGCAACTACGCAGTCAAACAATCGTAATAATTTTCAAAAGAGATGATAATGCCTGATTAGAAGCAGTATAAAAGTATAAAACAAAAAAGAAAAAACGGAAGTCTTGCTTCCGCTCAGTGGAAATAAATAACATGAAAAATGTAATAAATAGTAAATAGTGTATCAAAATACTACAAAAACAGAACAGAATAATGTTGATACTGCGACACAGTGATGAAGATAGAATCGCCAGAGCATGGGGGCCTTATATCATAGAAAACTATAATATAATACACATTTGCGCTATACAGAACAATATACATTCGGGAACAAGTATGTACATCTGTACATTACCAAAGTCTCACAATGTCACAATACATAGTATTTTAAGGCTTTTTGTTGTTGTTTTTAATTATTTAAAGTGTCCCGGCAAAGCACAGCTTCTGAATCATCAGGATCCAAAAACATACGCTCTGAAAACACCATGCGAAGGAGGCGAGGCAAAGAGAGAGAGAGAGAGAAATAAGGCAGCTAAGGTCCAGGTCAGTGCTTCAGGACACATTTTTTCCTCATCCAGCACTAGCGCACACACACCTCACACACCCAGCAAACATTGCTACATCTAGTGGCAAAACATTGTAACCAAGGTAACAAAACGTGAACACGTGCCTCGCAAAGAACAAAAGTGGAAAAGGCGAGACAGTTAAATTATCGACTCTGGGAGGGGTGGCCGGAAGACACTTAGATGTGGGGAGAAAAGTGAAGACAGTACGACTCAATAAACCTGGAAAACGATGACTTTTTTTTTCTCCAAAGAATTAAATAAATAACGACACCAAATAAATAACGAAATACCTGCTCAATAAATAAATAAATACATAAATATCAAATGCAAAAAAGAAACAAAATGAAAGGGGGGGGAGGCTTTGTGTGAAGCGACGTGGATGATCAGAAGTATCCGGGCCGCTGGGGGACACCGACACACGGGCTGCAGCCTCATGGGGAAGTCCCCGGGGGGCCGGACAGAGGGTGGGCTGTAGTGTGTATGCCATTGGTTGTAGTTGTGGAGATGGTGGGCCGTCACGCCTGCGCCTTGGACTTGAGGCTGAGGAAGGCTCGCGCCGCCCAGTCACAGAAGAGCCTGAACCGCTGCAGGAGCTCCTGAGTTGACTGGTCCATCTCCCAGTGGGATGAGGGGTGGGGAGGGAGGGAGGGGGAGGGCACCGGGAGCCGAGAGGCCTCCACTCGCATCATCTGGGGAAAGAGAGGCAAGAGGAGAGGCTGTCAGGAGAGCAGCAGAGCACGCCTCACTAATACCTGGAATTATTCTGAAATCCCTCATACAGTGGAGTGCAAAAAGCTAAAAGCTGTGCACTAAATGTGCAGCTATATCCACATAGAAAACCAGCAAAACAGAACTTGACCATTGACTGAAATCCCATACAGTTAGAGACTAGAAGCCTTAAACAGTAAAAGCAGCTCCAGAGGCCTGGAGCTTAAGATTCCTCTGACATGTTTCTGTTATTGAAACCACAGTTTTCTTTGTGTTTTGGTGTGGTTTTCAGGAGCGGTACGAAAGTGTTTAAAGTTTTGGACTTGGTGGACAGAGATGGTAGAGCCTCGTTACCTGGCGCTGTAGCAAATTGATCAGACTCCTCACGTGTGACATCATCTCTACCACCTTCCGCGATGAGCCGTGTTGGTGTTTCCGCGTCACATTGATCAGCCAGTCGAAGTGGTGCTCAAAAGACTTGAGGTCGGCATGAAGCTGGGAGAGAGTGGGCTTCAACTGTTTAAACGAGAGAAAGAGAGAGAGAGAGAGAGTGAGAGAGAGAGAGAGAGAGAGAGAGAGAGAGAGACATCAGGCACATTCCACATCAGATCATAAAGACCATCAAAATGACATTCAACTTCTACTCAGATTTTCGTAGCCGCCCAGCAAACTCCAGCACTCAGCTGATGTTCTGGACTTTCTTGTTATAGGCAGGAGTCCCTAGGATGTTCTCCCCGTTCACCATGTTCTAGATTGCTCTGCATCATTCACACTTTTCTGAAATGTTCGTTTTCTGAAATATTCTCCTCAACCATTCTGACTCAGAATGACGTCCCTCATTCAAACCATCCTACTTTGCTTCCCTGCATTCAATCTGTTCTATAATGTTGCACCAAACACACTTCTAGATCTATATTGCTGCCCCCATTCACACTGTTCTAGATCTAGAACGCTGACCCAATAACATTGTTCTAGGTCAAGAACATTGCCCCATTCACTCTGTTCTAGATCTAAATTGCCGCCGCCATTCAGTGTTGTAGATCTAGAATGTTGTCCCTCATTCTCACCATTCTAAAGTGCTTCCCTCCATTCGTGGTAGTCTAGAATGTTGTCCTCCAAACAGATGTAGAACATTTTCCTGTATTCACACTCTTCTAGATTGTTGTTCGCACAGTTCTAGATCTAGAATTCTGCCCCCATTCTCGCTGTTCGAGATCTAGGATGCAGCCTCCATTCAGTGTTCTAGATTTAGAATGCTGTCCCTATTTGCACTGTTCTGGAGTGCTATGGCCTTTCAGGCTGTTCTACAATGTTGTTCACGCAGTTCTAGATCTGCGTCAGCTTGTGGGTTCTGGATTTAACTCCTTAACACAGCACACGCAGAGAAGAGAGAGAGACAGACAGAGAGTAGCACACACACCTCCAGGGAGCTGAGGTCGTTGGCTTTGCGGCTGATGGCTGGAAGAGACTTGAACCTGTTGTGGTCAATCACCGAGTCGAGCTCTTGGTTGGTCTGAAAGGACAAATAAGAGAGAGAGTTCAATAAACGGATAAAAAGCTGCACGATTCCACACACGTTCACAAGGGGAGCATTTATCGCCCCACAAAAAGCAACGTCACTGCGCTGCCCAGACTTTCCCAGGGCTGCAGACCTGATCCCAGAGCAGCTCCCAGTGACCTAAAGCTCCCAAACTTAGAAACCCTAAGGAGGAACGTTCGCCGGCCGCCTTGAATCAGTTAGCAGGAGGCTCCCTCTGACATTACCACAGAATTACAGAGCGCCGGAGTCACCCGGAGTTCAGCCGGGCACAGCCTCTGAACATCAACACCAAAAAGTTGGTGACCTGAAGCCACAGGATGTTTTCTACAGGAAGAATAACAGCGAATGCAATGAGTAAGGCGCTTGGAGCGGAATGGACAACACCGGGACGTAGGGAAACTCCAGGGTCGGGGCTAAAAAAAAGAATAATAATAAAAAAAAGAGAAGGCCATTGTGAAATCCAGCCACTTTCCGTTCCCACCACTAGAGGGAGACGCAAACATTTACACAGGAGGCTGAGGGCAGGTGGGCCGAGTCAAAATACAGCATGAACCTCTCAGCTCCTGTTTGTTCAAGACTTGACCCACGTCTGCGCTGAAATACAGTAACTCCACTAACGGCCGGACGTCAGAGCTGATTGCTGATTGCGAGCTAAAAGGCTGATTAGCCTGGCAGGTGTCACACAGAGTGTGGGGGTCATCAAGGCTTCATGGGGGGGGTAACAACACTCGTGTTTTTTCCTTCATGTGTTTTCTTGCTCCTCAGCCCTTTTATGCCTTTAAAGACTCCATCATAATGAGTTTGTGTGTGTTTTGCCCATTTCCCAGCCTCTCTTTATCCATCAGAAATGAACAAGCTTCTGCTACTTGACTGATATATGTAAATTAGCTTTGTTCTCATTGGTTGTGCCTCATTTACAAAGCGGTCCTGGCTGAAACACTGGTGCAAGCGGCTGGATCTAAAGTGCTGTAGGCGGAACAGGTGGATGTATGTAAACATGTTGCTGTTTGTGACATCACAAAGGCATGTTCTGTGAGGCTCAGTCTCCTTATATGGACTGTTTCTCGTTTTCTATGATGTGGGCCCTAAACAGCGCACGACCATAACCCAGGATCTGGAAGCCAGGAACTCAGCTTCTGATTTTCATCTTGATCTCCAAGACATTCACCACATTCACGAGTGTTCTCTGTTCTCTTATCTCTCCAGGTACTTGTCTCATACCTCATTAACACAAAGACACACGTAGACACACATCCTGACCTCACTCTGCCGTCTCTTGCACGCTCCTACCCCCCCACAACCCCCCTCCCCCTGTTCCCACCTCAACCCTCCCCTCCACCCCCCGTCTTCCTGAATGCAAATGCGGGAATGTGATAAATCCACCTGATTTCTATCGGGATACTTTGCTGTGACGACCGAAAGCTAAACAGGCCGTCCCACACCTACACAGCCCACAAGTATTTACAACACGCTCTCAGAGCCGCGCAAACATGGAGCGGAGTAAATACTCCCGCGCCGGGCTAATGCAAGTTACCGCAGCAGCCCGGCGCACGCTGTTTTACAGTCTCCTTGTGGGGACTTTCCGTCGACTCCCACCTATTTTTCTTTCCCGGCCTCGACCCCTGTAAAGTGGCTAAGCCAAAAGGAACCAAAATAAATGTTAGCGGAAAGCTAACAAACTGCTTTTTCAACGGTTGCACTGGAGGCCCCCTTTTTTGTCGCAGGTGGCGTCTTTGATAATGATCTGGCCTCACATCTGGCGCACATGCACGCGGCGCGCATTGGGGCTGGTCCGTCTCACCTTTATGGCACACAGGACCGAGGACAGCCATCAGATTCGGGGCCCTCCAAACGGCGCATCTCGCACCGACACACCCGAGTGCCTTCTAAAAGCCATGAAAGAGAAGCAGCTGATCCAATCTGGGGGATGAGGTCAGACCTTCTGAGATTCGGAGGCTGCTTGAATGTCAACCAGGCCCCGTGACCACAACCGAAAAACTGCTGATGTTCGGGCAAGGCCGGAAAAGTCCGTGCCGAAGGAGGCCCGCGCCTCAGCACCTGCTGGAAGCCCCTGCGCCGCCGCCTCACCTCGCATGGCTGAGAATGCAAGGCTCTGATGGACTTTTCACCTTCCCCTGCCATGCGCCCAGCTCGTGCTTGTAAACAGGTCTGCGCAGTAACCATGGCAGCGCGAGGGGAGGACGTGCTTATGTTTCCGTGAGTTAGCTGAGGCCTAGCAGAGGTGCATGTACAATAAATGGGTTCAGTCCCCCCTCCACTCCCCCCAACCAGAAAAGCTACGGACCTCAAATCACTTAGCAACCTGGCAAAACTCGACCAAAACCTCCAGGCCCTCCGTCACTGACGCGCCGTCCACACCAGTAAACCAGGAACGACAGAGTGGGTCTCAAGCTGGACGTCCCACACAGAAGGGAAGGCTCTGGATGGCATATGGTCTATAACAGTAACAGTAACTTTGCAAGTAGTGATGAACACTAAAATCTATACACTGGACATTCATCAGTACTCGAAAGTTAAAGTTACTGTTATAAGTGTTATAACAGTCTTCCCTTCTCACTATATATACACATGTAATGTAAGGTTCCTGCTGGTGTAACAGGAACAGTCCTCTACAACAAGCCGGTTCAGGCTCATTAACTCCATTAAAGTTCATGTACACACAGTTGATTTGTACAATATCATTATGATATTAGAGTGTATAAGGCTGAGCTCCAGCTGCTGCAGTTCTGGGCCGAGTCCCGGGCCGGTGGCCAGTCCCGGGCCCGGATCCAGAGTTCTGTTGTTTTAGTCTGATAGAGAGCGGTGAAAATGAGCGTTATCTGCCCCTCACGGATTCAAAGCCACCGCAATCTGCCATCACTGCGCCTACCGCGATTAATGCGCACCAGATGAGTTGAAAGGCACGCGCGGATGTGTGTGTGTGTGTGTGTGTGTGTTCTGAGAGAGAGAGAGAGAGAGAGAGAGAGAGAACATAACTAGTCTCCCCAGCTCCCGCATTGCTCCGCGAGGCCACTTAGACATCAGCAGTGCGTGACGGTGAATCGATTAATCGCTCTGGCGATTAACTGGGGGAGGAATTCGATTACTTACGATCAGGTCGTGGGTCAGCTTCTGCAGGTGCCTCGTCTGATTGGTCAGCTTGTCCAGGTCGGCGTGGGTGGGCGGGTGTCGCCGCGGGTGGGTCGGCAGCGCTGATGTCAGCAGCGGCAGCTGAGCCAATAGGACGGAGAGGAGCAGCGAGGAGGAGGAGTCGAGCAGCACTGCGGAAGGAACAGATTAGAAACGTCACATTTCTCAAATTGTTATTATTGACGCTCCCGCGTGCGAGGATTACGGCCTTAATGAAATGTGTGCCAGTGTTACAACACGGTGCGAGCGCGTGACGCTGAGGGCCTTGGCACATTCCTGTAATCCCGACCAGAAGAGGAGGAGGAGAGGAAGAGAGAGAGAGAAAAGAGAGAGAGAGAGAGAGAGAGGGACAGGTCCGTTGCATCACACCGGAGGAAGCGGCCGCTGCCAAAAACTCTCGGGTTTCTGGGCTTTTTTAATTCTGAGCGTGTGCGCGCGTGCATGTGTGCCATGAGCGAAACACACACACACACACACACACACGATATCCTCGCGGCTGTCGACTTGATAAATGCTCCTCTAATTAATTAACCGCGAGAGCCTCGGGCTGGAAGTCCTGTCAGTTTAGCATGCCTATTACTACACACACACAAACACACACACACACACGTACTCAGACACACACTCTCACCCACACATGCACTCATAAACACACACACACACACACACACACACACACACACACACACAGATACACATTCACGCACGCACACACATTCAAGCTGACGCACGCGCACGTCCGAGCTCCCGCCTAATAGTTTATAGAGCTATTAAGGAGCATGACAGGTCAATTACAATAATTAAAAACTGAAGTAAACTCCAGTAATACTGAAGTCAGTGCCCTGAAGTCAGTGCCCTACTAAAGTGCCCTAAAAGAAAAAATAACAAAGTAATAGCCTGAAGAGTGCTGATGATGCTGAGAAGAGCAAGTGCAACAAGTGTCACTGCGTGGAAACGTGACCAAATAAATAAACACACACACACACACACGAACATAAATAATATAATAAACAAGGTCACTTACGTTTCATGTTTTGTCCAGATCCTAGAGATGCGTTGATGAAATATAAATAAGGTTGCAAAAAATAACTTAAAAAAACTGGGGAGATAAATAAATAAATAAACACACGAATAAGTTAGTTATTTCTCGCGTGGCACGGTCACGTGCTCCAGAACGCGCGTGGCTTTCCCCTCCAGCGTCCGCGTGAAGCGCTTCGAATTACGCGGGAAGTTCCACGGCGCGAGAGACGGAATGAATGAAAGAAAACAGGTAAAGGAGACCGTTATTAACGGCCCCTAAAACAACAAACAAACAAACAAACCCAAAGAAAAGGAAGTCGTCCAAAAAGTTCTTTCTGAAGAACTTCAGGCAGAGACGCTCGCGAGGAAAGATGGACAGAGGTGTGTGTGTGTGTGTGTGTGTGTGTGTGTGGAGAGAGAGAGGGAGATGGAGAGATGGAGAGTGAGTGAGTGAGTGAGTGAGGGATGCGAGTTTGTGTATGTGAGTGTGTGAGTCTAATTTTTCGCGCAGTGAAATGTTTAGGCTTGTTTAAAACTTCCTTTATAAAGACGTTGTGTATGACACATGCCTGAGTCACCCCTGCTTCATTCATAAAAAACACACACACACACTCACACACACACACACACACACACACACGCACACACACACACTCCTCTCCGCGCTGCTCCCGCCCCTCTCCGTCTCCCTTCATCATTAGAAAAAAAAATAAATAAATAAAATTCCCTTGTTTTTATTTTTTTTCTCCCTCTCTCTCTCTCTCTCCCCGGCTCTATCACTTTCTCTCCTCTATCTCCCTCCACCGCTATCTCCCTTCCTCTGCTACATCCCGCCAGAGCAGCCTATCATCTCATCTCTCCCTCTCTCCCTCTATCTCCCCATCTCCCGATCTCTTCCCTTCTCGCATTATCACTGCAAAATGTTAAAAGGCCCTTTGTTTCTTTTGATATGTCAGTCTGTACTGACCAGCGTCTCTCTCCTTCTTTCTGCATCTTCTCTAAAGTACCCCCTTTCTTTCTTTCTGTTCTGCTCTCTCTCACTCTATCTCATTCTTGCCCTCTTTCTCTTTCATTCCTTTTCCCCTTCTCTCTCTCTCCCTCTCTCTCATTCATTTTCTTTTTTCCCTATCCCTTCTTTCTCTCTCTCTATCTCTCCCTTTCTTTCCCTTTTCCTTCTCATTCTTTCCCTATCCCCCTCCCTCTCTCTCTCTCTCTCTCTCTCTCTCTCTCTCTCTGTTTAAACTTTAAATGTATTAAATGAGTGTATAAAGTGAATGGCCCTACATGTGCTCTAAATAGTTGTCTAATTTACATTCACTCACACACACACACACACACACACACACACACACACACACACACACACACACACACCTCTACCCCCCCCCCTCTTTTTTTTTTCTCTCTTTTCTCTCTCTTTACCCT
>JBBPCX010000006.1:1735032-1746911 GCA_037974365.1 Hydrocynus forskahlii
CCCCCCACCCCCTCGCCCCCTGTTAAGCCCCATGCAGTTCAGAAGGGCAACCAGGCCGGACAGTGTTCCCATGACAACCCCCTGAACATACCCCCAAAACCACTTCACCTTTCTCCCCCCCCTTATGATGTAGCCCCTTTACGGACGTCAGAGTGTGAGTGTGTGTGTGTGAGTGGAAATGACTCTGGGAAAAAGAGAAAGGGGGAAAGCAAGAAAGAAAGACTGACACGCTGCGGGGGAAAGTCATTTAGCAATAAAGTGACGTCTCAAACTCTAATTTTCTCACGGGGCAACGTCACACACGCACGCACACGCGCACACACACAAGACTACTGATTACTCAGTTAAATTAAAAACATTTCAGGGAAAGAGACAAAGTGTGTGTGAGAGACAGACCAACCGACAAGACCTTTATTATTATTATTATTATTATTATTATTGCTATTATTATTGTTGTTGTTGTTTTTGCAGTCGTTGTTGCTGTATTAAATCTGACTGCTACCACTTTATCCGACTTCAGTTATAACTTTAATAACTTTAATATGCTTTGCAACTAAAGCTGAACTGAATAGACTCCACAAATGAGTTCTTTCATAGTAACTGTTGCCAGGTCAGAAAAGAGTTGCAGAACGCTGTGTGATGCACAGCTCTGATTAAAAAGCTGGCAAATTATCCACCCCAGTCATCAGTTTTTCAGTTATTAATTTTAGGCCTGGCTCACTGTGTCCCACAATATTTTGCTTTCTTTAAAAAAAAAAAAAAAAAAAAAAACGGCTTCATTTAACCGTCAGCTTCTACGGAAATTACATTTCAGCCCTGCAAAACCAGTTTACAGGGTTTTTTTTGGTATAATGAATTATTCTACTATTTTTCTATTATTGCCTATTATTAATTATTTAACATATACTATGAATTATTTAGTAGTATTATGAATTATTCAGCATCTATTATGAATTATTACGTGTCTATTATTAATTATTCAGTATTTACTATGAATTATTCAGCATCTGCTATGAATTAATCAGAATCTACTATGAATTATTATTTAGTATTTGTTGTTCTGTAATATGAGAGTGAGGAACCCACATGCCAGGCCTTTGGAGTTCAAAGAGTTTATGAGGATTGTAACTTTTTAAGAAAGTTTTTTTGCTGTCTCTCTCTCTCTCTCTCTCTCTCACACACACACAGTGCTGGAAATATGCCAGACAGTACACAGTACCATGTAGTGATGCCCCATCTGACTTTCCTGTCGATGATACGTTCTCTCCCAACGGCTCGTTATTGTTACACACACTCACTCAATCTGGTTACGGAAATTCTCCTAAACGGTAATAAGCGCATATAAATCACCAGTAGTCGCTGCCTTCCGGCCCCCACAGCTTGGCAGGCAGCGCTCTCTGATACTGCCTTGACGCACATGCACACACACACACACACACACACACACACACACACACACACATACACTCACATTCATTCTTGCCCCAACTGATGCAACCCAAATCCTGGATACACTTTCACTGGGACAGTAAGACACTGTGAGTAAAGGACCGAGTCCAGCCTAAGTGACCACAAACTGACCATAGCGACGGGCAGACAGAGAAAAACCTGGCTGCCCAGACGAGAAAGGTTAAGGCAACGGTTCAGCCAAATATTAGACTCACACACTTTCCCCCAAATGCAGTTGGCCAAGTCATGTTTGGTGTGTGCTAATTCGCTAGTTTTTGAGTGGAGCTATGAGGCTAATGTAAAGTACGTGAACACACCACAGCACAGTGTGAGCAGTGTGAAATTCTTTCTCTGTATTTAACCCATTCACCAAGTGAAGCAACTATAGTCAGGAACACAGCGCCCGGGGAGCA
Organism: Hydrocynus forskahlii; assembly: GCA_037974365.1. Lineage (NCBI taxonomy): Eukaryota > Metazoa > Chordata > Actinopteri > Characiformes > Alestidae > Hydrocynus > Hydrocynus forskahlii. The sequence goes on from JBBPCX010000006.1 coordinate 1,736,895, forward strand.
GTGTGTGGGGACAGTACCTTACTCAAGGGAACCTCAGTGGTGCCACTAGCAGTCCTAGGATTTGAACCCATGACATTCTGATTGTAGGGGCAACTCCCTAACTACTAGACCACCACTGGAAGCAATTGAAGTTTCTACCCCAGCTTAGCTTAGCAGTTTAGAAGTTTAGAATGTGGAGGTGTTCAGTGATCTCTGTTATCTGTAAACATGGGCTAAAGTATGAACAGGTTACTGTTTTAGACAACATTAGCATACATTAGCATGTATGTGCTACAGTGAATGATGCCAATAAGTGGCTATAAGCTTCCACCACTTGTGTTACTTGTATGCGTGTGTGTGATTAATAAACCGATGTCTGATAAGCAGATTGAAATGCTTCGTCAACTCTGCATCATGTTCGTGCCAGTAAAGCTCCCCTGAGCTATGTAAAAGTGCTTTAGTCTGGAGAGAGGTCAGCGGGAGTGGTATTTACTCTAACACTTTCTCCGTCTCTGGACAGCGGGCAGTGCGGAAATGTCTGAATGTCCATAGTGGAGCAATAGGTGGAAGACAGAACGTCAGGGAGCGAGGGAGGAGTGTGTGTGTGTGTGAGGGGAGGCAACCCACGCAAAAAGGAACTTTTTACAGGCCAGACGAGTCTTTTCCACCTCTTTTCACTCTTTCTCTCTCTCTCTCTTTCCCCCTCGCCCGCTATGTCTCTCTCTCCCTCTCTCCACCGCTCTCTGTTAGGTATTTGTGTGTGAGTGTTTGGAAGGTGAAGGAAAATAAAGCTACCGGGGTTGGCTGTGGTGATTCCTACACTAACGGGGCTGCTAGCATGGTGGCTAAAACCTAAAAATGAGTATTACCGGCTTATTATGCAGCAGTTATGTGGAAAAGTTTGCAAAACAGCCTTTTCTTTACCAAATGCGATGCCTGGGAATGGATCTACCAGTCTCTGGTGGGTCTCCCTTTTACAGAAATCATGATCCTACAGGCTGTTAGCATTTGCTAGTGTGTCCCACCTTTCACACTTTTACATAAAATATTCAGGACACTGTATAAGAGTCACGTACCCTGCACTCGGCCACCATCGCTGAGTTCTCCACCATCCTCACTTCGCCTTCTGCATTGAAAACGCCGGTGAGAGTGGGAGTCATCAGCGGTAGCACTAATATTTATAACATGGCCTTTTTTCACAGAGGAGAAAATGGGACTAATAGAGACGTAAAGACTGAATAAAGGAGTTTTTAGAGTAGCAGTTTGACTGCACTGGTAAAGTGAGAAGACGGCCTGTTAACAGTATGCAGACACGTCAACTCGACAAGACACATGCGGGACCTGCACGAAAGAACGCAAACCGTCTTTCTCCTTTTCTCAGACGGCCTAAACATTCTTTCCTTGCCTGTCACCTTACGTGCCGTCTGTCTGACCGTCTTTCTCCGTCCCTCTCTCTCTCCGTCTGTCTCTCGAATAATTTTTCCGTTTGGTTTTATTCAAGATAGCTTCTGTTGGAATAAGTGTGACACAACTTCTGACATATTTACCTCTTTCACTTTTTTCTCTTTCTCTCTCTCTGTCTTTTGAATATTATTTCCTTTTGGTTTCAGTCAAGATTGCTTCGCTGGAATAACTTTGAAATACTTCTCCTTCACTTTTTCACTCTCTCAAGATAGCTTTGCTGAAATAGCTGTTAAACAACTACTAACATGTTTACTGCTCTTTCACTCTCTCTCTCTCTCACTCGCTCTTTCTCTCTGTGACATGCTGCCTCTGTCAATCCCTCTTGTCTTCTCTCCTTCCTTCCGTCCGATGGAGGAAGAGTAGGTGTCAGAACATAAACAGGGGGGCTGAACATAAACAGAGGGGCTACTAAACAGACAACAAAAACAGCCGGATGTAAACAAGATGGAAGTATGTAAACAGGTCTGGTCACTGGGCCAGCAGCGCAGAGATGATGGAGCAGGAAGATTTGATTATTGTCTCTTTTCCTGTCTGCCTCTTTCTCTAAACTCCGCTCATCTCAGAGGAGCTTCATTGGCACAACAGCATTAAATTACAGGGTTGACGAAGCATTTAGATTTGCGTGTCATATGTCAGTCTGTTGACACCTTGAACCCCCAGGCGTATTAATTCAGCATCTACAATAAATTATTCATTATCGACTATGAATTATTCAGTGTCTACTATGAGTTATTCAGTGTCTACTATGAATTATTCACTGTCTACGATGAATGATTCAGTATCAGCTATGAGTTATTCAGTGTCTACTATGAGTTATTCAGTATCAGTTATGAATTATTAAGTGTCTAATATCACTTTTTTAGCGGCTACTATGAATTATTCAGTATCAACTATGAATTAGTCAGTATCTAATATGACTTTTGTAGTGGCTACTATGAATTTGTCGGTGTCTACTATAAATTGTTCAGTATTTATCATGAATTTCACTGTATCTACTATTTAACTGAAGTTGTGGAGAAACTGACTCACATATGGACTATAGATTTCATCCAACATTTAAACTTCCATTTCCAGCTAAACATTTTCTTCATGAATGGAACAATTTATTCTTTTGAATAATTTTTCCTTTTGGTTTCAGTCAAGATTGCTTTGCTGGAATAACTTTGAAACAACTACTGACAGGTTTACCTCTCTTTCACTTTTTCTCTGTTTTTCACTTCTCTAACAAGAAGTTCTAGAAATGAGTTTTTCTTCTAATACAGACGATATATAACAGCATTATTCTGATGGCATGTTAAGTGTTATCATTTATTACTGTGACATATTGCATCTCCCACTCTTCTTCCTGCTTTTTCATCTCTCTCTTTCTCTCTCACTATGTCTTCATCTTTGTCTCTCTCACTCTTTCAAACTCTCTCAGCTGGGGCCAGGACCAAGGTCTAAAACAGTAAGGAAAGGAATGAAAAGTGAGAGAGCAGGAGAGAAAGAGAGAGAGAGGGGGGCGCACTATTTTTAGCACATTCTTTCTTGTAAAGCGAAGGCTCCCGAGAGACACAACTTGTGCACTCCCAGCGTCTTCGTCAGGCCTGGCTGCGTGTGGATGAGAGGTGCTGTGTGAGTGACCCCGTGATTAGCCTCTTGTTACCGGACCCCAAGATAACACACACACACACACACACATACACACACACACTTGTATACTGGGCAGTACCCTCCCCTTACTGGACACCTCCGTTCGTCTGTCTGCGTCACAGGCTGTTATTCTTCGGAAGAATCTCACGGCTGAAAAGAAGACAAGCACAGAGGGGAGGGGCGAGCCAGATAAAGAGAAGGAGGAGAAGGACAAGATAGAGAAGAGAGAGAGTGAGAGATAGAAAGGGAGAGTGAGACAGTGTAAACGAATGAGTGATGTGGTCCGAGGGGGCCGGAAAGACAAAAGACTCTGGAATGCTCTGACGTCACATGCCTGTCCCACTGACTGGATTTGTCAGCGTGACCCCAATGATCTGCTGAACGATGCCCTTTATGGCACAACACACACAAACACACAATTATACATACACACTTTACGCACTAGCACTTCAGCTATTTGCTATATTGTGGTATGCACCAAATCCAAAAATGCACCCATAATAAACATGCTTAATCATCTACAGGCCTGTAAAAGGGCCACTGGCAACCAGTGAGCCCTTGTAGAAACACCAGAGGTGAAAATGAGTGAAGCTAACCGAACACAGTACGTTTATGATTTATACAGGTTACAGAAGGAGGTAAATCTAGCTTTAGGAGTCTTGCCTAAGGACTCTTTATGTGTAGTACGGTGCTTTCGCCCAAGCGGAGTCTGTTGTGGCCTGCAGACTGAAGCCAATGAGAACCTTTGATTTGGCCCAACAAAAAGTAATTCACCACCTCACTCGACAAGAGACTAAACAAATTATACTATCACAATAAGTTACGGCCTAATCTACCATACAATCACAAAATGTCTGTTATCAATGAATCAGTTTAGCAATTATTTTACATCTTGATAAACAGGGAAAACCTGATGAGCAGAATCTGCAAAACATTTTAAAGCTATATTTAACAGTGTGAACATTCTCCACAAGGGGGAGCTGTTAGCACTCAAGCAGGATCTAATAAAGGCACATATGTTTGTAGTTGCAAATTTCATATATGTGAAATTAATTGTTTGCAATAATTAAAAACGAATTACTTGATGGCAAACATACCACGCTTTTAAATATTAGCTGAAATTAGCATGATCAAACTAATTTAACAATAGCTATGAAAAAAGCTGTCCTTTTGAGATTTTTAATAGTAGTGTTTCTCAGAAATGTCACTGTTTTGCCAATGAACTTGACACGAATGTGGCCAGCTAGTTAGCTACTACTTAACATTAGGTAGCTGAGTTAACTAATTATGCGTTCATTAGCAATAGGAACTCGTCATTTTAAAAATGGGACATTAGGAAAATTGACCACTGACGCAGGCCTAGAAGGAGGCCTAATGCATCAACAGATGGGCTACAGTCTCTAACACCACACACCAAGCAAGGTGAAGCCACTAGGGAGGGGTTTCTGATAAAGTGACCTGTGAGGGTATATTAATGGAAATCAAAACTATTTGAATGGTAAAAGTAGTCTGAGGTGAAGAATAGCCCAAGGAGATAGCAACAGCTGAACTCCTGCCTCACCCTGCTCTGGTAAATACCCACCCCCACCCCCACCCCCTCACTGTTTGCACATTCATTTTGTCCGTATCACTTGCTGGAATGTGTTATATGACCCTCATATAGACAGATGTATTTTTAGCCATCTGTTTACATACCCAATTACCCTCCCACGCTGGCAAGGTCAATGTCCATGTACACCACTGTCCTCATCTCATACACAAACGCCTATGTCTGTGTCTTATTAACATCGCCCACTCTCTCTCTCTTTCTCTCCCTTCCATCCTCTCCTAGGTATGACAGGAATGCAAGGAATGGCCCAGTCATGGATAGAGGGAAATTCCCCGAAGGAAAGACAAGAGGAAACCGAAAAACAGACAGACAGTTGGGACTGGAGGTGGAAGGAGGGATGAAGGCACGCAAAAAAGGGCAGATGGAGGGCTCGGCCGGATGGGCGGCGCGGGACGAAAGCAAGGCAGAGAAAGAAAACAGTCCAGCTCTGATGGAGCCGGATCAATCGGCCTCTTGGCCAGCGAGGCGCCAGGAATGACTCACCCCAAACTGACCACAGGTCAGCCGCCACACCTCTCACGGCACCTTCTGTCCAATGTCTCTCAGAGAACACCCACCAACCTCAGGCCTGCGACCACACCACCTTTGACTGTGTGGGTCAAATGCAGGGGTCACCCTCTAGGTAACTTGGAAGGTGAAACAAGTGTGCCTATTCACCAGGTTTCTGTTCTATGAGGGACCTGAAGCCGTTAACTGTATTCTCTTTCAATCAGGTTCCACCAAATTAACACACTAAACAACTGGGAATCTCACTATGCTCAAGTTGTAACTTGCTGCTGAACCAAACTGAACACATCAAACTCACACGAAACACATTCTCTTGTCTCCTGTTACATCAGCAGTGAAAAGAAACATAGGTGGTGTAGGAGGTACAACAGCCTTTTCCTTTTGATGCACATCGATTTGGGTTGCATGCTAAAAGATTAAAAGATTACGCCCAGATTCAAGTGATAAAAAATCAGATGTTTTCCACTCTTAAAACTGTCCTAAAAATGGCAAGAAACGCAATAAATTCTGAGTTTTGATGTCAGAGTCTGTGCCTTTAAACTTCAAAATGTAAAGTTTAAAAAATCTGATTGTATTCCAACATCTGACCTTACTGTGGTCTCACGAAATTTGGTCTGATCTGACTGTTGTCCAACTAGATTTTGTCTGAGCTGACAGTAGCTCCCCAAAATTCTGTCTGAACTTAACTGTATACTGCTAAAATTCTGCAATTCTGAATGTAGCCTAACAAAATTTGGAATCCGACTGTAGTCTTGCCAAATTTTGTCAGAATCTAAAGGTCTGCTACATTTCTGTCCCAACCTGACAGCATTCCCACAGCCCAGCCCCGCTGTTTTACTAATTCACACTTACATTCCTGCAAATCCACCTTGATGCCAACAATTAAGTCTGCCAGGTTAAAAACTGCCCAAGGTTTTAAAATGGGAGAAAAGAAAAGCAAGGATTAAATGCTGCCCAGTGTTTAGTGAAGACGGGAGGCTGCAGCTATGAGAAACCCATTTGGTAAATCTGATGGCCTGAACCCTACCAAACCAGATATGAATAGTTCAAGCTGAAATATTTCAACCAGCACAAAGTGCTTGGGAGTCATGGCTGTAATCGGGGTATAACTCATAATGTAACCCTGGCTTAAGAGGAAGGCTGAGACAATCGAGTGAAAACTGGAGCAAAGCAGAAAGCAAAGCGGATCGGATTATGGGACCGCCGGAGTCGTTTTCCCCAGTTTCTCTGTGTTACATCACTGCTTGCACGGCAACAGGCCTTGAGCAAGAGCATGCCATCTTCTCCCACCCCGACAAAGACACACACACACACACACTGCGACCTCACACACACAAAGCCCCGATCCCACATTAGGCCCTCATATTGGGGCCTAATGTGATGAGTAGAAGAAAGAGGCTAGAAAAACGTTTCTTGGGAGGAGGTGCAGACGGGTTTGACAGTGAAGGATGATCTGGAACGACGGTTCCGGTATGACTGAGACCCACCGGGGAAGAGAGAGAGAGAGAAAGACAGATGAGAAGGAGGGTGGAGTGGGGGCTTCTGGGTAATGAGACATTGCCCAACAGATCGGCAGGAAGAAACAGCTGTGTCATCTCCCCGTCAGGATGAAAGGAAGAATGAAAGGATTGCTTAATGTTTTCTTTCTCCAGGAGTCACTGATGTGGAGAGGGAGACGACTTTTGGCCCCTCATCAAGCCCCGCCCATGCTGTGATTTACAAACGACATGCTGTAATTTGTTCAAATGAGAACGCGAGTGATGTCAGAGGGTTTTCCGCGCCGTCGCAGGACACATGCACACAAAGAACCTTTTTTTTTTTTCAAAAGGCCTCTGTTAAACAGAAGAGATAGCTAATAAAACAGCACCACGAGGTTCACCTGCAGAAGCAAGAGTCTTGCTGAGGCTGATGAGTCAGGAACAGGCAACGGCCAGGCTGTGGGGACACAAAAGACATACATGACCTGATGTGCTAATATTTAAAACCATGACCTGATGTGTTAATATTTCACTGTTCTGCTTGGTAAGTTGCTAGAAAAAAATGGCAGAAACAGTATTACTTTATTTTGAGGAACATTTCATTTATTTAATCTAAAGCAACTTACAGTTTTTGCATATTGTCGGTGTAGGCGACTGTAGTGTTAGGAGTGTTGCCCAAGGACTCTAATTGGCGTTTTAGGGTGTGGAACTGAACCTCACTCTCGTGTTAGGAAGGCAATGAACCACATATTTATTAGAAGTCTATTAAGGTCTTTTTAGTAATTCAGTAAAGCCCAAATGCCTTCTACATTACCTGTATTACAACATAACTCGAAATGATCATTATTAGCTGTAATATTACATAAAAACATGCATATTACATAAAAACATATTACTGAACATGCAGTGCTGGTTATGGGCATGAGGCCCAAGATCAAAAGACTAGTACCTTATGGCAAGTGTCCCATGGTTTAGTTTAGTTTAATTTAGTTTATTTTTCAAACAAACATTTCACACATATTTCAAACATATTTACTTTAATCATAATTACATAACACAGTTCATTTTTCTGTTTGAAAAAAGGAGTAGGCAGAAGTAAAAACTTATTTGGCCCAACCCCTATCATATAATGCATCACTTACTTAAAAAGAAAACAACAAAACAAAAACAAAAACAAAACAAAACAAACCGTACACAATAATTTCTCAATATAGCATGACCTCAAGTCTGTTATTGAGACTTTATAATTGTTTTAATTATATTTTGAAACAAGGATAACAGAAAACCTAATCAACAACTAAGTTTATTTACACTCTGTCAAAACAAAATAATCAAGTCTGGATCCCATTTTAGCAACCAAATGCGAGTTTAATGGAACTATTGTATGGACGAGATAACTAGAACTCTACTTCAGAATTCCTGAAATATTAGTGACTTGTTTAACTGTTATGAGTTCTAATGCCAGAACCTCAAGAAGCCACTTGATGCGATCTAGAACCTAAACAAACAAAATATATTCAATTGTATGTATTAGATTTAGGCACAAACAAGATATTTACATATTAGATTTAGGCACAAACAAGATATTTACTATAATGATTTACGCCTAATAATGCCATTGTTAGTGATCTTTACATCACGCACTTCCAAGTGCCAAATTCAAGCTTTACTGTATTCCTTAAAATGAAATGTCACTCTTTACTCTCCAGCTGTATGAAAGCAACAGAAGACTGAAGGGAGTGTGTTATTGTGAATGACATCACGACTGCAGGCAGGAGCCAAAGGCAAGTATTAAGCAAGCATTAAAAGATTATTCTCACTAGCGTCAATTCCAGTCTGTTAGGGCTGCACAGCTGATTTCCCTGCTCGAACACACCTTCTAAAGCTTCCAATTAACTGCTCAGATCAATCAGGTGTGTCTGACCTCATTATAGTTCCAGTGTATACACACACACACACACTACCAGCCAAAGGTCTGGGCCCACTCTCGGATAAAATAAATAAATAAATAAATGATACGCTGCTCTTTTTCTCACATTATTTAGCCAGAAAGGCTCAGGTCAGTCTTTAGTGCTCTGAAATTCAATTAGCGTTGCTCAAGGAAAAAGAAAAGTATCACTCAATTCTTCAACACCACACAATTCCTTCTGGTTCACATTTCACTGGACAAAATTCTTCAACAGGACATTTATCCCAGGCATCTTCAGAACTGTACCAAAATTATATCCAGTCCAGAGAAAAGCAAAAAGTTTAAAGAATGATGTCTTGGCCTCCCCAGTCTCCAGATCTTTCTCTGAACACACAGTGTATTTTGTTACATTACATGTCAAAACCAGTTTGTTTTCTTGTAATAACGTTTTGAAAGAGCGGTGTATTGTTTAGTCCGAGGGAGGGCCCAAACTTCTGGCCTGTTGTGTACAATCCAAAAATGTATTCGCTGCATGCCTTAATGTCCTATTATAATAAATTCTAATATTGCAGAACTGATGCATATAATTAGTCACCTTCAGGTACGTTTTCACAGCCCTAGAACTGCTTAAATTGCACCAGACTGAGGCCCTCCAGGAGCTGTAAGGGAATCTGAGAGAGGATCTGGTGTGCGTGGTATTGTTACAAATGCAGGTTTTGAAAAAACAAAGGGGAATTTGTGAGTAATGCACCGAGACAGAAGTAAGCAAGAAGCGCAAGTGCAACGGTTCAGCGACTCCTCAAGCGTCCAGCATCCCGAAGGGTTTAAGTGCCTATTAGTGGATTGTGGAGGCGTAATAAGGGTTGATGGAGCAGACGCAGAGCTGCAGCCACAGCCAGGACCAGAAATCCTCACCGTGCTTCGGGAGGAGAGAGAAACACAGAGAGAAAGAGAGAGAGAGAGAGAGAGAGAGAGAGAGAGAGAGAGAGAGAGAGAGAAAGCGCCCCCCTTTCTGACACTAATATGGAAAAAACCTTGTTTGGAGTGAATACGAGTGCAAATATTATTCTTCCTGGGTATTACCACTGCGAGCGCCTCGGCACGGCCAGCCAAAGCGGCCCGGGACAAAAAGCCCAAAGACTTTCTCAGCACCTTCAAAGAGAGCCTACATAAAATAAACAGGGCCATCAGATTACAGGCGCTAACTCGGCTCACTGTTGGGCCCGGCAAGTGTGGGGTCCGCTCAGTCAACACGATGACGCAGGACGGAACAAAAGTGCGACAGAAAAAGCAAAGCCTGTCGGAACACAGCTCCAGCCCACAGCACCACTGACCCTACTGACCAGACCTGAGGAGAGGAGAGGAGAGAGGAGGGGAGAGAGGAGGGGAGAGGAGAGAGGAGAGAGAGAGGAGAGAGGAGAGGAGAGGAGAGGAGAGAG
>JBBPCX010000006.1:1755873-1766727 GCA_037974365.1 Hydrocynus forskahlii
CACACACACACACATATATATTTATATATATATATATATATATATATATATATATATATACACACACACACACACACACACATACACGTACATACATATACACATATATATCCAGTGTGTGCATACATACATATACTTAGACATAGGTTTATATATGAATGTTTATGTTTGAAACACAAATGTCTATATTTATATTTCAGTATTATTTGTAGTGAACTTTTTATACTATACTGTTGTGTTGTATAGATTATATTCTATTATTTTTGCTGCTCTTAGTTCTGTGCTGTCCACTCTCTGCCATAACAATGCAAATTTCCCACCTGTGCGACTACTAAGGTTTATCTTTCTTATCTTACCTTAATATAGATTAGCCCAGCCATATCATACAGTAGCCTAAGATTACCCAAAACTTTGAAAAATGTTTCCAAATACAATGCTCGAACAAACCTCAAACCTCAATTAAAGACAGTATCAGTTAATGCGATACTGTAATCTGCAGAAAGAATGGAATTAATGTTAAAAAATGATACAGTAACACAGATCAATAAAAATACCCCAGACAAACAGGACTAGAGGCTGACTCACAGCCATTACATCGCTTTTGTATGGGGGGGGTCAGACAGAGAGGTCAGGGGGTCAAGCTATAAACTTTCTCATCGCACCGGTTCACACAGCATCATTACTGTGTGGCCACTGGCCTCAAAAACATCTCCTATTTTCCCCCCACAGAATCCAGACGTGAGTGGACGCTGGGTTCAAAACAGCCGAGGGGGGATCTCTGAGCGACCGCACGCCATTCCGGAGTCAGAAAAACAGCACAGTCACTTTAATTGATTGAAGCCGGACCACAAAAGCTCATCATGAATCATAAGCTCAATCTGCAACCAAATTACGTTGGACACACTGAGCCATCAGAGTCGAGTGATGTCATCAGGTCCCATGGCATCCTGCTTACCGGAAAGAGGGCAAAAGCTGAGACACTGACAGGAAGTCACGGCCTTGGCTCCCAGCCAGGGGGGAAAACACACTTCGAAAATACTTCAAATTGTTTTATTTTTTCCAAATGACGTCAGTGAATGTACTGAGCTCGCTTAACTCCTTAGACTTTCCTTTTCATGAACTTGTAGTTGCTGAATAATAAGCCTTCGGATTAACGAGTGAAGGGGTTCACACAAGCTGCAACAGCCTAAACACATGCGGCCCTCCACGCCGGGTTTACCGAGACGAGGAAAGGAGTGTTTTTTATTTAGACTGGCTGAGGATGGCTCACTTGTTTAATCTGAGGGGATAAATAGCAGTGAAATAATGCTTGAACTAACGTCAATGATGATACGTTCTCATAGCAAGTGGCAGCTGCCTTCCACACGTTTCGACACTCAGCTGATTCTTTTATTTTGAGCAAGTTCCTCAAGGAGTATTAGAGGCATAATTATAGTGTATTTATTCGTTTTAGACTAATACTTGATTTGTTCAGATCAATACATCAGGTTGGGTCTAACAGCTTGTTTAAAACTGAACAGTTTACTAAAGAATCATGAACTAGTCAAAGATTTATGATGTGTAAACAGATGTGCATCAAGGTCCAGCTGCAAGACTTTAGGGTCACAGTGCAGCAGTTTGGAGATTTCCCTGCACACCTACTAATTACAAGGTGAATCAGGTGTGTTTGAGCAAGGCAGTCACCCAGTTTTGCTGGACTGCAGCCCTGTATCCTTCTATCCATCTCCAAAACTCAAGCTGAACACCCCTAGCAACTAGGTCATATTTACTAGTCGTTTACAGCGGTGTTTCCCAACTCCCATCCTGAAGGCTCCACCTGCACTGTCCGGTTTCGTGTTTTTCTCTGCACCTGAGTCACATCGTTTGCTAATTATCAAGTCCTTCTTGAGCTGAATCAGTGTGTTAGACCTGGAAAACATGAAACTGTGCAGGTGGAGCCTCCAGAACCTGCTGTTGGGAAACACTGGTTTAAACTCTAGTCATCTTGAATCTCTGTGAACGCTAAATAAAGAGAAATGGACTGTTCTTTTGTTAAGCAACAAAGCACGAGAGGGAGTTTGTTTTAGTGAATCTCATCACAGCTGTGACGTGGTCACAGTGATATTATTCACGATAACACACAACCTCAGCTGTTTTATTTCTTTTATATGACAGTTTTGCAAAGAAACAAATTAACGAGCCACAAACATCTTTTCAAATACATGTTTTTAATATTGGCCATTTCTTTCACCCAAAAAAGTAGTTCCGGCAGCTTAGAGTAAAGTGGCCACTGTTACTTAGCAACCCAAGGACATAATCATACAGGAATGGGGGGCTGTTATTAGATATAACACAGGCAGAGATCTTTTTAACCAAGTCAGATCAGGTTGTGGCAAAAATACACCCTGTACACATTTCAATGTCATTTTACAGATTCATATGTGGCCCCACATTCCGAGGTGTGTTGGGAAAACATGTATTTTACCGTGCAGTACTTTGTAATACTGCATTAAAGCAGGGAAATAACCAAAGTATGCTGAACTCTGGACCTGAAAGACTGCAGCCTGGTCTCCTGATCGAGATACACACCCTTAGGACTACATCTAGGGACAAATCTAATGATTCTGGGTAAATATGTAAACAAGCTCAGCTCAGTACCAAGTATTAAGCTTGGTGTTTGCTCAGGTTGCTGTATCTCCACATGCACAAGCTTCAAATCAGTGGTAACCTACTGAAAACAAATGCTGAAACAGCAGTTACCATTTTGCTGTTATATATTTCAGTTCAGATTAATTAAAATTATTGAATGGCTCTTATCTCTAGAGTTAAAAAGCCCCAGACAGTTTCGTCTAACACACTTTTCCCACTTCTGGTCCTGGAGGCCCTCGTCTCTGCATTTCTTCATGCCTTCCCTCCATCCAACACGCCTTATACAACTAACCAACTAATTAACAAAGTGAGGTGGGTGTGTGTTAATAGGTAAAAGGGGAACTACTGTTTTAGCATAAAACTGAATTCCCTACCCTCATCTCCATGCCACCATATCATTTCTGTCATACGTGGAATCAATGTATGCGCCTGCATGTTCCTATCTGTTCTTGTTTAAAATACAAAGTAAAAAAAAGTGATGAGAAGTTCCGAGTCAAGTACTGTGAAAGGAGATTGCCACACATGTTGTGAGGAGGGAACGTGTTATATCTGATGAGGACTATTTATATCTCAGGTTACCAAGGTAGAAGATGCGGTTATCGCCAGCAATAACAAAAGCATGTCATTTTATATTATGTCTCATTGACACAAAAGGAAAAAAATGCATAAAGAGCAGATTCTAAACTTACAATTCACACCAAGTTTGTTTTTGTAAGCAGAAGAGCGGATATGTGTTTATAAATGTGAATTTCATTAAACGTTGCTTTTAGTGGTTTCACTTTAGTCTTGTTCTGTGGGAATGAAAACACATCCTACACATGTTTGCCAAGAGATTATTCTTTTCTGAGATGGAAACAAATGAAAGAAAGTCAAAGCACAGACTCAAACCTGTTAAATTAAATAGTATATCAAAACAACAGTAACTAAGGGTTTGGTAAGCCATGGCATCTACAGCCTGTGGGAGAGAAGAGTAATGTATTTAAGGCTTGGAAAGTGGCCTGCTGGGGTATTCCCTGTCTCTGGTGGTCTTTTTGTAGTAATTTTCTTATTAGGTCTCTTTGTATTGCGATCATGCCACCCAGTGTTGATTAATAGAACAACATGAGCAGAGCTCAGCTGACCACAAAATTTGCACAAGTACAATAGAAAAACAGTAGATTAATACAAAATTAATTGGTCCCATACTATTAATGTTTATTAGCAATATGTGAATACACAAGACATGACTAGAAGATTTAATACATCTAGATGATGATTTCCATGAACATTAAATGTCATCATCCACATGTATCAAAATATTACCGGTAATCATAATTTCATGTAGTTCAGTGAGGAAGCTGTAGGATTATAATTAGTCAGTCGCTGTGTTTTAATATAACTGTAAAGATTAAATTCTGGATGAAATAAAGGACTGCTATGAATCAGCATCACTAGCTACAAGCTTTTGGTGTAATAGTCTGACCATCAGTGTACAGCTATGTGTATTTTGAACAGACCTGTGAGAAAACGACATTATCAATAATACATCACCACCAAATGTGTTTATGTTCTAAAAAGGAATAGTGGATACGCACTCAATTCTAAACAAAACTAAAATAAAGAAACCTAATCACTGAAATGCAATCATTGCAACCAGGCAATGAATCTACTAAATACACCGATCAGCCACAACATTAAAACCACAGGCAGGTGAAGTAAATAATATTTATTATCTCCTTACAGTGGCACCTGTCAAGGGGTGGGATATAAGAGGCAGCGAGTGAACAGTAAGTTCTTGAAGTCGATGTGTTGGAAGCAGCAAAAAGATCTGAGTCACTTTGACAAAAACCAAACTGTGATGGGTGGATGACGATCAGAGTATCTCCAAAACAGCAGGCCTTGCGGGGTGTTTCCAGTATGCATGGGTCAGTATCTACCAAAAGTGATCCAAGGAAGGACAACCAACGTCATGGACACACAGGAGGCTCATTAAGGCACGTGGGGAGTGATGGCCAGCCCGTCTGATCCCACATAAGAGCTTCTGTAGTACAAAGTTCATGCTGCTCTGACAGAAAGGAGTCACACAGTGCAGCACCACCTGCTGCATATGAAGCTGCAGACCGGTCAGAGTGCCCATGCTGACCTCTATCAACCACCAAGAATTCCTACAGTGGACATCAGAACTCCATCATGGAGCAACAGGTGGTCTGGTCTGGATCATGTTTTCTTCTACATCATGTGGTGTGTGCGTCGCTTACCTGGGGAAGAGATGCACCAGGATGCACTATGGGAAGAAGGCGAGGCAGTGTGATGAGCAACATTCTGTTGGGAAACCTCGGGTCCTGCATTCATGTAAATGTCAAAACCCTTTAGAGTTTAAGGTTGACTTCTCAGATCTCAAACTAATCAAGCATTTCCAGCATGTGCTTTACAAACTAGTCTGACCTTAGTGACAGGCAGCACAGCACATCTTTAGCGATCCTGTGGAGTTCCTTCCTCGACATGTCAGGGCTGTTTTGGCAGCACGAGGGGGGACCCACACACTATTAGGCAGGTAGTTTCAATGTTATGGCTGAGCAGTGTGTATTCGTAACATTTTCCTCATTTAATTACTGTTGCAGAATAAGGTGCATATTTGGGTGACCTCTGGTTTCAACATAAATGTGAGGAGGTTATCCAAAACCACCCTGCACAGTATTTCGATTATGTTCTTTTTATTCAGATGATTATAGCCTATACGAGTTACATTGTAAGACAAACTCTCAAAGTGATTTATGGATACTTTGAAAAACGTGATATGTACTCAAGCCTTGTGCTGTATAGCCCACAGTTAAGGGTGTGGATTCTGTACGCAAATGCACACTGCAATAAGGCCATGGTTTTACAACACCTTGCATACGACCTGTCCTACAGCCTAGTTCTCTGATTGGCTGGAAGCTCATCCTGGTCCAGCCCCCACAGGAATGTTCGCAGGCGTGTCACTTCCTTTTGCAGCTCAGGGGTTGGTATAGGCTGAGTAAGGTCCAGACTTGGAGCCTCATTGGGCAAGATGAGAGGGGGGTGGTCCAGGAAACTCTCAAAAATGTCTGAGTCAAGAAAAAGAAAGCAGTCAAATCAGGTTTATAGTGATAGTCTGATTTAAGGAAAAGTCAGATTCACACTTTAGTTTGCTAAACAGACATCCAACATTCCTTTGGCTGATCAATTACATTATTAAATAGTAATTTTCAGGTTTATGTACTTCATATAAAGTTCAAATGTATCAGAATCTCATCATACTTGCTCTTAGAGGAATGGATGTGATATACCTGTTTTCATCCAATGTGCTTAGGTGTACTTACCACCTCCAAGTTCAGTGCCTGGGGGTGGTGCCCAGCACGAAGGTGGAGCTCTGGCTGGTCCCAGCTTATAATGAGTCAGAAGGTGGTGAAGCTGTGCAGGGCTTAGCAAGGCGTGGTCCTCCTGAAGGCTGGCCCAAGATGACTGACAACAGAGGTATAATGAGGGGCTTTGAATATTTCCAAACTTACAAGAGCATAAACACTAGATAGGTACGTTTTATTGGTAGGCCTACTATTAGGGCTGTATTTGTATAGGCCTCTTTGATGTTTAAATATAAGCAAATTATTAAAGTGCATTTGTAAATTTAATTGAAAGGGCATTTAAAAATTGGGTCATTAATCATCAGTATGTTTTATATATATATATATATATATATATATATATAAAATTTAGATTATTACCTGAATGAGGCGGGTCTTGGGGATGCACAGGAAGTTGACAGTGACTGACAGCTTCTTGAGGAATTCAGAGGCAATGTCCCCTAGGCCTGCCCCCTGTAGCCAGTCCAAGACTAAGTCCAAATTAGTGCGAATCTGTACTGCACGGGACCAGGAAAATAAACCATCTGATATAGCAGGGAAAAAACAGACATAAACAAATCAGTCAAAACATGCGTCTGTCCATATTTCAGCTCCAGCTAAAATGTTTCCAAGACTGCACTACTAACACTCTTATGTTTGTACACTGAAGGCAAATTTAGCCGGAGATCTAATTTTCCTCTTACCCCCATATAGCTGATGTCTGGTTTCTAGAATTTTGCACTGGAACTATGAGGCTAATGTAGTTGGTAAGTAATGGAAGCATACAGCCACCCATCAGCATTGTGCATCCTCACAGACTTGCCTCAAACCATGTTAAGTAATCTCAAGTAGACTACACAAGCCCTAAAAATAACAGCAGCAGTCATCTTGAAGTCTAAATTTTATTCTCACTTTTGTCCATGTTTATAGATAACTGTGTGTCATAGAGGGTCAGAAACCACATAAGCAAGTCTATTAGACTACTTAACAGCAGCATGGTTTTGAGTCGAGTGTGTGGTGATTTAGATGTGAAGTATGAACAATGCAAACTTGAGCTAAATGGCTTCCATTAGTTTGCACAGTTGGTGGGATATAAACGTCTGCTACTTGTTAGTACATTAGCTATGTAGTCAAAGAAAAGAAGCATTAAAAAGGTGCAAACTGTTAGCATTATTGTTCTTTTGGCATCTGAATCTCTGTCTCTCTCTGTCAAGAACACTCCAACAATGCTACCTCTCTCAAGCAAGGTGTTGAGGAGCGAGGTATTGGTGAAGAAGAAGAGGTAGCCAAAAGTTTGGGACGTGAGAGGGGGAGAGAGGCAGGCTTCACGGGACAGCTCCAGGGAGCAGCGATAAACTTCTACAAGCCCAGCCACTGTTGGTGGCAAACTGGCCACATCACCCTCCTCGTGCCCCCCATCTCCACCTCCATTTGTTCCATCCCTTGCTCCACCCTTCTCTTTCTCTTTCTCCTCACTCGAGAAAGGATTGGTGTCCAATAGGGTGGGGAGGAGGGAGTACAGTGTCTGAGAGAGGGAGAAATAAACAGAATGAGCTCGTACTTTAAAGGACATATATTCTACATTTTCTTGTCTTTCTTCCCTCTGAAGTCCACTTATGACGTACATAAATGCTTAAGCACCAAAAACAGTCGTAACTCATTTTTACGTGACCATTTTCCAACCGCTATTTATCCCTTAGAATTAAACAGGTTGTTTTTGCCTTTGAGACTGATATATAGCAAGAGCTGAAATGTGGTGAACATGGAAAAAACCCTTTAGTAAATCTGCTACAGACTGTCTGTCCTTTCAACATGAACTGGCAGACTAAACTACTGTAGGATGAATAGCTGTTCATATGTAAATTTGACATTACAGCCATTATGAATTCAAAATGGACTGTCGTGACTGGTATATTTTAATAATATTATCACATTATATTAAATATTTTAAAAAGGTAAGGAAAGTTTTGTTTCTTATTATATGGACCCTTTATGTTCTATTTAGTAATATTTCAGACATACAATACTGTGCAAAAGTCTTGTGCAATGTTATTTGTATTTATTGTAATATTAGTGTTTTAACACTAAATTAACACCACTGCCCACTAGGAAACAGCTCTTAAGTATAATCTTCTCAGGTGCCTAAGACTTTTGCACTGTACGATGGTCCTCAAGTTACGACTGAGATCCGTTCCTACGACAGTGATGTAACCTGAATTTTTGTGTAAGTTGAAACACACTCTAGCCTAAGTTAATAACCTGTCTTAACATAGTAGTAAAATCTATAAACACAACTAAGAAAAAATTACAAAAAGTGAGTGTAAAAAATTTGTTCAGAAGCCATGATAATGCGTTACTGCGTATTCTTCCGCCGTGTGTCACTAAACTAGTTCACCCACGTGAGCGTCGTAAACTCGAAACATCGAGACCCTCGTAACTCAAGGACCCCCTGTACTGTATTTGTAAGAAGTATCTTTTAACGACCTCTCACCTTAGTCAGGTGATACACGCACTGCTGGAAGGTGTGCATGATGACATCATCAAGCTGTGCCAGGGCCTCGGAGCATGTGTCCATGTCAGCAGACAGAATAGGGTCACCAGGGGCTGAAGGTCACATGATCAGATAGTTTACAGATATGAATGCAACAACACATCTGCAATAAATGTACTACATTTTCAAATCACGGACTGCTAAGAAAGCTGGAATCTGAATGGTGTTGATGCTCTGAATGGTGTTGATCTAATAATAAATCAAATTTTATTTTAGTTCTTAGAAACAATTCTGAACCCGGGAGAAGTTTCAGGATAGTCAAGTGGGTGGGGAAAAACCACAGAGGGAGGGGGTCTGGAGAGTGGCTGAGCGGCGGTGCACCGAGAGAAAGAGCAGCAAATAGCGAGCATGTAGGAGAACAAACACCGGTTCTAGACTGTTTAACACCGATTATATTTACATTTACCAGACGCTTTTATCCAAAGTGACTTTCATTCCCTAACTACAGAGGACAGTCTCCTTGGAGCAACTTGGGGTTAAGGGTCTTGCTCAGGAACCCAGTGGCAGTTTGCTGAGGGTAGGATTCAAACCCATAACCTCTTGGTCCAGAGACAAGTATCTTACCCACTAGGCCACCACCACCCCTATATTTACTGAAATCAGATTTTACTGATAAACTCAGAGTTCTGAGGGTTAAACACAGCTTTGTTTCCATACAGCTGAGAATAATTGGACGAAAGATAATACCAAGTACAAGTCTGCTTTGACTACAGTGTTGAACAAAAAGGACAGAATGGGAAACTGACCTGCAGAGACAATGCTTCTGGCGCACAAAGACAAAACAGCTTTATCTCAGCCGATATACAGTAGCGTGCTGAGTAATGTTGCATTGTATTTTTATTTTGAGAAATTACACTGTGTAGACTTACTGAAAATGGTTTAAATAATACTTTTTTTACTCCTCACCTTCAAATTCCCACTCTTTCTCCATGGCCTCTACTTTGACTTGGAAAAAATTGAGGAGCTCGGTGGCATTGGACATCCAGAACATGAGAGGTCGAAGGTCAGAGGAGAGTTTCTGCACACTAGGAGTTGGAAGGTCAGCTTCAGAGTCTGCAGAACTGTACACACACACATGCACAAATACACACACACACACACACACACACACCCCATCATCATTCAAACTCAATAAATAGGGCAGAAAACAGTAATGGTTTCTATACTGTAATGGGGCCTTCATCGGTTTATCATATTTTTATCCTCATTTCATGAGCCGAGTGTTATTGGTAGCTGTTTTCTGTAGCTATTTATACTCCTCCATTGTTGTAAAAGGAATACTCCAGTCTTTTCCCAACCTTACTCTATCTACCGCATTTGTACCATGTGGTCAGCTTCCCTGTAATTAGAAAGAACAGAGAACCTGTTGACCTTAAACCACAGCAAACACTCCAATGGCCAGTCGCTGAACAGAATTCAAGCAGTAAACACTCATGCAAATTATTTTTTGTATTTTTTGCTTTCATGCATACTGCACAAAATGTCTGTAAATAAAGCTGAAAGCCTGCATAATTAATTCCTTTAGAATAGAAATAAAGAAATTTGTTACTAGCATAGTGTTCTGGGCACAGTTTTCTGAGGCGATAAGTACTGCTATCATATATGAAAATACTGTCCAGCTACTGACCTACTTCCCAAAGCTTGTTTACTGTAGAAGAACAAAAATCTGCTAGTTAATGTAATGTTAATGTAGTACTTTTCAAAATTAAAGACAAAACACTAAAATAATGTCATTAACATTTTATCTTATTTGCACCATTTACTCTATTCTGTAACAGTTTGCTCATGAGCGCCCTCTGGTGTTGTTCAGCCTTTTTTGGTATTTTGGAATCAATGGCTCTGTTTGGAATCAAGATCATACGAACACATATCCTGTTAGAGCATAATGCTTGTAGTTATGGGCAAGGATTTCAAAGGTTAATTCACAAAATGCAGTTATATACTTTCAATTACTGATGGGTTTCAGTGAGTTGTATGTGCTTTTTCTTAGTACAGGGAAAAAAGTCAAATTCACTGTATGCTACAAATGCAACAGTCAGAGATTAAGTGACAAATGCTGAGTTATTCCTTTAAGACTGCCCCTGGGCTCCCTGTATCTTTCCATCAACACAGTATGCATTTCTCGTGTAGGCTGCAGGAATGAATATATGATAAACATGATAGCATATGAGGCAATTCACATACAGCATGTGTTAAATAATTGTGAAGTGTAACACCATAAGAAGTGCAGCGCCTTACGTTTGTGTGGGATGTTTGTCTCCAAACTCTTTAATGTTGTCCTGAAACATGAATAATGGAACAGCGAAAGAGAGAGAGTGAGGGGGGGGGGGGGGA